>BPLQ01012335.1:0-46921 GCA_021605075.1 Caerostris darwini
ATATGCGATTTATTAGTTTTAGGGATGACAAAACTTAAGTGTAAAGGTCAAATCTCATATCTTAAGCATTAAAATGTTCAATTTTATAGTCAGTTACCGAGTTTCTTAATGGGCCGTCACTGAAAAACATCTGATTATTACGCTGTATGATTTATTTACATTGTGAATTTCATAATATAACTAAAATAATATGCGTTGGGATTGATGGATGGTGCTCGTGGGCCGGTGGTGGCACGAGGACTGAAATTTGCATAAAAACTTTAATAGTAAAGGGGGCATGACCGATGTATTGAATACCGTTGCAGCGTCCTCATCATCAAACACAAATACATTTCGGAAAAAAAGGCAAGATAAAGAAAAATTATCAACTAGAATTTTATAAATGACCTCTTAATGAAGACCGAAAAAATATTGAACCTAGACATTAAATATCTCAGCTCGTTAGATATTGTCATAACAAACTTTCCGATACAAGGTTCCAAGATAGGGTTGTTAGTAATTCACCCAATGCTCTACAGTGCTGTTAGATCAAGGATCTAAGGTTTAAAGTGGATTCCTGTCTAGTGAGCGCATCCGTGGTGCTGCCGGGACTCGAGCCCTAAACACGAGGCAACCAACGTCAGAGCACTAGTCCTTCAGCCATCAGACCCTTATTACTGTCATACAGAAGAGAAATTTTTTTGTATTACATGTTAGGATCAGCGTACAGTTATACTAAATATAACTGTAGGTATTGGTAGAGGGACTGTATAAAAAGTTAGACTTTGTACTTTCACCAAATTGATTTTTGAAATTTAAGAGAAGCCACGTTACTGATGATACATTTGAAATATTTTTGTAAATGGAAGTACATGTCAGTTGTGGATATAAAAACCAGGTATCCACATTGTTCTGTATAATGCATATATGACAAATATTACAGAAAAAATAATGAAATGTAAAAAGTGAATGGACAAGAAATTTTAGGATCGCGATAAATATGTATAAGAATTTAAAACTGTGGTTATCACCTAAAGGAAAGAATTACCAGAAACAGGAAAAAAAGCGATATATGAAATTGAATTGAATGGAAATCCAAAGGGCCCATAAGATACAGAGACGAAACTGAATTTTTGATATGCATGAAGTAAATTAGTTACGTGAAGAAAAAATGTACGAATCATTTTGAAGTTCTTACTCTGATTCAGTGAAGAACAGTCATTGATTCTAATATAACTTATGCATGGAGCACGAGACAATGTCTGTGGAATCATTCTAAGATTTGGTTAATATTAAAAGTGTGACGGCTGTTACAAAATATTTCGGTAATTTTTAAATAATTGAATCCAAATTAACAGAATTGTCTCGGAATTATGCGCTTCAATCGCCAAATGGTACATCATAACATTACAATGCTCTTAAAGACAATTTAAAATTCTATGCATTTCGTCTTCCCTCCATATTATTTAAAAAATTTAGATAATACACTTTTTTTGGAGTCGACGATACAAACTTAATTGAATTACTTTGTGAATTTATGAACAGAAAAAGCGACTCTATGGCCAACATAGCATTAACAATGAAAGATTAACCTTTGTACGGTTTCAATAAGGTTTTCAGTAACCGATATCAATAAAAAAAATACTATATTAGATTAAAATTCGGTTCAGTTTATGTCAATGGTCATGCACAACGAAATTATCAGTGAACATATTCTCAATTCATCAAACATTCTGGAAGGTAAAAATAATATTTTGTAATGAAGCTGATTTTTTAAAAATTAGCCTTCAATAACATTGTTTTCAATGCATTTAATTAATCTCAATATTGTAACCTATTTTCCATGTCGATCGCTAATCCAGATAACGCGATGAATTATTAGGAGATTGAAAAAATTAAAACCTTAATTGAATGGGAAATAAAGAGGTTACGATGTAACTGAAATTGGCCAACATTAAAGATCGTAAAACGTTTACAAGATTGAATTTATATAATGCCGTCATATTGTTCACAGAATATTCATATTTGTACTGGATACGAACTGGAAAATGTTGCATTTCAGTGATTTCGATCATCTTTCGTTGTAAGCTCATTGCAAATATTTATTAATAGTTCTAAAGATAAAATATTGCTTAATAGAATCTATGTATTCTTCCAACTTACTAAAAATCTTAATAAAGGAGACAAATTACTAGAGTTTGCTTTAGTACTATTAAAAAGCTATCTATTTTTAAAAATAACGCTAATATGCACTCCTTAATTATTTTTGTATCTGAAAATGAAAAAATAATACTCTGACTTAATTTACGAAATTGTACAAGGAAGTAATTTTCGAAACCACATTAATATATACAGTCAGTTGAGTGAAGTAGTAAATTTTTCACAAAAGTTAATCAGCAACAAAGCAATGTTTAATAACCATTTATTATTAGTAAAACAAGAAAATTACAATAAACAGAATTTTTGGAAATAAACATTTTCAGAAGAAATAATTCTTTTTCTACATAACATCTGCAACGACTTGTGAAAGTTTTCAATTGCATACTACATATAAAGTAATTAAGAATAACTAAATGCATTACAAAATTAAAAACCCTAAATTGACTTTAGTTTAGTGAAAAATCTTTCCTCTAATACTAAAATAATCATAAAAAAGTTAATATTTAAAGCTGCATTCCAAGCATTTATTTAAAAGTAATACTCTGCAAAAAAGATTTAAATTAAGCGCATTGAAATTGAAATTGTTTTTTTTAAAGCATTACGATTTTCACAATAGGTGAAAATATTAATTAAAATCCACAATTGCATGGTAAAATAAATACTCTATGCATAAAAACTTATTCCAAAATATAAAATATCTTAAAAGTTATTTTTTCAGGAACGGAATATTATCAGCGATTTTTTTTTTTACGAGTGGAAAAAATTTTAATTAATTTGTTTTAAATAGAGAACAGTGCATTGAATTATAGAAAACGTACTTATTTCGTGCAAATTTGGAAAGGAAAGGAATACGTAACGTAAAGGAATTTACCACATTCCTTACGTTTATAGAGTCAACCGTCTGTGTGCATCCTGCGGACGTGATCGCGCAGTTTGCTAGGGCGATCAAAGTATTTACAACATTCAGTACATTTATGTGGCCCATCACGAGTGTGGCTGCTGCGGAAGTGTACTCTCAGTTCATAACGGAGAGCAAAGCATTTACCACATTCCGTACATTTGTATGGTTTTTCGGCAATGTGGATGCTGCGAATGTGTCTGCGCAGTATAGAAGGGTTAGCAAAGTATTTGCCACATTCTTTACCTTTATTCGGATTTTCACCACTATGAAAAGCTCGGACGTGTTCGAGCAGTGTGTAACTCTGAGAAAAGCATTTACCACATTCCGTACATTTATGTGATGTTCTGCCAGTATGGATGTCCATGTGTCTGATGAGGTTAGATCTATTAGCAAAGCGTTGATTGCATACAATGCATATATGGCCTCTCGACCGTATGGGTGAAGGTGTGCTTGGTCAGAAGGGAACGATAGGAAAATGTTTTGCCACAGAAATCGCAGACATGTGGTTTATTCGCAAAACTACGAGAACGATCATGAGGTTCAAGTTGTTCTTTCAGTGGGATTTCTTCTGGACATTTGTCGGAATGGATTGGACCAATTGCTTCAGTTGGAGGCATGGGGTCCATCGGATTATTTTGCGCATTTGGGGCCGTCAAAATCGGTATTGATGAAGATATATCATATTGTAGTGCTATCCGCCGATTCGCCGATGCATTGGAATTGTCACTGTTAATCGTATATAAAATGTGGCGACATTTCATCCGTGCCAGATGTACCAGAACATTCCATTTGACAAGATGCATTTGGAGGATGGGCCATTTGATTCGTCAGTGCATTTCTTCGACCAAACGTCTGTTGAAACCCAGGCAAAACACATGGTTCAGCAACAGGCAAATGAGCGTTCACAGAGTGTTCTGGATTCACGTCTTCACAACACAGGGGATTGTCATTCATGATTACATTATTCGCTTCAGATGGCTGTTGCAAGTGTGTTGATTCTGATTGTCTTTCTTGATCATGCGACCAGTCAGGAAACAAAAAATCAGAATTTTCAGGATTATATAGATTTTGGTTCGTAACTACACACTGGGAAGATGCTTCAGTACCTGCCGTCTCTCCATAGTCAATTCTTTGATGCACTTCGCGAAGAAAGCTTTGCTGCGTTGAAGAATTACTTTGACTGAAAAATTGCCATTGGGCTTCATAGTCAGTTTGCTGCGCTGATAGGGAATCAATATCTTGAGCCTTGATATCAGAAATAGATCGAGGAAGGGTTGCGGAACTTTGACGATGTTGGTTCCCAAACTTCCTGCAACTATGAACTTCAAATTTTGCAATATAAGTGTTGGAAAATTCACAATTGTTTATTTCCATATTTCATAAAATTTATAATATTCCTGAAATTTAAAATTTATCTAAAATATTAACTCACTAAAACGTAGTTAAAAGCATAAAAAATTGATTTAAAAATATGAATACAATTTATTTATACATTCATTTAACAATAATGTTGAGAATTTTTTTTTCCTACACACTCTTTATATACTATACATTTTTTTTATCCTTGACGTCAAAGTTAAAACATCGAAGAGCCGAACATAATTTAAATTGTAACTGTGAAATAAACTGTCTTACTAGAACTATCTTGTCGCACTAGTGCTGCATAAAAGTCTACCTAATGGGAGACTTCGTCTCTAATTAAGACATGACTTTCTCTTTCAGGGTGAAATAAATGATTGTTAATATAAAACTTTCAATTGCACTTAGTTTTAAAAGTAATGTATAAAAATGTTTTTACTTTCAATTTTTGTGGCTTTTTGGCCCGATGTCGTTTGCCAGAAGAAAGATGAGTAGGAGATTCAGCTTTACCGAAGATGCTCTTCTAAAGGCCCAAACATAGTGCATCCTAATTATAGGGCAGCAATTTTCAATTTACTGGATATAATCCTCCTCTTCAAGCCCACCGGAAAGTCTACAAAAGTAACTTTGTATGTCGAGATTTGACCCCGATCCATTAAGAAACTCAATGCGCCTTAAACGACATAGAATTGGAAATAATGCAAGTTATATAATCCTATCTATTAATTTTTTTTCAAAGAAAATATGTTTTTGGAAATTGGCAGTAGAATATAACTTTTCTAGAAAGTGGAATAAATTATTATGCAACATTGGTGTTTGGTTGACTGCAGATATGTTCTTCTATTGAGGACTATGTATATTTACTCCTGGTGGTTTCTTTTCCGTGTTATATATTTCTAATTAAATTTTGCTGGTCCTGATCTTCTCAATAAATTATAAGAAATACTCCATAAAGCTACCGATTAAGAATGCACGAAATAAAAAAAACCGAATAAAGGAATCTAATTGTTAAAATATAAAAAAAAAGTTTTACTTCAGTACCACGCATTAAATATTAATTATTATTCTGTCAGAGAGCATTTGTCCACTTATAGTGATACGGAATATGTTGCAAAGACGAAACATCCCATTGCTTTTTAAGATTACGTAGAAAAAACGAAATTATTGTTTTGTGTAAGTGCGCAAGTTGCTGGCATGATCCATGCGAGGATCCGTCTTAACTTTCACGCAACAAGTAGCAGTCTAATTAAAGTAGATCAACAAACGTTCTTAGATAAAAAATAAAAAAAATGAAACTTATTTTTAAATTCAGCTTTTATTACTAATATTGTTTTTACTGCATTTAAGTAGCCTCATTATTTCAACCCAATTTCAATACCTATTGCAGTTTAAATTTCGCGAATGAATTATTAAAATAATAAAGAGTGCCCACTCTATTTCCAATCAAGATTTAAAAATACTCCCAAACACGATGAAAGTTCTATTTATGTCCCACTCACGATAAAATATTTCTATTAAGTTTTTATGATTAAACTGAAATCGGCCATCATTAAAGTTCGTTAAAGGAGGACAATATTGACTGACTGATGTAATATTGTTTAAAGAATTAAATCCCAGAAAATTGTAATAAATACGAGTTGAAAATGTTTTGCAATATATTCGCTCGTCTTTCATTGCAATGTCATGAAAATAGGATTAGTCTAGGATTTAATATGAGTCAATTGCCAATGCCAACTTGCCTCGGATTTAAATATGAATTGAAAATGTTGCGTTTCGTTGAATTCTTTCGTCTTCCATATTAATTCTTATTTAAGGGGCATTACAAAGATTAAATATAATATATACTTTAAAATCAATATATTCTTCCCACTTCCTCCAGTGGAAGTCAAATAACTGATGAAACCAGTGCAATATTATCCATTAAAAAATATTTTTAAGATAACGTTAAAGAAAATATCATAAATTTTTTATATGAGAAAATGAAGAAACGCAACCCTGATTTAATTTTTGAAATTTAACGCTGAAATAATTTTTAAAAATATATTGAGATCAGCCCGTCAATTTATTGAAATATTCAAGATTTCAGAAACATTAATCAGGAAGTCAACACAGCAATAGTTAAAACACATTCATTATTAGTAATACAAGAAAATAACAATTGCGATAAACAGCGATGTCCGTATATACATGAAAAATATATGCGAATACAAAATAGTCTACAATTACTGGCCGAGATTTCCATATAACATATATATTTAAAATAACAAAGAAAATCTGAATGCGAAAATTTAATGCGTTAAAAACTTAAAAATATTAAATTGGCCCTGTTATAATAAAAAAATGATTTAATTTCATAGCAACATACAACTAAAAGCTAGTATTTAAAATTCCTTTCTAAGCACATTTAATTAAAAGTGATAGATTTTAAGAATTTAAAATGCAATAAAATCTGAAATTTTTTTTCAGCACAACAGTTGAAATTATAATTAAAATACCTAATTACACAGTAAAAAAACCGCTTTCTAAGTTTTACATTTAATTATTGTAGACAATTATCGTAAAAAAACATTAAGCACTCTACATTAAAAATTTTAAAACATTATTGAAGCATTCATATTGCACAGAACCCTTGCTTATACATGACACTACAGCATTCAATAAAAACAGAGTGAATTAAAAAATATTAAAATTTCTAGAACAGTATCTTACCCAAGAACGAAATATTTTCATCGAATGATGTGAGTGCAAAAAAAGGAACAAGCATTTTGAATAAAATAGAGAAAACCATTGAAGTACAGAAAACGTTGGTTAATTTTGGAGAACTTGGCACGAAATAAGAATTACTTTTCCCGAAAGCGCCCCATGAATAACTATTTATTCTTCCTATGCATGTGAACTCCAAGCGATTCCTCAGAAGACAATTCATTGCCGCCAGAATATCTTCTCTTCATCATCGTGCTTAAGCGTGTGACATTTGAGGAGGAAATTAGCATAGCTTTTACCGCATTCCTTTCACGGGTCTGGCGTTTCACGAGCGTGGATGTTGCGGACATGTCTCCTCAGGCTGCAACTTGGACTTGGACGCCGCAGGCGTGCCCCTGACCCCATCACACAAGGTGACGCTACAGTGGTTTTAGTACACACCTGCGGAAAGGGAGGATTGTAGCCACCAATGGCCGTGACGGCTTTGCACAGCCGGATGCCTTGTTAGCAATTCATCACTAGGAGTTACCGATTTGGTTGGGTCCCGGTTGATACTAACCAACCGAGCTTTCCAAACCAATACGTGAGGAGCCTGTGCAGGCTCTTGTTTTTGGCTTATATAAAACTAAGAGGGGATCAGGCTGCAACTTAGAGTGAATGTTCTGTCACAAAATTGGCACACATATGGGCTCTCCACATTATGATGACGTTTATGTAATTCAAGATAATCTTTCCGCCAGAATTGCTTTGAACATTTACTGCATGTATACAGTTTTTTTCAGAATCGTATCCAAGTTAAATAAACTCGGATTTCTACTCAAAATTTTGTCTTGTGAGTGTTCCCTGCAATTCACGCTGCTCTCCTTTGCAGTAGTTCTGGTGGAAATGTTACGGGCGTTATAAGTTCCAGATGAATAAGAAACTGAACTTGAATATCCCCATGCATGGGGTTCGGTGCTGCTGTTAATTATTGCACTTCCAAAATTACGCTGTTGAATTTGAATGGAGCTTGAAGCATAGGATGCACTATCAGCGATTCCATGACTAAAATCAGTCCCCTGCATATTTTTTGAAGTATTCGTACCTTCATTGAATTTCATTGCACGTAGTTTGGCTGCATGGGAATCTCGGTTCTGCACAGAAATTTGCGAAGTGCTCGGTAACGAAACGTGGTCAGTAAAATAAGGATTTCCAGTTTCATAAATTTTAAAAATATTGCTTTCTCTATTTCTGCATAGACTGTTGCAGTAAGTTGAACGATTTTTTGAATGGATATCACAAATTAATGGATCGAAAGAAGGGAATGATTCTGTTTGATGAATTGAATCAGTTTGAGGAATATGGTTGACGGGGTTACAGCGTGAATTTTGTATGGCCAAAATCGGTGTTTCTACAGATGTTTCAGAATATTGCGATAACCGATTTGTCCATGAACTGTCACTTTCACCGAAATTATGATTGGCGGATGAAAAATTAGATGACATTTCATTTGTGCAAAAAATTTCAGTCGATTGCATTCTCGAAGATGCTTGAGAAGGCTGAGCCGTTGTATTTATAGTTGCATTGCTTTGATCAGATGTCTCTTGAAACTCAGGCAAACAAATTGGTTCAGCTATTGACAAGGAAATGTTTGGAGGGTGTGATGAATTTGAGGGTTGAAAACTCTGCAGGTTTTGATTTATAAATACTTTACTCTCTCCAGATGGCAGTTGCAATTGTGTTGAATTGGGCACATTTTCTTGAAAAGGATACATGTCAGGAAACAGAAAATCCGAAGTTTCAGGATTATATCCATAAGGGTTCTCAACTCCATGCTGGGAAACCATTTCAGTAGCTGCCGTTTCTTTACAGTAGATTGGTTGATGCACGTTGGAAAGAATGCTTTGTTGCCTTGAAATATTCATTTGATTCGTAGGTGACCTTCGTGTTGCATAGTACATTTGTTCTGCTGTTCTAACATCAATATCTTCAGCCAAGTTTGCATAACTATTTTGAGGAATAGTTGCAAAATTGGGACGATGTTGGCCCCCAAACTTCACGCAATTATGAACTTCAAAATTTGTAACATAAGTGTTACAATACTCACATTTTGTTATTTCCATACTTAATTGCATAATAAAATATTTTTAAAATATTAACTTACTAAAATGTTAAGAATGTAAAAAAATAGTTTAAAAAATTTAGTAAAATATAATTATAAATTAATTTTTATTTAATTGACATTTGTGTTTTCTGTACAAGCCTTATACATATATACATATATTACATTTTAAAGGAAATATTTCGAGTCTTAAAAGGAGAAGGTTCGAAGAACCAAAACAGTTTCAATAAGACTTGTAAAAATGAAATTCTGCCTTTTTCCAGACGTCATTTCTAATTAAGACATGCATCTAATATGAAATGAATGTTTGAACTAAACTTTTAATAAAATAAAATATTAATATCATTTTTTATTCTAGAGACGCGTTGACTTGATGTCGTTCGTCGTAAGGAAGATGTATGGCCGATTAAGGTTTACCCAAGGTGCCCTTTTTAGGGTCGAACTGAGTGCATTTCCTGATGAATGCAGTTTTCAACAGCTTCTAGAGAGGGTTTCTGGGGAAATTCAAATAATCCAAATCTTCAGCAATTTAAACATTTTTTCAATAAAACATAGAATGGCATATAAAAGAGAGTTTTTGTTTCAGCTTCGTACGTCGAGTTTTTTCGAGAATTATTGTTTTAAAGAATTGTTGCCCATGCAGGCAAAGCAAATTCCATGCAGGAACCCATATCCTATAAAACGCGCCCCTATTAGAAAAATGTAAGCTTGTACTACCCCTTAAAGTTTGTCCCTTGTCCACTGAATCACCTTGTATACGTCATAGGCTGCCATTGTTTTTCTTGGCAGATCATCACCAACTTTTATTCAGCTGTACCTTTAAAATCTTATGTTCTCATGAAGAGACTTTCAGCACTTGTGATGGAAATATCGTTATGCTATTCATTTAAACATAAATACCATTGTTAATTATGCATTACATTTTACCAGCATGTTACGTTATGTAACGTAATATATTACGTAACAATAGTTGCAGCAAAATACGTATTTTTTGTAGAATTACTTTAAAATGTTTAAAAAGAATATGTTTATAACTTATCAATAATAGTTAGAACTATTTTGATTGAATATAGCATTGCATTCGTAATGTAATACGGCTATTGTTTACGTTAAAGACAAAGTGAGAAATTAGAATATTTATTTAAAATATTTATTAAATAAATCAAAGGAAAATATTTTTTAATGCTATTGTTTGTGCATTCAGAAATCATGATTTAGTTCGAAGTAATTTGTTAATTTGTCGAGTGCTGTTATGTCTTAGATTTGTTTATTACGTATATTTACAAGCAAAATAAAATTTTATATATCATTTTGTAAACAAAGTTAGTTTTTACAAGGTTTAGGGGAAAAAATGATTGTTTTAAATACGAGGAAATAATATATAATTTTTCATGAAGGTCTATCAAACACTTTAAGTAGAACAAGATGTAATTTTTAAAATTAAATTAATTCCTTTTTTTTACGTTTGTCACCAAGATTATATAGTTCAACATACAGTTTTAAATATTGGGTACAAAATACCTGCAAATGAACTGAAACGAATGATTTGGTGGTTACCTGCGAAGGGCATTCTAATAAGGTAAGTCGAGTAAAGATCCGACATATGGAGACAAACCATGAACTGTGGTTGTGCGCTAACATTGGAGACGATTAAACTTTAACATGAAAATTCTTTCAGTTGGGTGCGAAGGATTGGGTTTACTCGAACTCAGGAAGCGAAGTCGAATCCAAAGATTGCGTGTTCCTGTATGAGCGCTGTAAATTTATAATTTCCAGACCCCTTTCGTGAGAATTGTATACAAAATCCTCCGGTGTTATCGTTGAGGTAGTTCATTCCGATATTTGTATGCAATGCATCTGGCCTCGTTGATTGCTCTCTGGATAATGTTAATTTGTTTGTGTTTTTGATGTCTATTTTGATGATGTTTTTTATTTATTATGTTAATATAGTGGAAAATATTCTGAAGTTAATAACTATTAATAAATTTTTAATAGGTATTAATTATTATTATTAAAAAATAATTATTTTTGAAGTATCAATATTCGAAGTAAATGGAGTTTTACGAGAAGATAGGATGTCTTCTGAAAGATCTTTTTCAACGAAAGTGGTCTAAGCTGTGTCATGTAAGAAAAGAGCTACCGTTCACTTTTAACGAAAGCAATGGATGTTGATAACTTTGTAGAGGACAAGTGAATATGTATAATAAAGCGGTAAAAATATACATCGATAAACCCCAACGCATTGACTGGCCATATTCGAAGAACAAAAGCATAATTAGGCTATAAAAACAATTCTGTTTTCAAATGGACCACTTTCTTTGATCATTAGAAATGTAAACGTGCATCAGAATCGATGTCACATATGCAAACGACTGCACCCACATTTTACGAACACAATTTTGAACAAATTTTTCGTAGGAATAGTATCTAGGGAATTTGAAACCTACATCACTCACAAAAGAAGCCCATGTGTATTTAAATATTTATTGTGCCAGTTGCTGGCACGATAGCAAATTAGACTAAGACATAACCTAAGCAAAATAGAAATGTAAAAAATATTATTGCAATTAATTAAAATGGTATTATATGGCTTGCTTATTAGCGCTTCTTATTTAAGATAAGATTCCACTTACTGAACTTTTCTTCTGATTTAAAATTCGCGTTTAATTTCTGTTCCTCCAGTCGAAGCAGCAATCATTTATCTCTATTTGCTTCCAAATGTTTAATTTTTAAATTTCTATCGACTTTTGGGTCACCCTGTTTATGGGAAAAGTAAATGAAGATGCCACATACCGAGATTAACTAATTTTAAATCTCCCCACTCCTCACTTGGTTAAATTTAATAATATCTTGATCTCATGCAACGTGTTTTTAAAAAAGAAATGGACGATTCACAATTAAGATCTATTGCAATGGATACTATTGAGATCTGTTATCCCCTGATTAAATGGATACGTGTCCGGCTCTATGTTTAAAAGAGAGAAAGGTGCTGGAGTGGGTGTCCATAGAGAGGTTTTTATTTTCTATTTACCTGTGGGCCCTCCTATTACTGTCTTTCATAGTAAATTCGAAGCTATTGCTATAAGCTATTCAGCAATTTTCGATTTGTATCAATTCCTTTATAACAGCAGTGATATTGTCCTATTCCAAGAGTGCACTTTAATTACTTTTGAATAATCAAGGTAGTTCCTAAAGAATTTTGGATTGTAGGCCTCTGTTTAAGACACTGGCATGAAAGGTTCCTTTAAAATGGATCCCAACCCACTGTAGAATAATGGGATTAAAGCTCATATATCGGATAAGAAAGGAACATTGATAGAGCAAAGCATTAATCGACAGCTTTCATTTCACATGACTAAACATTTAACTTGACTCTTAAGAAAATTATTAAACAAGATATGATTGAACTTGCTATAGATAAGAGATGGTTTTGGTTTGTCAGTCAGTCTTCGGTCATTTTTTTGCACACTTTGCGGCTAATTGAACCGGGATCTACTGTTTAACGTGGATTCCGAACAACAAACTAATATCCCTCCAGAGCCAGGATCTGAACCTGAAGTCTGTGGTAGAAAAGGCCAGAGCTCTAGCCAATTGGCCATCTAGGTCGCTATAAGAGATGGAGAGTTCTGGGCAAAGATAAAACTATTCCCTGTTGGTTTTCCAATAAAGACAGCGGTGAATCTAATTAGACGTTTGACTGGCCATGACTGTTCGCGTGACCACCTCTAAATTGGAGTTGTAGAACAGACAAACTGTTTTGTTTGTCTCCCGTCGGCCTTGTCATTTTGAACACATAAATAATTTTAATGCGCTTTCTAGGTATGAGGATATGGTCAAAAAGTGTTATGAAGCAAGTTAACTAATGCCATAGGCAAAAATTATTAAAATTTGTAAAATAATGTAATATCTAATAAAGAAGTTGGTTTTTAAAAGTCATCTGTTACCAATATTTTTCCAATGCACTTAATTAGTGTCATTACAATCCGGTTACAACGGACATATTTCGCGAATGAATTATTAAAAAATAAGAATGGAATTATTATTTCGAGATTTAATAATTATCCCCATTCACGTTTTATGATTAAACTGAAATAGGCCAAAATTGAAGTTCGTTAAAGGATGACAAGTCCGAATATACATAACTGTTGTCCTGTAGTTCACAAATTAAGCTCCGAGAAAATTTTATTTCCTAAATGGAATTGGGGTTTAACAGTTTTAAACATAAAATGTTCCTTCCCATTTATTAAAATACTTTATGTAGCAATTGAAAGCCTCACAATATTGCAATTAAAACAGCGGTTTTTTTAAATTATTATTATTGTTTAAACTATTTTGTATATCAGAATATGACGAAATAAACGAGACTATATTTTAAAATCGCACAAGAAAATAGTTTTCACCACCGTATTGAGATCAGCAGACAGTTGATTTAAATGCTCAATTTTTAGAAACCTTAATCAGAAAGTCAACAAAGAGATATTTAATACACATTTATTATTAGTAAAACAGAAAGATATCAATTACAACAGACTACATTGTTTCAAATATAAATACATTCAGAATTGCTTTTTGGCATAACATTGCCTGGAATAACTTTTACAGGTTTTCAATTTTATACATATAATGAAGTTAAGAAACGCTAAATGCTTTAAATTAAATGCATTTCAAATTTAAGAATATTAAATTAGTATTAATTTAGGACAAACAATCCCTTTACTACTAAAATTATCTTAAGTAAAAGCTATTATTTAAAATTGCATTTTAAAACACGTTTCATTTAAAAGTGAAATGTTGTAAAAACTTAAAATGTCATTAAAATCTATATATTAATTAAATTGTCAAACTGCATACTCAAAAACGCTTCACAAATTTTGTTTACAATTATTTTAGATAAATATGAAAAGCCTAAATCGTATCCACAATAAATATACTAAAACATTATTGAAATCATTTCAAGAGATTTCAAATTTCACGTGAAACCGCACAGAGTAAATATCAGAAGGTATAAAACATATTTAAGTTCTCACATAGTTAAGTATATACATAGTTAAGTATCTCACACAAAAGCGAAGTTTTATCAGTAATCTTATAAATGAAAACATAAAAATAAATACACATATTAAATAAAACAGAGAACAGAACAATGAATTCTAAGAAAGTTCTTATTTCACGGCAAGTTATTCAATATTAACGAACTACTTCACCTATCGAGGACAATTTATTCATCCTTCCTACACTTGTGAGCTGTAAGAGAGTCCTCGGAAGAGAACTCAGCGCCGCACGAATCGCACTTGCTTCCCTCTTCTCTAGTATGTAGCAGCATGTGGCGTTTGAGGCAGTAATTGGTAGCGTACTTTTTACTGCATTTATTACATGCATATGGTCTGTCGTCAGTATGGAATCTGCGGACGTGTCTACTAAGGCTTTTTTTATGAGCAAAGCATTTACCGCATTCAGTACATTGATATGGGTTTTTGCCAGTGTGGGTTTGGATGTGGGTGTTCAGGCTGCTGTTGGCAGCAAAGTATTTGCCGCATTCCCCACACGAGTATGGCTTTTTGCCAGTATGGGTGAGGAAGTGTACGCGCAAGGTCTTCCTCCAAGCATAGTATTTACCGCATTCCCCACACGAGTATGGCTTTTCGCCAGTATGGATGCGGAAGTGTATGCGCAAGTTTTCGTTTCTAGCAAAGCTTTTACCGCATTCTGTGCATGTAAATGGTTTATAGCCAGTGGATTTGTTTGCTCAGGTTGGAAAAATAGCATCTTTGTGGTCTAGCAACTGTAGGAGAACGATCGCGAAATTCATGATCAGCTGTCGATGGTTGGAAATCTTTTCCTTCTTCGCCGCATTTATATAATTGCTTCTTCATATTTCCTGAAGGGTTATCCAAGTGTTCAGATGAATTTACTTTTCTACTGAAAATTATTCCTTCTGAACGATTCTTGTGGGTCGCATTGCTTTCATTTGCAACAGTTGTGGAGTAAATATTAGACGCATACTGGCTTTCTGATGAGCAAGAAGCTAAACTTGTATATTCCCATGCACGAGGTTCGGTGTTGCTGCTTGCGGTGCTGCGGTGTATTCCACTTCCAAAATTATACTGCTCTGTTTCTGATCCTCTTGAAGAGTAGGAAATAGAATAACTAAAATCAGAATAAGAATCAAAAGCATAACTAAAATCTGTCTTCTTACGTTTCGGATTATTTTCGTCTCCCTCGTCTTTCAATGCATCGAAATTAGTTACGATTGATTTTTGGTCCTTCTTGAATATCTGTGTAGTGCTCGGTATCGAAATGGCGTCAGTACTAACATTTAAATTTTCAATTTCAGAAATATTTTCCTCTGTATTGCCGCATGAAATACTGGTGGAAAATGGTAGATTTTCTAACTGGTCATCACATGTTAATACTGTAAAAGGGAAGTTTTCAATTGAATTAGTTGGATGAATCAGGTTGCTGCTACTATATTGGGCATTTTGAATGTAGAAACTCGGTATTTCTACAGACGTTTCAGAGTATTGCGATGTTTCATTCGTTAACGTATGGTCACTTACACCAAAATTTTGGTAGACGGATGGAAAATTGAACGACACTTCATTCGTGCGAAGCATTCCAGTATATTCAAGTTGTGAAGCTGCTTTAGGACTTTGAATAGTTTGATTCATCAGCGAATATTTTCTTCGACCGAACGTCTGTTGGAACCCAGGCAAAATACCTGGCTCATTTAGTGGCATGGGAAGGTTAGCAGGGTTTTCCGGATTTGAGGCATCAGAATACTGTAAGTTGTGATTTCGAAATGTGTTACTCTCTTCAGATATTTGTCGCAAATTTATTGATTTGGATTCCTTTTCTTCTACAAATGGTCTGCCTGGAAAATAAAAATCTGAAATTGCAGGGTTATATTGATTGTAGTCAGCAATTCCATACTGGGAAAGCATTTCAGCGCCTGACGTGTCATCGCAATTGATTCTTTGATGTAATTCGTGAGAAACGCTTTGTTGCATTGAAGAATTATTTTGATTCAAAAATGGCCACCGTGCTTCATAGTCCATTTCATTCTCTGTTATTAATTCGATATCTTCAGCTAGATTACCAGAGCTACATTGAGGAAGGGTTGCGGAACTTTGATAATGTTGATTCCCAATCTTCACGCAATTATGAATTTCAAAATTTGTAATATAAGCTTCACAAAATTCACATTTTGCGATTTCCATTCTTGTTGATAAAATTTAAAATTATTAACACACTAAAATACAGTTAAGAATGCAAAGAAACCGATTTAAAAATTTCAGCTAAAATAAAATATACATGAATTCTTATTCATCTTTCATTCCTTACATAATAAAGATATTTATATTTCTCTACACGCCCTTTTTATTATTATACGTTTCTTGACGTCAAACAAAACATCACAGGTTAAAGCATCAAAGAATCAATCAGGCATTAAATTTTACTTAGTAAACAAACTGTATTACAAGAATTATCTTGTCACACTAGAGCTACATGAATATCTACCTAATGCATGAAATTGTCTTACATATAAAAATCTTCCTGTCAATTTTAATGGCCCTTTAACTTGCTCTAGTTCTCCATATAGGGTAGATATGCAGCAAATTCTACTTTACCGAAGATGCTCTTTTCCTGGGTCTAATTTATGTGCATACCTATCTTAAAGCACCAATTGTATCTCAAAAAGTAATGTAAAAAAATTTCAGAAATATTCTTCAATAATAATAAAAACCATTAACATCTGGTCATTCAAGAGATTGAACAATATCAACCGAACTCTAATTCTAAAAGACCAAGGAATATTCTCCTCTAGCCTACCTAAATTCAATTTTAAATGCTAGGATTTTTCAGTTCTTACGATTTCCTTTAACCTCTGGACATTTCCAATGTTTTCATTTTTTTATATTTGTCACCACCGGAGATGAGGCCCCTGACGGGGCCAGTGAGCTCAATAATCTTCAAAATCCTCATGGACTAATTTTCAACGAGAATTTCGAGAATTGGTTTCTAGAGATTCACATAATAATCCTTCTAAAGTTCAACGACAAAGCTTTATAGGTCCTCATATTTATCGTCCCTATCCCTTTCATAGAAAAGGCAGTTTTCGATATATCGAGTTTTGGCGAAGTGCTCTGTAACTAGGTCGGAAAAAAAAGGTACAAATATATAAATTTTATATAAATTTTATTCTTTTGAAAAAGGTACGTTTGCAACGTACGTCTACGTAAAAAACGTACGTTTTGCAATTGGTAACAGAAAACAATTGTTGATAATGCGGAATAATTCATAGACAACAAACATTGAGTTTGGTTTGCGGTGTTTTGCTGATATCTTCTTTTATTGCTGCCTTCTATTTTCCTGCTATATGCTATTGCTAGTTTTCCTTTTTTTGTTCTAATGATATAAATTTAATTTGCCCTTCATTTTCCTATAACTGTGAGTAGGGTTCCATTAAACCACAGACTATGAAAGTAATAAAAGGAATGCACATATTTAATAAATACAAGTATTTAAGTTTACATCTTCTCGCTTTGATAGAAACGTGACATCGCTACCATCCAATAACTATTATTATTTTTCACTCTGCAAAATCTCAAAGGTTCACTTATAGTTCTTTTGAATATATTAGAGTAATATAAAAGCTATTTTTCAAGATCGTATGGAAAGAAAATTATTGCTTTAAATAATATGCGAAGTGCAGGCGATGTCCATGCAGAGGTCCTTTGTAAAACTGATGCTTCATTTTCCATCATATACTACTGTATAAAAGGGGCCTGAATGGCCGAGTGGCCAGTGCAGTGGCGCTCGGTATCACAGGTTTCGGGTTCGAGTCCCGGCAGTTCCATGGATGTTTGTAGTGGTTCGGAATCCACTTTAAACTGCAGGTCCCGGTCTGTTTAGCCTAAAAAAGTGCACAAGATGACTGTAGAGCGACCAAACCTATACAAGAAATGTATGCCAACTGCTGGCATTATTTTTCTTGTCCCAACGCTGTCAAACTTTATTATATTTGTACCAGAAAAGTTTGCGTTCTTGTGAGGAGACTCTTTTGACCATTTCGTCTGACACTCGATGACCCTCATCAAGACTGTCTACCATTCTATGACATTTAAAGTCATGCCGAGGATTTCTTTCCCCTACTTCATACCAACTCACTTTCCACCTTTTTCAAAGCAGTCTTTCACTTGTGGCTTTTCGCGTGCACTCACGTTTCCCCTTCTTAACCTTTGCAAATAAATCCGCTTTTTCAATTAGGCCATTTTTGTAGCAAGCCCTTTTCAGTAATGTCCGTAGGAGAATTAAAACATCGGTTAAATTATGAACTCTACTTTTCTGACAGCAATGCGTAGCATTATCATTAACCAAAAAAACTAAGGGTAGTGTTTGGGGCAAATATTTTTAAAAGATCGTCTGATGAAGTGAAAATGATATTTGTGAAGAAAAGAAAATCGCTTGGAATTCTATAACTTTTAATTCTTTTCAGATTGGTCTTATTGAGTGTTGCACATAAATTAAATTCTAAAGTTTAGGGGTAACCTGTACATCTTCCCAGCTGATTATTGTTATTCATGATTATTTTTATTTGTTTACGTTTGTGAGTTAACTATTTATATTTTCAAATAAGTTATTTATTTTTTAATAAAGTAAACTTTGTTGAACTATTAAATATTTATGTCAAATCAATATTTAGTTAAAGATAAATACAATCCTTAATTTGTATTACATGTTAGAAATAAATAATGTGGCTTTATGTATTAAATTACTTTACAATTGTTGCATCGAAACATATATTTTCCTGTAAGGATTCCTTCAAAATGTGGAAAAAGATGTGACCAATACTATTCAATAATATACATCTTAATTAGCAGTATTTTGACTGAATATATCATTATATGCATAATGTAACACAATTGTTATTTTATTTTCAAAAGCAAAGAAAAGAAAAGGAGAATTAAATAATAAGTCATTACAAACAAATTAACTGAAAATATGCTTTTAAAAGTACTGTTTATACACTCGGAAATCGTAATTTTGCATGAAGTAACTTGTTAATTTGTCGAGTTCTGTTGTTTCTTAGCTGACTTTGTTACTTTGATTGACAAGAAAAATAAGATTTTAAATTTCATTTCGAAAACAAACTCAGATTAGCAAGATTAAAAAAAAATTACCAGTTTTAAATACAAGAAGAGATATTTTATTTTGCCTATAAATTTGCAGATAGCAGAATACACACACACAAAAAAGGATATATACAATTTTTTTTGAATTAATAAATTATTTCTTTTTTACGTTTTAAGCAATATTACAAACCTTTTATTAATCAATTTTAAATAAGAATTTCCATGGAAACATGATCGTTGCGTTCTTTTTAATGCATTGAAGTCTACGAGATTGATCCCATTTTTTCCGTTTTTCTATATTAAAACTCATAAGTATTTGCTAATACGGCTTATAAGAGCTCTAAGGTGACGTCAAACCTTTGTCGTAAATGTAGATACCATTCACTTTTTTTTCAATATATTCTTCTACGCTAGAGTCACAAAATCTTACATCTACAAATGAAGATGATGTAACAGGTGGGCTGAACAGTTCGTAGGCTGACATATATATGGCGCTACTAGTATTAAATGCATATACTTTTTAGTTAGCCCTAGCCTTCAAAAGATTGACAGAAAATTTGACAGCTGTTGCACTATTAGTATTTAAGTTATAGCATTTTTAGTGAAGTTATAGCATTTTTAGTGTTCATCACGTGCAGTCCACTCGGCTGACTGTCGATTGGAATCCGGTGTGAAATGATGGAGCCATGTTTCATCTATTGTCACATATCGACGCAAAAATTCGGGTTTATTACGATTGAATAGCTCCAAACACTGCATAGAATCACCAATTCGTTGTTGTTTTTGGTCGATTGTGAGCTCGCGCGGCACCCACTTGAACAGAGCTTTCGCATATCCAAATATTCATTCACGATATGTCCAACACGTTCCTTTGATATCTTTAGTGTCTCAGCTATCTCAATCAACTTCCCTTTACGGTTATCAGAAATTATTTTGTGGACTTTTTTGATGTTTTCGTCAGTAACAGACTCTTTGGGGCGTCCACTGCGTGCATCGTGCTCGGTGCTCATTTCGCCTCGTTTAAATTAAGCAAACCACTTCTCTGCGGTTGATTTTACTGGTGCAAAGTCCGAATAATGTTTATCAAGCCAAGCCTTGGCTTCAATAGTATTTTTTTTCGCCAAAAAGCAATGCTTTATTAACACACGAAATTTCTTTTTTATCCATTTTTTCAAATTGACAAAAGTTGCTTCACTAAAAATGCTATAACTCACATACTAATAGTGCAACAGCTGTCAAATTTATGCACGTGTCTTTTGAAGGTTAGGCTAACTAAAAATCATATGGATTTAATACTAGCAGTGCCATCTATGTGTCAACCTATGAACTTTTCAGTCCACCTGACTGTAGGCCTTCGTCGGGGCGTAAATATTTTTTTGATAGAGAATTAAAGAAATGAAAGAGAGAATTCGCGTCTGGCATCACCCCTATTCAATTAATGAGTCCAACAAGGAAAAGCAGATTCTTGTTTTACTGCTGAACAAGGCCTATAGGAGGACAGCCAATTTTTGCAACGACCTCCACCTTTAGTGAGATTCACCCTCATTAAGTGAATGAACCCTTGGTTAAATCCGTAGCAATACCAGACCATGAAAGGCGGTATTATAGCTGCCTGCATACAAGAAGCGGAGTTAAAAAATGTGTTAAACACAAAAGAGCCATTGCCTCCTTTTATGCTCAATTCCAAGGATCACTTTTCCTGGAACACGGGTCGGCTGCCATGGCAAATGTGTGGGTCGTTGAACGTTGTTAATGAATTAAAGATGCATAAAAACGAAAAAGATTTATATTATTAATCAAATCAAATCATTTTCGAAAATCCAAAGAAATGAACACATATAAGACATATATTGACAGATAAATAGAAAACATACAAAACACATGAATATAAGGAGTTGGAATAATCTTATACGAAATTGATGTGGTCTACGTCCACGACGATGAAAAGAAAGATAAAGAAGAACAGAGTATGGAGGAAAAGATCCCAGGGCCTCCCTGGAGTCGTGATACCTGTAAACATCTAAAGAAAATTTATTTTTTCATAAAAATCATTCATGAGCGGCACAAGTACAAACGATATATTCATTTTCTGTTTGAAATAACAGCAATAGAAAATTAATCTCATACTATACAAAAGTAAAACTCAAATAAAACTTATTTATTAAAATTTGGTTTTAAAATACGAGACCGAATAAAAAAAAACAAGGTATACCAAACTTTTTTATTCGCCCTTTAATAAAAGTTCAGCAGTTAAAAATATTTATATATTGTGTTATTGACACTGAAAAAAATTAACATATAGATAGATTAGAATTATAGATTGATTTTTGTTTGTAAAATCTATTATGCAACGATGATTTGTCTTTGGATTCGGAGTGAAAGAACTGTTTATTCGTTATTTTTTTTTATTTCCTTTTACCACTTTTTTTTTTCCTTTAAAATTCCAAATCTGATGAGTTCAGGGTGGAGAAGAATAAAAATGTACCCCCTAACAATTCGATGGATGTCATAACATTGCGAATACATAATTTGTGGTTATAATAAAGCGAATCCCCAATTTTTCCATGTTATAAACTTTTATCAAATTATCAGTACAAAACAGTACTGGTTAATAATATTTTTTTTTGTTTTTTTTTGCCAATGGGATCATTTGAGAAATTTATACATAAAGAAAAAGTATTGGGTAGTGTTACGAATACATGAACTATATTGACCAGCAATTTCATCGACGTATCATTACTTAATATTCCTTTGCTCATACAATTTGGTTCTAACATTTCACGCCAATAGCCATGCACTTTGGGGTAACCAGTGAACCAATTCTGAAGTTTAATTAATGAAGATCAACAAAAATTCATAGAAATTAAAAAAAAAAAAATTCTAATCATGTAGCTTATTTTTAAAAGTCAGCCATCATTAATATAGTTTTTAACGCATTTAATAAGACTTTTTTTTTGCAATACATTTACTATGACAAATCTTGCAGAGATTTCGCAAATTCATTATTAAAAGAATGAAAGTGACTACAATATTTCCAATGAAGAGTTAGTAATTATCCCATTCACGATCAAATATTTTTATTAGGTTTTATGATTAAATTGCATTTGGCGGTCATTAAAGTTCCAAAAGTATGCCGAGATTGACAATTTACAGTCGTATTGCTCACGGAATTAAATCCGAGATAATTGTTCGCAATAAATATGATTTAAAAATGCTTTTCAATGAATTCGTTCTTCTTTCAATGTAAGGGCTTGTAAATAGGGATTAACAAGTTTAAACGTAAGAAATAAATCAAATATTTTATTTTTTGTGCTAAAATAAATGGTAAGACTATTAAGAATCGAGGAAGACAAATAGCTAACTAAAGTTGCACGCAATATTACTATTGAAACAGAATTGTTTAGGAGGATAACGTTAAAAGGTATATCGCAACAATTCTTTTTTTATATGAGAAAATGTAGAAACATAACCCTGATTTAATTTAACACAGAAATAATTTTCAAAATACATTGACATCAGCAGTCAATTTACTGAAATAGTAAAAATTTTACAAACTTTAATCATCAAGTCAGCAAAGCAATATTTAATATTCATTTATTATTTGTAAAACAGGAAAATATCAATTGCAGTAAAATACGTGAATATTTACATAAAATTGTCTGCTATGATCCGAACAGGTTTTCATGCATATAAAATACTTAAAAAACTTAATGTGCGAAATTCAATGCAGTAAAATTTAAGGATATTAAATTAGCATTGACATAACAATAAAATTTACTTTAATAGGAATATAATCTTAATAAAAGCTAGTATTTAAAATTGCTTTCAAAACTTATTTCTTTAAAATTAATATATTGTAAGATTTTAAATTGCACTAAAAATTATTAAAATATCATTTTATAACATTAAAATATATATTAGCACAAAAGTTAAAATTAACATTAAAATATCTAATTTCCATTAAAACAAAAACCTCTTCAAAGATTTACCTCTAGTTATTGTAGATACTTATCGCAAAAATTATAAAGCGATTCTACATTAAATATTGAAAAAACATTATGGAAACATGTTGCAGAGAGCACCTGCTTACAGATGGCGCTACAGCATGCAATAATAACAGAATACAATCAAAAATATTAAATTTCTAAAACAGTATAGGTGAATGATGGCAATTAGTAAAACAGGAAAATATCAATAGTAAAATACATGAATATTTACATATTGTTTGCTATTATGCAATGGATTTCATGCATATAAAATACTGAAAAAATTAAATGTGTAAAATTTAATGCGGTAAAATTTACGGATATTAAATTATCGCTGGTATAATGATTCAATTTTCCTTTAATAGTAATATATTCATAAGTAAAAGATAGTATTTAAAATTGATTTATAAACATATTTCTTTAAAAATAATGTATTGTAAGAATTTAAAATACACTGAAAAATATTAAAATACTTTTTATAACATTAAATTATATATTAGTACAAAAGTTAAAATAAAAAATTAAAATACCGAATTGGAGCGTGAAAATCCCTGCTGTCCAAATTTAATCTATAATTATTGCATTGGCATTAAATATTGTAAAACATTGAAACATTCCCGTTGCAGAGAATCCCTGTTTACACATTACACTACAGCATGCAATAATAACAGAATATATTAAAAAATATTTAATTTCTAAAACAGCATCTTAGCCAAGAACGAAGTATTATCAGTAAATGATGGGGAAAAAAGTAACAAAATAACATTTTAATTGAAACACAGAAAAGCTCATTGAATTATAAAAACGTTCATATTACGTGGTATGAGAAATTAATGAAGTCCTTTTTCCGAAAGCATTCCATGAAGAACTATTTCATTTATTCTTCTTTACACTTGTGAGCTCCAAGCGATTCCTCAGAAGAGAATTCTTCGCCGCAAGAATCACACTTGCTTGCCTCTTCACCAGCATGGTTAAGTATGTGACGTTTGAGGTCGAAATTTTTAGAATAACTTTTATTGCATTTGTTACATGCATTGAATGAACAACAAATGAAAATGTTTAGTAAATAGTGCAATATTCATTGTTTTTCAGTATGTAAGTGAATCTTGATGAGTGTTTGCATTTAGCATGCCTAAGAAAACCAGGTTCAAATCTGCTAGCGTCGTAATTTGCAGTCTTTGTTTCATAAGTATGTTGTCTGGTGGAAGTTATCTGACTTTTCTCTTATATAACTCGCAGTTGTGGGAGAGTTATGCTTGAAAGTTCTTCCGGAAGGGAAAACTCCCCTCTCATACTTTTTGCATCATAAATGGAACTGATTATGGCATAGAATAAAATCCTCATGATAAGAAAAAATATATTTTCCATCTACTTTGTTGCAAGCAGTTTTAAAACGGTTCATGTTTTTGCCTAGAAATATTTATATAAAATTATGTGATTGGAAATCCAGGCTAACGCATTATTGGCAAAGGATCTGATTTCCTAGTTTACAATAAAATAAAAAGATAAGAATTTGAATGGAATATTTAGCTAATATTTACATATTTACTACTTTTATTTATCAAAATCTGGATACTTCTACGTGTTTTACTCTTTCTTAAAAATATAAATTCGTTTTTGAAACAAGTACTATTTAAATCTTTCAAGTAAAATGAACTTGTTAGGAGGCAGATCTTTAATATCTCACTGCGTTGTAGACGAAATCAAAAGGTATTCACTTTGGAATAGGGATTCAGTCACTTTAGAGAAAAAGACAACACTTCTTATCGATTCGTCGTAGAATTCCTTCCTTCTCCAAAACCCTCCCTTTAAGAAATTCTGTTAAGATGGGGTAGGGGATCAGATTTCATCACTTCTCGTTGGAGTGGACACTTCCTTAGCCGATGGTCTATTATCAGTTGAGATGCAGCAACACATCATGTAGTCGTTACACCATATGTAACTGTTTCGACTTGCGACGGTCGAACAAAAATCGCTAATTTCATGATGCATCATTATCCATGTACTGATTACCTGCTGTTAGATTTGAGTGACATGTCGTCCTCATTAGCTTTAAGGACTAAATACATGTAATTTAAATATCCACGATACTAATTATCTGCTGAAAGATTTATTTGATTGATCATTATTATGCACTTATTAAAGTATATACATTTCTTTGCCCTGGAAACAGAAATGCTATATTTCTTCTCGTTTGAAAAAGTCTACAATACGCTAACTACATGCACGTTTAAACTTATGTATTCGACACTAAAGATTTTTATCTTTGTTTCCTAGTCACACTGGTGTCAAATTCTCTTAGTGTTGATATCAGTTACTATTATTTCCCAATACTATGTGGACTCTGCTTAAACCTTTTAAACAAACTCTGCTTAACACCTTTTCACACCCTTAATTGGATCTTAGCGCTATGTTGTTTGAATTCTGTGAGTTAAATTGAAATGCTAAAAGCTCCGGTTTTTATCTGAGGGATCAGTACGCTAAATTCAAATGACAGAAAGTCCTCCTTCCGTTGCGCTTTAATTTTCCTGATGTTGTCCCCTCCAGTATTGCTTATTCAAATTTTAAGGTGCCAAAATGAATGCAGCTTTAGGCAAAAACCCTGGATGGCCCAATATATGTGATTTATGGGGTTGTACTAGCAGGAAAAGCATCAAATAATTTTCTCCATCCTCTTTTTCATATAATAATCCTGCAATATCCCGTCATTTTCTCTGTTTGGAGGTATCTGCAACTAAAACTACTGAATGGAATGAAACCAAATGTCTTTTGCACAATGTAGAAGGCATGGGGAGATGAACTCCACACCAAAGTATTTTTGTACAAATTGTCACCGATAGTAGACAGTTTGGCACTTCTGTCACATATGTACTATAAAAGTTGTCATCCAATAGAGGAGAGAGCGGTTTTCCAACTGAATAGCCATCTTGTTCGCTAGATATCACACCATGGGATTTTTTGCTATGAGGAGAGTACATTAAACACGTGTATATTGGTGGCTTGACAAACCTGCATTACTTGAAAAAGAACACAAGATGGACCATCACAATCATCTAAAGTGACAGTTTACAGACAGCAGTAGAGAACGGCATACACAGAGTGCAATAACTCTACAGGGAAGATGAGTTCTTTGAAAATGTAACACGTGGTCATTGGGACGATTGTTCATAAACGATATTTTTTTTCAGTTTAATATTGTATTTTCTATTAATCGATCATGAATGAAGTTTTGCTTAATCCATTTTCGGTACGATCATTATATTAATGACCATTCTATGATACTGGAGGCTTTGAAATCTATTCCATGAGCTTCTTTAGTTATTTTATTTATTTTTGACCATAAAATTATGGGTATTGCGGAAAATTTTGTATCCTTGACCAATTTTTAGATTCCTTGTCCACTTTCAACGTTTCTTATTGATTTATTAAATTTCTTTAAATTTCATCCACGAGCTATTATTATTAATTTATCAGAATTTCTTTCACAAGCTTTTCTTTGTTTTCTTCTATTTTTTTTTTAAAATCATTTGGAATTCTATAGTTTTTTTAATTTTTTTAATATGTAATCGTTTATCAGTTTGAAATATAACTGATGAAGGTAATTTATTTCCTGTATAAGTGATCTCTGATTAAGTGATAATTTTTTCTCAGTTTGTTTAAGATAGCAGTTATGTGTTTTGTCCTTCCATTAGATTCAACTTTTTATTTTCCGCTGCCATTAAATGTAAGCATAATAATTTTTTAATTCTCAATATCATTGTCAATTATTAATCTCATTCTCAATATAATGAACCTTTTGGTTCCAACTGATGGAATTATGGGCCAACTGTAGCTCAATCTAATAACTGAAATTGTACGAAATTTTGTTGGACAAGACAAAATTACATCTAAAGGGACAGTTTACACACATTAATAGAGTACGGCATACACATAACGCAGTATCATAATGCAATATCTCTACAGGGAAAATCAGTATATCGCAAAGTTGCAAATGTGCCATGGAATGAGCGTTAGTAAAGAATAACTTTTTTTCAGTGAAATATTGTATGCTATTCATTTCTGCATGTATATTTTTTATTTATCAATCATGAATGAACTTTTGCATAATGTATTTTAGGTACGATTATTATATTATTAACCCGTCTTTGATACCGAAAGCCCCAAAAACTGTTCTGTCACCAACTTTAGGAACATTATTTTTTAACCCATAAAATTATGGGTATTGTTTTGTGTAGCGTGATTTTTGGAGTCCTTGATAAATTATTCGTTTCCTTTACCATTTTCAATGTTTCTTATCGATTTATTAAATTTCTTTAACTTTTTCTTCACGAGCTATTGTTAATTTATTAGAATTTCTTTCACATGCTTTTTTTTAATTATTTATTTATTATTTTTTCTTTTTATAAAATCGTTTGGAATTCTATTTTTTTTCTTTTATTTTAAATTTATTTCTATTGCTTTTTTAAAATCGTTAAGAAATATATAGTTTTTATTTTTTAATCTATTTTCTTTTTTCAGTTTGAATTATCACTGACGAACATAATTTATTTCCTGTCTGTGATTAATTGTTACTTTTTTTTTTCAGTTTGTTTAAGATTGTTGTTTTGCGTTTTGTACTTACATTGAATCAAAATTTAATTTTCCTCTGTCATTAAATGTAAGCAGAAGAATTTATTAATGAACCTTATGATTAATTATATTGTAATGGAATTGTATTTTCTTATTATATAAGACACGTAAATTTCTAAGTCAAAAATTTGAGCAGTAATTTATGCAAGTTTGAACAAATTGTGGCGAAATTTAAAATATCATTCAGTGCCAACTGTAACTCAATGTGACAATTGTAATGGTATAAAATTTTGTTGGAGGATTGATTATAACACAGGAAAATAATATGGGAAATAGAATAGATCCAACGACTGCAATAAATAATTTGCATTAAAAATACGTAGAGGCTTTATAAGGAAGTTTATGTTTTATATTAGTGAATTTAATTCACATACATAGATTCTTTAAATTTTAAAAACATTTAAATACATAAGATGCAGGTTACATTTCCTAAACTTAATTTTCTGAACATAAACATATAAAAAAATTATATATAAGCGAAACACCGATTATATTAATTTGTATCTTAAATGTTCAAGAATTTTGGACGGTTAGTATTTTTTGGTTTTGTTCATGGAATAAGAGACGATTCTGGCGAAATCATTCTAATGTTTATTTTAAAAGTGTGACGACTTTCCCAAAATATTTGCATAATTTTTAATTTTGTGATAGATTAACTACGAAAAAATGGAACTATTTCAAAAATGACTTATGTTTGGATTGCCAAATTGTACCTTACATTAAATAGTATGGATGTAACACATAATTTAAAATATTTCATATGTGATCCATATTATTTGAACAATTTGAAACATACACTTTTTTAGACTCGTTGATAAGAATTTATTAAGTCATATCGTTAGTAATCCTCAGAATTATTAGCAATCCTAAAACGGTTGTATGGTTCTAACAAAATACAAGGCATTTCGTCTGTGATCCTTACTTTAACAATTTAAAACATACAAATTTCAAGACTTGTTGATAAGCATTTATTAAGGGAAATCGTTACAAATCGTTAGTACATCTAAAACGGTTGCATGGTTGTAATAATATTAAGAATAAAATAGATTGCACAATTTTTGGAGATTAAAATTTGGTTCTTGTATGCCAGTGATATTTTCACTGCGATAGTCAATGTACACATTCTCTAGTTTAACTGATATACATGAACATGCGTTAGTAATACATGATAAAATAAAAAATCTAATAATGAAGTTGATCTCTAAAAGTCACATTTACCGTTATTTATCCAACGCATTTAATTAAATTTCATTACACCCCATTTTTCACTAAAGATTTCGCGAATGATTTTTTCAAAGATAAGAATGGAAATATTGCATTTATATTTAATATTAATAATTCCCATTCAGGATAAAATAGTTCCATTTAAGTTTTATGATTAAAATAAAATTGGCACACGCTAAAGCTTGTTAAAGGGCGACAAAGCTGAATGCTTATAACTGTTGCAATATCGTTCACATAATTACCTCCAAGAAAATTTTTTATACTGAATAAAAAGGAAAATGCTGCATCCTATTGAATTCGACTGTCTTCAATTATAAGCGCAATAATACACATGACAAATAGGGATTAACAATGATAAAAAACTTCCCTAACATGAAAAATTTCGTCCCAATTATTTCGCATCCTGCATTAAGTGTTTGAATAACTGTTGAAAACATTGCAATACATCTATTGAAACAGCATTTTTAAGAGAAAACAGTAATAAGCATTCCTTAACTATTTTTTTTCATATCAGAATATAAAGAAGCCGTCCTGAGTAAAACACACACACACACACACAAAAAATCATACAAGGAAATAATTTTCACAACCCTATTGAGATGAGCACTCAGTTCATCGAAATGCTGTATTAAGAAAATCAACAAAGCAGTATTTAATATCAATTTATTATTAGTAAAACAAGAAAATATCAATCAGAATAAATTACATTTTTACATCAGAATGCTGTTTCTTACATAGCATAGCCTGCAATTACTTATACAGGTTTTCAACTGCATATATAAAGAAATTAAGAAAAACTAAATGAGTGAAATTTAATGCCGATTTAACATTAAATGTGAAGCATTAATATTAGGAAGACATTTCCTCCATTAATAAAATTTATTTTAAGTGAAAGCTATTATTTAAAATTGTATTCTTAACGCATTTGATTTAAAATTGAAGAGTAGTAAAGATTTAAATTACATTAAAAATCAATTTAAAATTTTAAAAACATTAGAATTTTTTTAATACGAAAAAGGTACAATATTGATTAAAATATCAAATTCCACACTAAAACACTTTGCATGTTTGATTTATAATTTTGTAGATAAGTATAAAAAGTCTAAATGAATCCACATTATTTCAATAATGTTTTACTATATTTAATCATATTTAAAAAGATCTCCATTTTTACTTTTGTAAATCACACTGCGCATAAATATCAGAATGTATTAAAAATTTTAAATAATTTAAAAAATTAGCTCACCCTAAAACGAAGATTTATCAGTAATCTTATGAATAGGATAAAAGTAACAATATATAAATATTAAACACAATAGAGAACAGAACATGGAATTATAGAAAACGTTCTTGGCAAATTTATTTGTTCTCCCTACACTTGTGAGCTCCAAGCGATTCCTCAGAGGAGAATTTTGCTCCGCAAGCGTCGCACTTTCTTCTGTATTCATCAGCGTGTTTAAGCATGTGACTTTTGAGGCGAGAACTGGTAGCATACTTTTTACTGCATTTTTTACACGGATATGGCCTTTCCCAGTGTGGGAACGGATGTGAACGCGCAAGTCCCCATTGGTAGAAAAACATTTCCCGCATTTTCCACATGAGAACGGCTTTTCACCAGTATGGGTGCGGAAATGTACACGCAATTTGCTACTGGTGGTAAAACCTTTGCCGCAATCTTTACAAAGATAGGGCTTTTCACCAGTATGGGTGCGAAAGTGAACACGCAATTCACAATTGGTAGAAAACCTTTACCACATTCCGTACACTTATACGGTTTACCTTCAGTGTGGGTACGGACGTGTCTGCTCAAGTTGAAACTGTTAGCATAAGATTTGTCACAAAAATTGCACTTATACTGTCGCGAAACAGTAGAACGATTTCGAAATTCAGGATGTTCTGTCTGCTGTAGGTAGGATTTTCGATCTTTACAGTATTTATTTAATCGCTTTTCCGCATTTCCAGAAGGAGAATTTAAGTTGTTAGCGGAATTTGCATTTCTATTGAATATCATGTCTTCTTGATGATTCTTGTAGGTCGAGTGCCTCTCGTTTACTAGAGATGTTGTAGAAATGTTACAGGCTTTATGGCTTTCTGATGAGCAATTAACTAAACCTGAACGTTCGGAAGCACGCGCTTCGATTTTGTTGCTATTTATTCCAATTCCAAAATTATACTGAAGAATTTGAGTTTCGTTTGAAGGGTTGGAGAAATTTTCTGCTGTTCCACAACTAAAATCAGCGAACTCCTTATGTTTTGGACTATTCTCGTCTTGTTTGAATTTCAATGCATCGACATTAATTACACGATATTCTTGGTTCTCCTTGGAATCATGCGAAGTGCTGGGCAACGAAATGGCATCAATAATATAGTTTGGTTTTTCAGTTTCTGAAGTATTTGAAATATTTCCTTCTCTACTACTGCATAAACTGTTGGTGGAAAGTAGCAGATTATCTGAAGGGTCATCACATGTTAATATCGTAAAACTGGAGGTTTCTGTTTCTTCAATGGAAGTAGTTGGAGGGTTCAGGTTCTTGGAAGTATTTTGTGAATTTTGAAGTTTTGAAATCTGTGTTTCTAAAGATATTCCAGAATATTGCGAAGTCTCACTCGTTAATATATTGCTGATAAGAGAGAAAGTATGGCAGGCGGATGAAAAATGGGACGACACATCATTTGTGCGAGAAATTCCAGGACATTCTATTTGTGGAAATGCCTAGGTTGTGGCGACATCAAGTTCATCAGTGCATTTCTTTTACCGAATGTCTGTGGAAACCAAGGTAAAAACCTTTTTTCAGCTAGTGACATGGGAATGTTTGCAGGTTGTTTTGGATTTGAGGTAAGAGAATACTGGGAAGTTTGATTTCTATATACTTTACTCCTTCAGATGAAAGTTGCAAATGTATTGGAGTTGGCTTATTTTCTTCAATATGCGGCATGTCAGGAAACAGAAAATCTGGAACTTCAGGATATAATGGGATTTGATTCGACATTCCATACTGGGAAGGCATTTCAGCAACTGCCGTATCTTCATAGTCAGCTTCTTGATGTATGTCCGGAAGAATACTTTGATGCGTTGAAGAAATACTTTGACCCAAAGATGGCCACCGTGCTTCATAAACCCTTTCCTCTGCTGTTATTAATTCAATATTTTCAGCTAGGTTACCTGAACTACATTGAGGAATGGTTGAGGAAGTTTTACGATGTTGATTCCCAAACTTAAAGCAATGGTGTATTTCAAACTTTGTAATATAAGCCTTGCAAAATTTACATTTCGCGATTTCCATACTTGTTTATAAAATTTAAAAATATTAACTCGATAAAATCCATTGAAGAAATTGATTTACAAATTTCAGCTAAAATAAATATACATATATTCTTATATATATTTCATTCTTTACATAATAATGATAGTTAAATTTCTGTATACGCCCTTTTTATTACTACACGTTTCATGATGTCAAACGAAACATCATAAGTTGAAGCATCGCAGAACCAAACAGGAATTAGATTTTACTTACTAAACAAACTGTCTTACAAGAACAATCGTGTGACACTAGAGCTGCATGAAAATCTACCTCATGCTTGAAATCGTCTCTAATTAAGATACGACATTTAACCAGAGTAAAATAAATTTTTGGATTTATATTACATTATTGATTATATTGTTTTATTTTGTTAATTTAAGGATATATATTACATTCTTTATATTAAAAATACTAAAGATAAAACTCTTCCTTTCAATTTTGAAGGCTCTTTAACTTTCTCTACTTCGCCATATAGGACAGATATACAGCAGATTCTAGTTTACCCAAGAGGCTCTTTTCCAGGGTCTAAATTAAATGCTTAATTAGAGCAGTGAAATAATTTTAAATGCGAATTTTGAGAACAGGATTTTGTAGATGCACATAATAGTGCTTCTGAAGTGCAACGTTAAAGCTTTAGGAGTCCTCAAATGTATCGTGTCCACCACTTCCAGGGGAAACAGGAGTTTTTGATTCGGCCTTGTATCTCGAGTTTTGGCCTGGAATTCAATGTTCTGTAAATCTAAGTACGTCGGAAATAATTGGAAATGATGTTTCTATATAAATTTTATTCTTTTAAAGAAGGTAGGCGTTTTGGTATTCTTAAGAGAAAAAATTTTTGATAATGCGATATAAATCATAGACAAAAAACATTGATTTTTGTTTTGCGGCGTTTTGCTGATATCTTCTTTTATTGCTACCTTTTATTTTCCTACTATATGCTATTATGCATTTTTTTCTTTTTTTATAATGGTGTAATTTTGATTTTTCCTGCATTTTCCAATAACTGTGAGTAGGGTGCCATAAAACTACAGACTATGAAAAGAAATGAACTGATTATAGAAATCCATATTTTTAAATTTAAACCACCTTTTGGCATCTATACCCTCCAATAAATAATATTTTTAACTTTGCAAAGTCTCAACGGTCCACATATAGTTCTTTTGAATATATTAGAGTAGAACTACATTTCCAGGTCATATGGTAAATAATGTCATTTTTTTAAGGAATATGTGAAATGCAGGCTAAATCCATGCAGTGGTTAATTATATAACTTATATTTCACTTCTCACCATACATTAATATACAAGAAATGTATGTTCTTGTAATGTCATCTGTTGGCATTAATTTTTTTGGCCTATCCCCACCAAACTTAATTACAGTTGTACCAGAAAGTCTTTCCGTTCTTGTGAAATGACACTTTTCACCATTTCATCTGACACTCGATGAGCTTCTTTAAAATTGCTGATCGTTCTATGACATTTAATGTCATCCAGATGATTTCTTTCACCTACTTCACACTTTTCGTGCGCACTCACGTTTCCTCTTCTTAATATTTGCTTATAAATCTGATTTTTGAATTCGGTGATTATTGTACCCTTTCCAATCATGTCCTGGCTGTTCGCTAGAGAATTACAACGTCGCTTAAATTTCGAATACTACTGTTCATACCGCAAAGCTTTGCTTAGTATTAATATTAACCAAAAAATTATGAACATTGATTTGTGCAAATATTTTTAAAAGATCGCCTGCTGAAAACAAAGACAATTTTGTTTCAAAGTGAAAATGATATTTTCAAGAAAAGAAAATCGTTTTGAGGTTTTACAATTTTTATTTTTTTTAAGATTGTTATTATGCGTTATGCACTTAAATTAAATTCTAAATTTTAGGCGTAACATGCTCATCTTTCCAGCCGATTATTATTATTTTTATTTGTTTAGGTTTTTGAGTTAACTATTTATATTTTCAAATATGTTATCTATTTTTTAATAAAGTAAACTGTGTTGAACTATCAAATATTTATCTGATATCAGTTTTTATTTATATAAATACAATCCTTAATTTTTATTACATGTTAGAAATAAATTATGTTACGTTATGTATTAAATTACTTTACAATTGTTACATCGAAATATAAATTGTTTTGTTAGAATACCTTCAAAATTCGGGAAAAATGTGTTCAATAATATACATCACACATACACTATTTTGACTGCGTATATCCTTATATACATAATCTAACACTACTGTTATTTTATTTTCAACAACAAAGAGAAGTACTGGTATAATAATTAAAAATAAAAGAAAATGAGAATTAAATAATTTGTCATAGACCGGGACCTACTGTTTATAGAGGATTCCGAATTACTGCAAACATCATGACACCGCTGGGACTCGAACCCGAAACCAAATGTCCCGGAGTGTCAGACACTCGGCCATTGGGCCCATAATTTCCAAATTATTTCTACACAAAATAACTAAATACACTGACATTTTAAAATTCCCATCGCTATCTTAAAAATGCGCAGCTAGGAGTTTCTCAAAAAAAAAAAAAAAAAAGAAAAGAAAACGTCTATTAAACATCTTCAAATTTATATCTCTTATAATTATTGGCAAAATCATACTTATATTCTAGGTTGTATTTTTTCTCACATCAGCAGCATTTTTTGTAATCAAAGAATAAATCTATTAACACATTAAGTGCCATCAAAACGATAGCTGTTAGATAATGACGGCGCTGCTGGTCATACATTTCTATACAAAAATTTGGATTTAGTAATTTGTACCACCCCTTAATGCTTTACTGTTGAATCACCCTGTATATGTCATCTGTTGACATTGTTTTCATTATTTGAAGGGGTCAGTTATTAGTTTTCAGGGATTATAAGAAGTATTTGTGGAAGTTTAGGTGCCAAACAATACAATATGCTTTACATTTGTTTCAGTAATTACTTTTAATCGTGTGTAAGAATAAGTTACGGTTTAAAATTGTAAATGAAAATAATTTTTTTATTTGATACGGACATTTCTTTTTCTTACAAAATATTATGAAAGACAAATCCCTTTTTGAATTACCTAATTATTTAACAATTTTTTCACCTTAATCTTTAATGAATCACATCTTTTAAATAAGACCAATAAATAGCGATAATTCAAGTAGATTTAATTTAAAATGGAAATACATGAAGTTAAAATCAAACGTGAAAGGGCATAGCATGATGAGCTATACAACATTATACATACTATACTATTTTAAGCAAACTCAGAAAAGCAAGTCACAAAAAATAAACTTGTTGAAATATCGAACTAAAAGTTCCTTATTAATAAGAATCTTGCTTTTCTCTAAATATTGTTTCAATTGTTTGTTTTCGCTTCCGCTACATTAAAATCATATTTTTCTTTAATAGTTGAAAATCAGCAAAGAAATCCAAAAGTGTATAGCAAATAATGATTTTATTTTAAAAGAAGGCGATTTTTTTTCAAAAAAATACACTTGTAATTTAAATTGTTTACATGATATTTTTAAAAACCCATGCCTTCTGTAGCGATTAGAATGGCACATCGCATAAAATGACGTTGCTGTTAAAGATAATATAAAATGCGATACATTTCATCTTCCATTCATATTATTTTAATAATTTGGAGAATACACTTTTCTGAAGTAGTCTATAAAAACATATTAATTCAACTTATCATGGAAAAAGCAGTTGTATTGCCGAAATAGCATTAACAATGCAAGCTTGACCTTTGTCCCGTCGAAATACAGTTTTCAGTAACCGATATCAATCCAAAACGACTGCATTAGATTAACATTAGGTTCAGTTTATGTCAATAATCATCAAAATGTGGTTATCAAGTAAACGGTCGAATGTCTCTAGTCGAATGTTGATAACGTTATTGGAAGAAGAAAAAATAATATTCTGCAATGAAGCCGACTTTTTAAAAGTTAGCCTTCAACAATATTGTTTCAATTAATGCAATTAGTCACATTATTGCAGCCCATTTTCCATAGCGATCGCAAGTCCAGATTACACGAACGAATTATTAAAAGAATGAAAAAATAGCAATATTTCTCATTCAAACCTCGATAACTTCCAAATTCACGATAAAATTCAAGATAAAATGATTAAATTGTCCGATTCACTGAATAAAATATTTACAGATTCATGTTTTGCGCTCTTCACAAACGTTTAAATTGAAGATAAGCCACGGAAGCCAACATTAAAAGATCGTAAAACCAACATTAAAAGACTGTTGTGAACTCGGCCATTTATATAACTACCGTCATTTTATTCATAGAATTAAACTCTGAGAAATTTGTACTAAATACGAATTGGATAATGTTGCATATCAGTGAATTTTGCAGTCTTTCGTTGTAAGCGCAATGCACCCCTATGCAAATAAATGCTAGTTCTAAAGATAAAACATTTCTTAACAGAATCAATATATATTTCCAACTTTCTCAAAATCTTAATATCGGTAGACAAATAACACATAAAGCATCCCATTAGTACAATTAAAACACTATTTCTTTTAAGATTATTTTATAATATGCACTCATAAACTTACTCTTTAGATGTACAAAAAAAAAAAGCAATGCACTGATTTAACTTGCAAAATCGGACCAGGAAATAATTTTCGAAAGCACAGTTAAATATGCAACCAGTTGATTGAAATGCTAAAGAGTTCAGAAACATTAATAAGGAAGTCAACAAAGCAATGTTTAATATCCATTTATTAGTGAAACAAGAAAATAACAATAAACTAAATTTTTGCAAACGTACACATGTTCGGAAGAATTAAAAATACTTTTTCTACACAACATAAACTGCAATTACTTGCGAAGGATGTCAATTTCATACATATCAAATAATTAAGAAGAATTGAATGCATTACAAAAGTAAGAACATTAAATTGACATTAGTTCCCTAATATTAAAATGATCATAAGTAAAAGCTAATATTTAAAACTGCATTACATTTAAAATTTACAAGTAGTAGAAATTTAAATTAGGCCCACTGCAATTAAAATTTTTTTTTAAAACATTACAATTTTCACAAGAGGTGAAAATATTAATTAAAATACACAGTTGCAAAGTAAAAACAAAATTAAGTAGATTATGAAAAAATATTAAAATGTATTCAAACTATTGAATTTTAAAAAAAAACTTTTTAAGGAACGGAATATTATCAGTGAATCTTTTAAGCAGAAACAAATTAATACATATATATATAAAATAAAATAGAGAACAGTGCAGTGAATCATAGAAAACATTTTTATTGTGTGTCAACTTTTTCAAATTGTTCTATTTTCGCAATAAGTTATTCATTCTCCCTGTACTTGTCAACTTCGAACCAGTCCTCAGACTCGAATTCATCATCCAAGTAACACTTTAGTATGTAGAAGCATGTGATGTTTTAGGCTGGAATAGAAAGTAAAAGAACTTAAACCACATTCCGTACATTTATATGATTAATCGTTAGCGTGGAAGCTGCGAATGTGTCTGCGCAGTGCAGAACGGTGAGCAAAGCATTAACCACATGCAGCACATTTATATCACCTATCGCCAGTGTGGCTGATGCGGACATGTTCACGCAGATGGGAAGGGTAAGCAAAGCACCTACTACATTCAGTACATTTATATGGTTCCTCGGCAGTGTGGATGCTGTAGATGTGTTTACGTAATTTGTAATGGCTAACAAAGCATTCACTACATTCAGTACATTTATATGAATTTTGGCCATTATGAACGATGCGGATATGTTCGCGCAGTAGCCAAGGGTAAGCAAAGCATTTATTACATTCAGTACATTTATAGGGTTCTTCGGCAGTGTGGATGCTGTAGATGTGTTTGCGTAGTCTGTAACGGCTACCAAAGCATTCATTGCATTCTGTACATTTATATGATGCTCTGCCAGTATGGATGCGCATGTGATCGGTCAGGTGAGCACTGGCAGCAAAGCATTTATTGCATACCGTACATTTAAAAGGTTTTTCGCCTGTATGGGTGCGTATGTGCCTGGTCAGGTGCCAACTGGAAGGAAATGTTTTGCCACAATAATTGCAGGCATATGGTCTCGCAACACTACGAGAGAGTTCACGAGGTTCAAATTGATCTTTCGGAAGGAATTCTTTAGGACAACTGTTGGAATGGATTGGGCCACTTGCATCAGTTGGAGGAATTGGGGCCATCGAATTATATTGCACATTCTGAACAGCCGAAATAGGTATTCCTAAGGATGTTCCATAATGTTGCGATATCTGATTGGTCGATGCATTGTCGATTTCATTGTAAGTGCATGTAAAATCAGACGGCATTTCATCCGTGCGAGATGTTCCAGAATTTTCCACTTGTGAAGATACATTCGGATGTTGAAATTGGTTCCTCAGGGCATGTCCTTGACCAAATGTCTGTTGATACCCAGGCAGAAAACATGGTTCAGCAATAGGCAACAGAGTGTTGACAGGGGGATTTCGATTCCAGGCGTCACAAAACTGGGCATTTTGATTCATGTTTGCAATATTAACTTCAGATGGATGTAGCAAATGAGTTGATTTGAATTGTCTTTCTTGATCATTCGGCACATTAGGAAACGGAAAATATGATATTTCAGGATTATATGGATTTCGGTTCGCAATTCCATACGGCGAGGTATGGGAGCGTTGGCAGGGTATTTCGGATTCCAGGCTTCACAAAACTGGGAATTTTGATTCATGTTTGCACTATTATCGTCAGATGGCTGTAGCGAATATGCTGATTTGGTTTGCTTTTCTTCGGGATGCGCCATGCCAGGAAACAGAAAATCTGAAATTTTAGGATTATATGGATTCTGATTCGCAACTCCATACTGGGAAGACACTTCAGCAGCTGCCGTTGCTTCACAGTCGATTTTTTGATGAATTGTGGGAAGAATGTTATGTTGCCACGATAAATGCGTTTGATTCATAGATGGAATCCTTTCTTCATAATACAATTGGTCTGTTCTTAAATCAATATTCTCAGCTAGGTTACCGGAACTAGATAGAGGAAGGGTTGCGGAACTTTGACGGTGCTGGTTCCCGAAAATCCTGCATGTATGAACTTCAAAATTTGCAACATATGCGTTGCAAAATTCACAAATCCTGATTTCCATATTTGTTTATAAAATTATCTAAAAATATTAACCGTCTAAAATGCAATTAAGAACGCAAAAAAATGATTAAAAATATCAATAAAATTCACTAAACCTTCATTTAATTAAAATGTTGAGTAAATTTTTTTATCTCCACATCCTTTATATAGTACACCTTTTTTCAAATCTTTGACGTCAAATGAAAATTTACAAGTTAAAACATTGAATAACTAAACAGAAATTAGTTCGTAACTGTTAAACAAACTGTCTTACTAGAACTATATTGTCACACTAGTGCTAAGCAAAAATCTGCCTAAAGTCAAAGATCGTCTCTAAATAAGAAGTAAATTTTTATTCTAGAGCGAAATAAATTTTTTTAAATATAATATAATATATTTTTTACATATAATTCTTAAAAATAAATTCAATTGTACTATGTATTAAAATGCACAATGATATTTTTTTTAATTCTGGGGGCCCTTTGATCTGATGTCATTTCCCAAATGGCAGATGTTTAGCAAATTCTCTTTTACACAATGTGACCTATTTTAAGGGGCCAAACTTCAATGCAACCTCATTGTAGTGCAGCAGTTTTCAAAGCACACTTCAAGAGATGGTTAATAGAAATGGTTTCATAATCGTCCTCCTAAAGCCCACCGGAAAGTCTATTTATGTCCACAGATTTAGCATGTCCATCCAGATTTCCATTCAGCATTCTATGTAGAGTTTTAAACCGATTTTTTAAGAAATTCAACGCGCTGTAAAATACACTGAATCTAGAATAATGAGAGTTATATTATCCTATTTATCAATTTTTTAAAAGATTGTATGCTTTTTGAAGTTTGGAATAGATAATAACTTTTGGTTTGCTTTGTGTATCTATGGTCAGTTTTTACACACTTTAGATTAATTAGACCATGATATACCGTTAAAAGGGGATTCCGAACTACTAAAAGACATCCAGAATTCGAACCTGAAGCCAGTAGGACCAATGGCCGGAGTATAAATTGTGCAGAAAATAGAATAAATCATTATGCAATATCGATTTGGGTGTGTGTTTAACAGAAAAATTCGAGAATCTAGCTGAAATGGGTCCCAGGACACTGCGATGTGCAGGGAAACGAAAAAGATAGTTGTTCCAGCCAAACAGGCATGCAATATGAATTAGTCAGAACTTCCTCTCACCTACCGCGCCAGCTGCAGCATAATCAATATAACTTCGACCAATTACTTGAATAGTTCAGGAAAGCAGGCCGCAAAGGGTAAAAGGTGAGGGAATATCAACAGACCGAAGGACCTTCCTGGGAGATTGCCACCTGCCGAATCGCTGCGGAGGACGACTCCCAAGACCATCTTAGCCGCATCGGGGTCACTGACTCTCAACCTACCCACTTTGCTCCAACTCTAATGGCACTGCAGACCCCCCCATCTTGAAGTGCACTTGACGATGCCGACCTAGTAGCTACGAGGAGACGGCAAATCTTTACTGGATGGCAAGGCGTCGAATGGCCGAGAGGCTACGGACGGGCGTTAGAGCGTCGCGAATATAAATCCCCGGAATTCATAAAAATTTGATTTCTGTATCACTGACTAAATAATAAATATTACTCTGAGCATCTCTTTTCGCATCTGTTACCTTATATTGATTCGGAATGTGTTCAAAGACCAAAATCACAGCTGTATTTAAAGATCATAAAGGAAAGAATAATCGAAATTATTGTTTTAAGTAAATATGCAAGCTGCAGGCATGTTCCGTGCAAGGATCCTTGACATCACTGAGCAGCAAGTAGCAGCGCAATTCAGCCACAATCGCCTGGTTCAGTTCAGTTCAATGAATAGTAACAAACTTGATGGCAAAGGATACTGATACTCCTTTACTTCCAAGGAGCCAAAGTACATTTACATTGTATATGTATTTTGGATCAGTGGACATTGTGAATTTACAAAGTAAAAAGTATATTTTCTTCTCTGAGCCAAAATATATTCTCATCTTAATAATGGACTACATAATTGGAGCTCACACCTACTAAATTTACAACGGAATGTTAATTGCGATAATTTTTGAATACGGTTAAATTCAGTTTTGCTTTTTTCGCTTCCGTAGTATCCATTTTAAATGAACAACAGTGTTAAACAACATAAGATAATCAAAATATTATTTTTTTCTACAGAAGAAAATTCTATTAACAAGGAAGATCCTTCATTTCCATGGCTAACAATTTACAAAATAGACACGCAAGACAACAAAGGACGGAGATGTTTGCTCAATGCACTGAAATCTCTCTTAAGTTGAACCTTTCATTTCTCTCATCTGTCACGCTCTTATAAGGAAACTGAGATAGTTCTTAAGCACGTTCTTTTCGAAACAGTTATTGTTATCAATATATAAACTGCTAAATTTTGCTTCTACGCAAAATGGCTTGACGTCGTTTTCCATCCAGTTTCAAATACACACATTATTCTGATTTTAATGTTAGACATCAAATATAAAGCCCTCTACCTCGATTAGCATGTCCAAAACATACATGAATCGGGTCCTAGAAAATAGTTTAAATATTATCACCACCGAATATTCCCTCTTATGTAACTCTTACTTATCCTTTCAAGCACAGACACTTAGACTGATATTGCAGTTTTTTGTTCATTAAGATCCATAGAAAAAGAGAGAGATAAGTAAGATCCATAAATTGCCGGTTTAAAGATATATTCAGAAAAAAAACTCACGTTGTCTATTGGGCAATACTAATTCAGTAATGAAGACTATTTTCTAGAAGTTAACTTTCAATAATATTATTTTCAGTGCATTTAATTAGTCACATTATTGCAACCCATTATCCATGGCGATCGCAAATCCAGACTAGGTGAATGAATTATTAGAATATTAAAAAATAACAATATTTCCCCATTCAAGTCTTGATAACTTTTCCCATTCATGATAAAATGACGACTTTCTACCAATCATGATAAAAGAATTGCATTCTAGTATTACGATTAAATTGAAATTGACCAACATTAAAGATCGTCAAACATTTACAAGATTGAATTTATATAACTGTCGGCATATTATTCACAGAATTATCTCCGAGAAATTTGTACTAAATACTAACTGGAAATTCAACTACAAATTCAAGACTGAATGATTTTTGCCATTCACGATAAAATGACGATTTTATCCCAATCACGATAAAATATTCACTTCATGTTTAACGATTAAACTCAAATTGACCAACATTAAAGATCGTAAAACGTTTACAAGATAGAATTTATATAACTTTTTCTCATATTATTCATAGAATTACTCCGAGAATTTTGTACTAAATACGAACTGGAAAATGTTCCATTTCAGAGAATTTTGCAGGGTTTCATTATAAGCACAATGCACCTCGCGTGCAAATAAATGTTAAGATTTCTACAGATAAAATATTCTTTAAAATAATCAGTGTATTCTTCCAACTTCTAAAAATCTTAATATAGGAGGCACAACTAGAATTAGATCGATTTAGTACTGTTTTTAAAAATAATGCTAATATACACTAATTAATTATTTTTTTGTATCTGAAAATGAAAAATAATACCCTGATTTAATTTACGAATTTGTACAAGGAAGTCATTTTTTGAAACCGCTTTGTTATATGCAGTCAGTTGATTATGTATCTTTGTAATAACTTTAAGTGTGTATCTACAAGTAATGACCTAAAACTTTAATTCAAATTAATTTGTTTTATTTGATACTGTCATTTCTTTTGCTAACAAAATACTAATTAAGACATATCCATTGTTGAGTTTCTAATTATTTAATTTTTGTGTCAGATTTATCCTTATTGAATCATTTCTTTTTTAAATAAGCTCAATAAATAAAGATAATTCAACTGTTTTCAACTGAAAATGGAAATACATGAAATTAAAACCAAATGGAAAGGGTATAACAAACTAAGCTCTACTATATTATACATACTATACTATTTTAGGCAAGCCTTGAATAAATCAGTTCAAATAAAAAGTAAACTTGTAGAAATGTCGAACTAAAAGTTCCGTAAAAACAACAATCTTTTTTTTCCCCTAAATATTGTTTCAGTTGTTTGTTTTCGTTTCTACAACATTAAACACAGATTTTTTTTAAAGTTGAAAAGTAGAAAACCAATCCAATAGTGTCTGACAAATAATGCTTTGATTTTAAAAGAAAACGAGATTATTTTCGAGCTAAGAAAAGAAATGTCAGAATTAATTTGAAAAATACATATTAATTCAGTTTTTTACATGCAATTCCTGAAATTTTCATAAACACTTCACTTCTTTAAGCAATTTTAATTATGTGTTTGGATTGACGAATGGATTGCGATGCATTCGTATTACCTCCATAATATTTTAACAGTTTAGTGCCTACACCTTTCTGGTGTGTTGGATAGAAACTTATTAATTCAACTTAATCTTATTAATCTTATGAACAGAAAAAAGGTCATATGGTCGACATAGCATTAACAATGCAAGCTTAACCTATATTCGGCACAAATATAGTTTTCAACAATAGATATGAATCCAAAACTATTCTATTAGATTAAAATTTGTTCAATGTATGTCATAGGTCATGTGCAATGTGGTTATCAGTGAAATTATTTTCAAGTCTAGTGTCGATAACATTTTTCGAAGTAAAAATAATATTCAGTAATGAAAAAGATTTTTTAGAAGTTAACTTTCAATACAACTATTTACAATGCATTTAATTAACCACATAATAGCAACTCATTTTCCATGGCGATCGCAAGTCCAGGCTTTGTGAATGAAATATTAGAAGATTGAAATAATAACTACAAATTCAAGACTGAATGATTTTTCCCATTCACGATAAAATGACGATTTTGTCCCAATCACAATAAAATATTCACATTCATGTTTTACGATTAAACTCAAATTGACCAACATTAAAGATATTAAACGTTTACAAGATTGAATTTACATAACTATATGAATTTATATACTCGTAGAATTACCTCCGAGAAATTTGTACGAAGTACGAACTGAAAAATGTTCCATTTCAGTGAATTTCACATTAAGCGCGATGCCCCCCCTTCCCTGTATATAGATAATAATAGATCTAAAAATAAAATATTCCTTAAAAGAATTGGTGTATTCTTCCAATTTACTAAAAATTCTTAATATAGGAGACAAATAACTAGAATTAGAACGCTTTAGTACTATTTTTAAAAATAATGCTAACATGCACGGATTAGTTATTTTTTTGCATCAAAAATGAAGAAATAATACCCTGATTTAATTTTTGAAATTGCACAAGGAAATAATTTTCTAAAGCACAGTTAATATGCATTCAACTGATTGAAATGCTAGAGATTTCAGAAACATTAATCACAAAGACAACAACGCAATGTATAATATCCATTTATTAGTGAACAAGAAAATAACAAACTACACTTTTTCCAACTATAAACATTTTCAGAAGAATTAAAAATTATTATACGCAACATCGTCTGCAATGATTTGCGAAGGTTTTCAATTGCATACATATGAAGTAATTAAGAAAAAACGAATACAATGCAAACTTCAGGATATTAAATTGTATTAGTATAGTAATCATAAAATGTAAAGTTATGCAGTAGTAAAATAATTAAAAGCTAATATTTAAAATTACATTCCAAGAACTTATTTAAAAGTTATATGTTGTAAAAATTTAAATTCGGCACACTAAAAAACAATTTTAATTAAGCATCACACATTTCACAAAAGATGAAAATATTAATTAAAATACAGAATTCCATAGTAAAAAAGTACGATATGCATACATATAAAATTGCATTCAAAAATATTGAATTTCTAAGCAATTTTTTTTTCTCAAGAACTTAATATAATCAATAATTGTTAAGAGTGGAAAAAAATTAGAAAAACACGCATTTTCAATAAAATAGAGAACATCGCGTTGAAATATAGAAAACGATCGAATTTCCTAGAAAGCTTTACAAATTTATTACATTTTTCCAAGAAAGCATTCTCTTAATGACAATTTAATTGTTCTTCCCACACTGGTGAGCTCCAAGCGATTCCTCAGAGGCGAATTCAGCACCGCAAGAATCGCACTTGCTTCCGTCTTCACCGGCATGTTTAAGCATGTGACGTTTGAGGCTGGAATTTTGATAATACCTTTTAGTGCATTTATTACATGCATAAGACTTTTTCCCAGTATGGGTGCGGGTGTGCTTGACCAGGTTGGAAACGTCATTAAACAGTTTATTGCATACCGTGCAAGCGTAAGGGGTTTCGCCAGTATGGGTGCGGGTGTGCCTGGTCAGGTGGGAACTGGAAGAAAATGTTTTGTCGCAATAATTGCAGGCATGTGGTCCCGCAACACTACGAGAAGATTCCCGAGTTTCAAGGTGATCTTTCGGTAGAAATTCATCTGGGCATTTATTAGAATGGAATGGACCAATTGCATCAATTGGAAGAATCGGATCCATCGAATTATATTGTGTATTTTGATCGGCCAAAATTGGTTTTCCTGAAGAGGTTTCATTATCTTGCAATATCAGATTCGCCGATGTATTGAAGTTTTCATTGAAATCGGATATAAAATGTGATGATATTTCCTTCGTGTTATATATACCAGAACATTGCAATTGGGAAGATGCGTTTTGACGTTGAGCTATTTGTTTCATCAATTCATTTCTACGACCAAATGTCTGTTGAAATCCAGGCAAAGAACAGGGTTCAGAAACAAGCAAGAGATTCTGTTGATCGGCAACAGTGAAAGGTGTTGATTTGGAGGGATTTTCTTGACCATGCGCCATGTTAGGAAACATAAAATCTGAAATGTCAGGATTATATTGACTATGGTTTGCATTTCCATACGGGGAAGGTATTTCAGCATTTGCAGTCATTTCACAGCTGGTTCTTTGATGTATGTTGGGAAGAACACTTTGTTGCGTTGAAGAATTAATTTGACCCATAGCTGGCCACCCTGCGTCATAGTTCATGGGCAGTGTTGATCTTGAATCAATATCTTCAACCAAGTTATCAGAACTAGATCGAGGAAGGGTTGCGGAACTTTGACGGTTTTGGTTTCTAAAATTCCTGCAATAATGAACTTCAAAATCTGTAACATAAGCATTGCAAAATTCACAATTCCAGATTGCCATATTCCTTAATAAAATTTTCTAAAAATATTGACTGACTAAAATGCTGTTAAAAATTAATAAAATTGATTTAAAACATGAATCAAATTTATTTATACCTTCATTTAACAATAATGTTGAACAATTTTTTTTTTCTCCACACCCCTTTATATACTTTCCTTTTCTATTAATCCTTGACGTCATATGTAACTTC
>BPLQ01012336.1:0-85177 GCA_021605075.1 Caerostris darwini
CAGTAATTGAGTTCGTTAACCAAATAATTCGATCAACTTTTCTCCTTCCTATTTTTTTGAAAAGAGCAAAGAAGACTTGATCATTATCAGAATTAACTCGATTATTCGTCCTATCATTATCATTAGCGAAACTCAATAATCAGCAAAGTACGATCATTGACTTTACTGCAACAGCGTAAGTACCCTCCAACTAGCTACATTTTTTTACTGGATCCATAAAACAGTTACTTCATCTGCTTCAAATCATAACAGAAGGTGCAAGATAAAAATTCAATTTACTGTTATAATAAAATGTGTCATCATTTATAAAGTATCCATCTTATACAAAAAAATAAATATAACATAAATTTAAGGTCCCATTTACAAAGAAGTCTTTACTCCAAAAGTTATAAATCAGTTTTTTCTATTCAAAATGTGTCCCTCAAAATTGCACTCAATTGGTAGCAACACCATTAAAATCATGTAGCAATATGTAGCAATTTCAGCATTACCCAAGGGTTAACTATTGCGTCTACTGCAATTCATCCATCATTTTGCCATTACAATCTTGAAAGAATACATTAATGCCGTTTTCTAAAGGATTCATGTTCTCCTACTCCAGCCTAAGGAAATGTTTTTTCCAAGCCATAGATTTATTATGCCCATCCTTTCACACATATGGGATCATTACAGTTAAGCTTATTGAGATTTGAACCAGAATATCTTAATTGCAAAATCAAAAAGCAACTAGTCATTTGTCTAATCCTCATTTACCATTGGCACAGGACGAACACCCAATACTCGTGGATGGAGGGAAAGGGACCCGTGGTAAAAGTCTTATTGGCTCCAAGTCATTGAAAAAGGAAGGCAGTGTCTTCCGGGAGGAATTTTAGAGGTTGTACCCCGCATTTGCGTATCGTAAGGTAGTATACCCGGAAACTCCCACCAGGTAGTCCGACTAACGAGGTAAGATGCTAAACATAATAGATGCAGTCGATTGTCCTCGTTTTTGAATAATTAGGATAACTAGAAAATTCTAAAAACATCTAGCTTCGATAATAATATTAAATGTAGCTTTTTTTTTCAGTTTTCCCCATTTGTACGTACGAATAGGCTTACGTACCGTCTACTTACGGGCAACTTTCGAAACATAAAATTATTTTGTTTTTACTGTGTAGGATTGTCACCTTACTTCCAACATTCTACAGTCATATTAAACTGGAGCCTACGGTTTAAAGTGGAATAAGTGGTTTTCTGAATCACTACAAATATCTGTGGCATGCCGTGACTCGAACCGAAACATGTGTCATCGAGCGCCTATTCACTATATTCTTAATTCAACATTTATAATGTTTTTCCTTAATGAATAGTACTTGAATAATAATTACATTATTTATTTAAAACTTTATAATTTTATTACAGAGATACATTACAGTAAATTAAGCACTTATTTTCAATTTATTAAGATTTGAAATTTTTTCATTAACATTCAATACTATTCAAATGATACAGCCTAAAAAGGTTTCATTACCTTCAATGACAATTGCTCTCTTTATTTAAAAAAAGAACACATAATGCAATTTGTCTCATTATCCCATTCAATCAACTTTAAAATATAGATCCTTTCATAATAAAATGATATTTTAAATGAGTTAGACTTTGGTTAATGTGTGGAACTTATCGAATCATATTTAGTTAATGTATCGAATATCATTTTGTAATATTAATCGTATCGATGTTTGGTAAATGTATCTGAACCACTAACAAACATCCAATCTCCCAAGGATATGAACTTGAAGCCAGTGATACCCAAAGGCCAGAGGTCCATCCAATTTGCAATCAGTTGAGAATTCGCAATCAGGTCCCAGAGCGCTAGTCACTATATGCTTAATTCAACATTTTTAATATTTTACTTTTATGAATAGGGGGCCTGAATGGCCGAGTGGCTACCGCTCTGGCTCTCGGTACCACAGGTTTCGTGTTTGAGTCCCGGCAGTGCCATGGATGTTTGTAGTGGTTCGGAATCCACTTTAAGCCGTAGGTCCCGGTCCCAATAGGATCGTAGAGCGTTGCGGGGCATTGTTACTCAGTGTCAGTGGCTTATCTTAAGTTACACGCGCCCTATGGGTAATACAAAGTGAGTAACGTCTGTGCAGCGCTTGCCTTAAGGCATCCAAGACCAAGCTGTCTAAGTGTTTACCAGCTGCATTAGAACAACAACAAAAAAAAACTTTTATGAATAGCATCTGAACATCTAGTGTGAATAGTATGTATTTATCTTTTAAGAAATGATTTTAATTTAAAAAGTTATTTTTACAATCGAAAAATTTCAACTTTAATATGTCTGCTAAGCTTCAAGTTTAAAGTAAATGCTATTTGTTTTGCACGTTTATTTTTTTTTCTGTTCTTAAAGCATTATTCTTATAATATTTCTAGGAAAAGTGCATAAAGGAACATTGATTTATATTTATTCTTTAAAATAAAATTCTTAGTTATTTGAAAAGATTTAAATCATATGCAGTCTTCTTTTAAATTAAAAAAAGGATATTAAATCATGAAATTAAAAGAAATAATAAACCCAAAAAGCATTCAATGCTTTTTCAGGCGTTTCAGATTATATTACACTGAAGTGACAAAAGTCATGGGATACCTCTTAATATCGTGGCGGCCCTCCTTTCGCCCGGCGAAGTGCAGCAACTCGACGTGGCATGGACTCAACAAGTCGTTGGAAGTCTTCTGCAGGAATATTGAGCCATGCTGTCTCGATAGACGTCCATAATTGTGAAAACGTTGATGGTGCAGGATTTTGGGCACGAACAGACCTCTCGATGATGTCCCATAAATGCTAGATGGGATTCATGTCGAGCGATCTAGGTGGCCAGATCATTCGTTGGAATTGTCCAGAATGTTCTTCAAACCAATCGCGAACAGTTGTGGCCCGGTGACATGGCGCATTGTCATGCATAAAAATCTCATCGTTGTTTGGGTACATGAAGTCCATGAATGGCTGCAAGTGATCTCCAAGTAGCTGAACATAAGCCTTTCCAGTCAATGTTCGGTCCAGTCGCACCAGAGGACCAAGTCCATGCCATGAAAAAACAACCCACACCATTACGGAGCCACCACCAGCTTGAACAGTGCCTTGCTGACAGTTTGGGTCCATGGCTTCGTGGGGTCTGCCCCACACTCGAACCCTACCATCAGCTCTTACCAACTGAAATCTTGACTCATCGGACCAGACCACGGTTTTCCATTCATCTAGGGATCAACCGATATGCTCACGTGCCCACGAGAGTCGCTGCAAGCGATGTCGTTCTGTCAGTAAAGGCACTCGAGTCGGTCTTCTGCTGGAATTGCCCAAGAAAGCCAAATTTCTCCGCACAGTTCTAACAGACAAGTCCCTTGTACGTCCCACATTGATTTCTGCGGTTATTTGACGCAGTGTTTCTTGTCTGTTAGAATTTACGACTCTTTGCATACGTCGCCGGTCTCGGTCGTTAAGTGGAGGCGGTCGACCACTGCGCTGTCCATGGTGGGATGTCATGCCTGAAATTTCATACTCTCGGCACACTCTTGACACAGTGGATCTGGGAATGTTCTATTCCCTAACGATTTCCGAAATGGCATGACCCATGCGTCTAGCTCCAACTAACATTCCGCGTTCAAAGTCTGTTAATTTCCGTCGTGCGGTCATCATCACGTCAAAACCTCTTCACATGAATACCTTGAACAGAAATGAAAGCTCTGCGAAAGCACTGCCCATTTATACCTGTTCTACGCGATGCTACTGCCATCTGAAAATTTGCATATTGCTATCCCATGACTTTTGTCACTTCAGTGTATAAGAAAAAGTTACAATTTATGTGGATATGTGGTGAAAATAGCAAAATGTCGTATTTATAAACCAGGTTTATTAAGATAATAAAAAAAAATATTATAGTATCTTATAATATAGTATGAAGTAATTAACCATTATCTTCGATGTTCAGAAAAAAATAATTGGCTTGTGAAATTTGATTTGATTTTCGGTCTACGATCATTTTTTTACTCACTGTAGGCTATTTGGATCTACAACTTAACCTGGATTCTGAACCATTAATAAACATCCATGCCACCACCAGTATTCAAACCTGAAGAATATGATACCAAAGGACAGATAGCTAGCCAATTGGCCATCAGGCCGCCACAGCGCTAGTCACAATACTATGCTTAATTCAACATTTATGTTGCTTTACATTCATAAATAGTACATGAAAAGTAATTAAATTATTTAATTAAAACTTTTTAATTTTATTATCTGATACATTACAACAAAGTAAGCACTCGATTGTCAATTTATTAAGATACGATAATTTTTTATTAACATTCAATACTCTTCAAAATAATTTAGCATAAAAAAGTTTCATTACCTTCATTGACAGTTCCTATCTTTATTTTAAAAAAAGACGTAATATAATGCTTCTCATTATCCCATTCAATCAACTTTAAAATAGATATCCTTTCATAATAAAATAATATTTTAAATGGGTTATACTTCTGTTAATGCGTCGAATCCTTGAATTGATATGAATTTCCAAACTTTTTTATTTATTTCTTTCCAACCTTTAAGAAAATCCACTCATTTAATGAGATTGACATGTACAGTGTAAATGGATTTCTTTCAAATACACATATTTAATTAAATAAACCAATCTAGAAAATTTTTCTCGTTTTATTTAAAGAAATGTATATGAAAAATCCATTTTGAAGAAAAATATATTTGAATATTTCGAAAATTAAATAGTTGCTGAGGGGAATGAGGAATTTCTAAATATAACATTTAAAATATCTTAAAGCGTCATTTAGAAAGAATAAATGATAAAAAAATAAAAGTTTTCTTAGAATTCTATTTATGGAGAAATATATATTTTAGCGGGAAATATTTTCAACTGAAAGTGCTTATATTTTCAGAAATAGCATTCATTTAAGAAGTTACAGTTAGAAAATTTTTACAATCGTGTAATTTCAAATTTAATATGTCTGCTAAGCTGCAAGTTGAAAGCATGTGCTATTTATATGTATTTTTTTCTGTTCTTAAAACAAACATAAATTTACGTTAATCTTTTAATATTTCTAGGAAAAGTGCGTAAAAGAGCATTGATTCATATTTATTCTTTAAATAAACTTTTAGTCATTTGAAAAGATTTAAATCTTACTTAGTCTTTTTTTAAATTAAAAAAGGACATTAATTGAAGACATTTAAAAAAAAAAAAAAAACCAATCAGCATTAAAAGATTTTTCAGCAGATTGAGATTATATTTTAAGAAAACGTTAAAATTTCTGTGGTGAAAATAGCATAATTTCGTATTTATAAACCAGGTTTCTCAAAATAAAAAAATATTACAGTATTTTATAATAGAGTATGAAGTAATTAATTATTATCCTCGATGTTCAAAAAAAAAAAATAATTGGCTTATGAGATTTGATTTGGTTTGGTTTGTCGCTCTACGATCATTTTTTTTACTCACTTTAGGCTAATTGGACCTGAACCTACAACTTAACCTGGATTCCTAACCAATAACAAACATCCATGCCTCCGCCAGGATTTGAAACTGAAGTCTGTGAGACACAAAAGCCAGACTCTAGCCAATTTCCATCAGGCTGCCAGATCTCTAGCCAATATAGGCTTAATTCAACATTTTTAATGTTTTACATTGATGAATAATAATAAAACAATAATAAAATTATTTATTTAAAATTTTTAATTTTGTTACTAAGATAAAGTACAACAAATTAAGCGCTTCATTGTCAATTTATAAAGATACGATCATTTTTTATTAGCATTCAATACTATTCCAAATAATTCAGCATAAAAAAATGCTCATTACTTTCATTGACAGTTGCTCTCTTTATTTAAAAAAAAAAGACCTAATACAATGAGTCTCATTATCCTATTCAATCAACATTATATCCTTTCATAACAAAATATTATTTTAAATGGGTTATACTTTGGTGAATGTATCGAATCCTTGAATTCAAATGAATTTCCAAACATTTCTTATTCCTTTTTTTTTATGCCAATTTTGGTTTCGTTTGTTGCTCTACGGTGCTAATTTGCACACTTAACGCTAATTAGACCGGGAATTATAGTTTAACGTGGATTCCCAACCATTACTACAACTATACCTCATCCCATCACTGTGCCTAGAGCTGAGTTGCCCCTATACAGTTTGGGAATGATGTGGGTGAGAAGTCTGATTGGGCACTGTGACTGTCTACAATCATATGAGACAGGGACCGACGACTTAAAATGGATTCCGAACTACTACAAACCTCCATGGCTCTACAGTTATATGAGACAGGGACGTACGCTAAAAGTGGATTCTGAACCACTACAAACATCCATGGCAACGCCGGGACTCGAATCCAAAACCTGTGGTACCGAGCGCCAAAGCTCTAGCCACTTGGCCATCCGGTTCCATAATTCTGAATCACTAGTAAACATCCATGACACCACCAATATTCAAACCTGAAGCCTATGACACCAAAGGCCAGAGATCTGCATGCTTAATTCAATATTCATAATGTTTTACTTTGACGAATAATACTTTAACAATAATTACATTATTTATTTAAAACATTTTAATTTTATTATCTGATACATTACAACAAATTAAACATTTAACTGTCAATTTATTAAGAAACGATAATTTTTTATTGGTATTTAATACTATTCAAACTAATTCAGCATAAAAATATTTTCATTCTCTTCATTGACAGTTGCTTTCTTTATTCATAAAAAGAAGACATAATATACAATGCGTCTCATTATCCCATTCAATCAACTTTAAAATAGATATCCTTTCATAATAAAATAATATTTTAAATGGGTTATACTCTGGTTAATGTATTGAGATTTGCATGTACAGTTTAAATGGATTTCTTTTAAATACACATTATATTTAATTAAATAAACCAATCTAGACATTTTTCTTTTTGTATTTAAAGAAAATTATATAAAATATATATTTTGAAGCAAAAATATATTTGAATATTTCGCAAATTATGGGGGTAGAAGTGGCGGGGGGGGACTAAAGAATTTCTAAATATAACATTTGAAATGTCTTAATTCATCGTTTAGAAAGAATAAAAGACGGAAAAATAAAAGTTTTCTAAGAATTCTATTTATGGAGAAATATGTATTTTACCAAGAAATATTTTCAACTGAAAGTGTTTATATTTTAAGAAATGACATTCATTTAAGAAGTTATAGTTAGAAAATTTTTTTACAATCGAATAATTTCAACTTTAATATGTCTGCTAAGCAGCAAGATGCTATTTGTTTTGCATGCTTCCTTTTTCTTTTCTTAAAACAAACGTGAATTTACATTCATCTTATAATATTTCTGAGAAAAGTGCATAAAAGAGCATTGATTCATATTTATTCTTTAAAATAAAACTCTTAGTTATTTCAAAAGATTTATATCATGCGTAGTCTTCTTTAAATTAAAAAATGATATTGAATCAAGAAATTAAAAAAAATTAAATCCAATAATTATTAAAAATGTTTTAGCAGTTAGAGTATATTACATTTTTCATTTTTGTAACAGTGTAAAACTACAAAAAAACTACAAAACTAATGTGCAAAACTACGCAAGAAAAATGTTGAAATTTATGCTGCGGATATATGGTAAAAATAGCAAAATTTCCTATTTATTAACCATTCTTGAAAAAAAAAATTTTATAGTTTATTTGTATAATAGAGTATAAAAAAGTAGTATGATGTAATTAATCATTACTTTTTTTTCAGAAAAAAATAATTGGTTTGCGAGATTTGATTTGGTTTGTCGCTCTACGATCATTTTTTTACTCACTTTAGGCTAATTAGACCGGGACCTACAGCTTCACCTGAATTCTGAACCAATAACAAGTATATATGTCCCCCGCCCCGCCAGGATTCTAACCTCAGGTCTATGATACCCAAAAGCGACACTTTAGCCAATTTCCATTAGAACGTCAGAACTCTAGTCACTTTATGCTTAAATCAACGTTTATGTTGATGTAGCATATAGAATGTATGCTACAATGTATTCATTGATTGTATTACGTAGAAGAATAATACTTGAACAATAATTACATTTTTTTATTTATTTATTATAGAGAAACAACACAACTGATTAAGCACTTAATTGTCAACTTACACTGCGTAAAAAAAATAGAAGGACAGTGTTTTTTTGCCAATTAATATCTCTTATTTTCTCCTAACTACCAGATATTTATGCAGATTTAGTTTAATGACCCTTTTTTTCATTTTAGGCAAAAATTAAACATGTACCACTAATATTAATAATAAAATTAATATATATAATTTCCGATGCGTAAAAAAAGTAGAAGGACACTTGCTAATATATTTAATTTAGTGAGCTGTTCTTTAGTTAAATAGTGATTTTGTACTTTGTTTTATCCTTTTCTGTCAAAAAAATCTAATTTGTTTAAAAGTTACGCTGTTTCTCCGTTCTCAGAAATGCTTAAAGGAATACCTTTGAACGATTTTCAAAAAGGCCAAATTTCCGCTTATCAAAATGTTGGTAAAGGTGTCAGAGAGATTGCTCGATTGTTGCAGGTGAGACCCAATACAGTTTCAAACCTTATCAGAAATCCTTATAAAAATGGAAAGAAAAAGAAGACTGGTAGGCCGAAAAAGTTAACACCACGTGATGAAAGAAAACTTGTTCGTGTGCTTAAGAAACAACAAAGGAAGTGTTTCAAAGGCAAGAAATCAAGCAGGACTTAATCATGTGACTAAACAAACAGTTTACAACTATATTGAAAGATCTAAAAAATTCATTGTCAAAAAACGGAAGCATCATCCTAAGTGGACACAAGCTCACATTGATAACCGTTTAGCGTGGGCTAAGGAGCACATGTCCTGGACTACAGAATGGACTTCTGTGATATTTTCCGATGAAAAGAAATTTAACTTAGACGGTCCAGACGAATATCAGCACTACTGGCATTGTCTGGGGAATGAAGACGAATACTATTCAACACGACAAATGGGAGGAGGGAGTTTAATGGTTTGGTTGGCTGTTGGATACGGAGAAAGGACAAGTCTGGTTTTCGTAAATGGTAGGCAAAAACATACAGACTACATTCAAGTGCTGAATTCCGAACTTCTTCCTTATGGCACCGACTTGGGGGGTGAAGAGTGGAAGTTTCAGCAAGACGGAGCTTCCATTCACACCACGACTGGAGCCAAAAATTGGTTCCTAACAAATAATGTGGATGTTTTACCATGGCCAGCCAGAAGTCCTGACCTTAATATTGGGGAAAACATCTGGGCAATGCTAATTCGTCGAGTTTATGCTGATGGAAGACAATTTGATTCTCTAACTCAGCTTCGAGAAGCATTGAAGGACTCGTGGGACAATTTTTGTCAAACAGAAGTTTAATCTATATACGATTCACTTCCAAACAGAATATTTGAAGTTATAAAGGCCAATGGGAAGAACATTCCTTCTTAAAATCACTATTTTTTCATTCATTATAATGCTGTCCTTCTACTTTTTTTACAAAGTTTCAAAAGAGAGAAACTATTTTTGTTGCCATTAATAATTTATGTTTGAATATCATAATTCTGATGTTAAAATTGTATTTTTAAAATATTTGTAAAATGTTTCTAATAAAAAATTTTAGTAAAAATAAAATATTTTTGGTTATTGTTACAAAATCAGGTGTCCTTCTACTTTTTTTATGTAGTGTATTAAGATATGATATTTTTTTTTAACATCCAATGCTATTCAAAATAAGTTAGCCTAAAAAAATTCATTACCTGTATTGGCATTTGCTATCTTTATTTGAAAAAAAAAAGACCTAATACAATGCGTCTCATTATCCCATTCAATCAAGTTTAAAATAGATTTCCTTTCATAATAAAACAATATTTTAAATTGGTTATACTTTGGTTAACGTATCGAATCCTTGAATTTAAATGAATTTCCAAAACAATTTTTTCCAACCTTTAAGAAAATTCACTCATTTAATGAGATTTGCATGTACGGTGTAAATGGATTTCTTTCAAATACACAGTATACTTAATTAAATAAACCAATTTAGAAATTTTTTTTTTCCTTTTTATTTAATGAAAGGTATATGAAAAATCCATTTTGAAGGAAAAATATATTTGAATATTTCGCAAATTAAATCGAAATGAAAGACTTTTTTTTATTTGGGGGCAAGAGTGAGAAAGGGGGGGAGGGAAGAATTTCTAAATATAACATTTAAAATGTCCTTAATGCATCGTTTAGAGAGAAAAAATGATGGAGAAATAAAATATTTCTTAGCATTCTATTTATGGAGAGATATATATTTTACCCAGAAATATATTCAGCGGAAAGGGTTTTTATTTTAAGAAACGCCATTCATTTAAGAAATTGTAGTTAAAAAATTTTTACAATCGAATAATTTCAAATTTAATATGTCTGCTAAGCTGCAAGATGCAAGTCTATGATATTTGTTTCGCATGTTTCTTTTTTTCCTATACTTAAAACAAACAGGAATTTACATTAATCTTTTAATGTTTCTAGGAAAAGTGTATAAAAGGGCATTGAGTCATATTCGTTGTTTAAAATAAATTTCTTAGTTTCTTGAAAAGACTTAAATCATTCATAGATTTCTTAAATTAGAAAAAGATGTTAAATCAAGAAATTGAAAATAAATTAAACCCTATAAGTATGAATGGATTTTAGTAGAGATTATATCAAACTTATGTTTGTGAAAATTGCAACACCATGAAGGAATCGTCATAATTGAATGAAATTTAATATACAGTTGAGTGGTAGTGGTACAAATAAATGATTAAATGTTCAAAACAAACAAGCGATAACAAGAGATCGGAATCAGTATTTTGTGTAGCCACCACGCGCCGCAATAAGTGCTGCTACACGACGTGGCAAGGAGTCAAACAAATTTTGAATGTCTGCCTGAGGAAGAGCATTCCATATTTTTTGTATGCGCACCCAAAGTTCGTCTGCAGAAGCAACAGGACGAAGATCACGAGCGAGACGCCGACCAACGAATTCCACACATGTTCAATCGGCGACATATCCGGGGAATACGCAGGCCAAGGAAGAAGCTGTACCTGCCGCGTTGCAAAGAAGGATTGAACAGTCCTAGCGATATGAAGGCGGGCATTGTCCTGTTGAAATACAGCGCCTGGAAAGCTTTGAAGGAAGGGAACAGCTTGGGGCTGTAGAACTTCACTGATGTACCGGTTGCTGTTCAGATTGCCCACAATTCTTAGCAATTGAGATCGTCCATGATATGCTATGGCACCCCAGACTATAACTCTGGGTGTTCGTCCACTGTGGCGTTCGATAATACACTCCGGAAGGTGGCGTTCACCGGCATAGTCTCTATGCTGAGTGGCCCATTGTAGCCACAGGCGGCGATGGTTTAGCGTGAGAAGGATCCTGTATAAAGGAGTCCTTGCGCGCAGTCCACGCTGCGGCAGACGCCTACGAATTGATGAAGCACACAATGAAACACCTGTAGCTATTGACCACTGTGCTGCCAATTGTCTAGAGGAAGCTGTACGGTCCGGCTGTATCTTCTGAGCTGACGTCACATTTCGGGGTCCACTCCCGGATTTCCGAGTTGTCCGACACTCGTCCGTCCACTGCTTCCAAAGACTCATCACTGTGCTGCTGTTACGCTGCACACTAGCGGCTACTGCACGATAAGACAATAAAGCTTCACGAAGGCCGATGATTCTCCCCCGTTCAAATTTTGTAAGTTGTTCAAATCTCGCTCTCTTTCGTCGAAGAGGCATAAGTAACGATTGAGCTAACGTTTACCACTAGCAGATAACCACCAATAACCATACAAGCCTCGCTACAGTCGTCTATTTATTCGGATCCATCCGCCGTTCAGAGGGCGCTGCTCAGCATACGCATGCGCCACGGATTTGAATTTCTAATCATTCCTGAATTCATCTATCCTGAAAAGTGCAGCTCACTCGCGTAAGTCCTTCATGGTGTTGCAATTTTCACAAACATGAGTTTATATATTTTTTTAATTTTTAACTATATAAATATGCTGCAAAATTTAAACAAAAAAATATATATGTAAACACTGAGTACGAAGAAATTTAAAATTCATGTTCGTATGTGGTAGAAATAGCAAAATTTCGTATTTATCAACAAGGCGTATTAAAAAAAAAAATTATTCTACTAAATTATAACAAAGCATGAAGTAATTAATCATTATCTTCAATGTTAAAAAAAATAATTGGCTTGTGATAACTGAAATAAGAATTGAAAAAATTTCCATTTTTAACAGTGTAAATATGCTGTAAAAATTAAAAAGTGTATGTTTAAAAACTGCGCACGATAGAGCACCCGTAGGTAGAAGTCAGACTTGTTTCCGTGTTGCTGAAGAAGGAGAGAAGTACCTTCCAAGAGGACTTTTAGAAAACTACACCACATTAGTGAATCGTATGGGAGAAAATCCGGACAGCTCCCATCATGTTGGCTCACTAATGAAGCAAGATGCTGACCGTCCCGAACGTTATCGAATATCGTCTTTTTTTTTTTTTTTTTTAACATTGCCAACGGATGGAACCTAAGCCCTAATTCTCACCAGCAGCGCAAGTTGCCACTGAGCTACGAGTCGGGCGTACACTAAAGTAAAACATGAAGGACGCTAATATACAAAAATGTTTTTTAATTAATTACTTTTAAGAAAACACTATTCTCTGCGGTTTATTCTACAAATTGTTATTTAATTTTCAAAGAAACTTAAATAAAGTAATCCCTGTGGCATTTGATACTAGTTTACTTAAAAATCGCTCAGTGTGCCATAAATTTTAATTACTAAAATCACTTAAACCCTTTTGATCTCGCAATAAAAACTAATTAAAGAACTTTCCTGCAGTGACTTTTACATGCAAATCCGACATTAGCCGCAACCATAAAACAGATAGATAGATGCATTAAATTTAACTTTCCTCCAAATTTTCAGACACCGTGAATGACAAATGGTGTCTTGGAAAAAATGTCCATGATCTATGATGCCCAGAGGAACGATAGAGTGTATGCAATAATGATGAAAAAAATGATGCATCGGAGATTTGAAGTATTAGTTCATTTCCGTGATGTATGATATTTTGATGGATGTGCCGTGTCGTTTAAGCGAATGCCCGGAGAAATGTTTTTTTGGATCCATGGATTATTTTCCCATAAAAAGTTCAATTATTTCTCGTTATAGTTGTTGGACAAACCCCTCCATATAATACGTTAAATTTATATTTATGTCTTTATTTTTTAATATGAGTTTGGGTTTCAATAAACTGATTTTTAATCTTGTTCACAGAAACAAATGTTTTAAAAGAAAAGGATATCAGTTTCAGTTTAAAAAGTGGAAAGTAAGCCAAAAAAATTATTATTTTAGAAGTATGAGATTAGGTTTTATGTTTAACAAAAAGGATGTAGTGGAAAATAAGGTTTCAGAAATATTTTCAAATATAATTGACTGCATATCTCATTTCGCTGTGCTAATATCACAATATTGTAAAACTGCTCGCATACTGTTATCCACCCACAACGTGAGTTGATGAAACACGATAGTTATGGTAGCAATGTGAGTCTCTCACACACAATCCGGCTGTTTTTTGGGTGTTTTCAACGTTTTTCTTCCACAGCACATGCAAAATGTGTGGCAGTTACATCTAAAAATTTCCTCCTTTAAATATGTGTATAAATGCGCATATATGCGTATGTGTTTTTACATATGCGTGAAAATGTTTGTGCTTGTGCATCTATGTGTGTGCATGTCAGCAGGTGTATGTATGTGCAGGGACATGGATAAGCATTTGTGCTTATGTAACAGTGCAACTGTGTGCATGCGCATGCGCTTTTGCGTGTATATAAATTTGTAAGTATATGCAAGTGCTATCTAATCTGTATGTGACAATTATATGCACATGCTCATACCTATACACATTGGCATGCGCTTGCACGTACATTACATGAACAAGCATACAAATGCTCGTGCACATTCACATGTATAAACATTATGGAGATGCACTGACACATATAACACATTCAGCAGCAAATGCGCATACACACATGCATATACATGCACATGAATATACACATGCATATACATACACAGGTGCAAGCACTTTCATAATGTGTATGTATGTGCACCATGTACATGCACAGATATGCACATTCATATATACACGAGTTCATATGTACACATATTTATATTTACATATGTGCGCACACTATCTTTTGTATCAATTGTACACATATTTATTTCTATTATTAGAGAAAATGATGAATTTATGCAAAGAAGAGCAATCGTTATCAAACTCTTATTTATAACAATTACCTTCTTAGCATCCAGTGCATCTCCATAACCCGCCATCTTCAAACGGCATCTTCTTAATCAACGTGTCCAAATTACCTCCACAAATGCAATGAATGGTTACCCATTATTTAACAGGCTAGGTGCGACCTGGAGTGAGTTACACATTTATTAACAATAATCTCGGTGAAACTTTACAAGAGATGTCCTCTTGGGCAATAAATCAAATCCTCCCGTCAAACAGTCGTACAGGGGTGGACTTCATTCCCTCGCTCGCCTGGACTGCTTATCCGTCGGGATTTGCATTTGACAGAGTTTGTACTAGACGTGTAGTCCGCGATCCTTGATATTAAATCATGTATGCGCTTGAGGCGATTAATAAAGACGTAATCGATGTCATTGTGTCTTATTCCTTAATGAAAATGCATTTAACATAAAAAACTTCACTTGGTATTAAAATCATGCGACGGTTTATTAAATACACATGTATTTTTTTTTTAATCATTGTGCCAATAGATGGTTTAGCGAAAAGAACGAAAATAATCTTCAAAAGTAAATTATGTATTATTGCGTAGTTTATTTATTTTTAAAAAAAAATTCTGGATGACAAAATTCTTAAAATCGCGCATACAAAATAACAGACATATATCCGTTGCACACTTTACACACAAATTCAACACTTCACTTTAATTACATTATGCAACGTTGATTTATAATGTTTATTGAAATACAAATACTTCCCCCTCCAATGCTCTGTGATGGCCATTTGGCTAGGGCTCTGGTTGTTGGTACCACAGGCTTCAGGTTTCAATCATGGCAGTGGCATAGATGTTTGTGTGTGGCTCGGACTCCACGTTAAAATGTAAGTACCAGTCTAATTAGCCTAATGTGTGATCAAAATAACCGTAGAGCTACAAACCAAACCAAACCTTCCCTTACAAAGACAAGTAAAGTACAGTTGTTTTCGTTACACAATAAACGGTTTAATACTTCAGAAAATTTTAAGAATATATGGACCTGCAATTATGAATGAAGGAAATGTACGGCATTGTTGTTGAGAGAGTTTAATGAATCGAAGCTGAGAAAATTATGCAAAAACTATCTTTATGATGAGTTATGATAGCAGTCCTATGGCAAAAGATGTACAGCTCCGACGTAATGCTCGGCGACTTCAATAGTTAATTTAATTGGAGACTTTGTCGTGCTTCGCAACCTGTAATCGACGAGGAAATGTTAGATTCATTCATGCTTAATTTGATTCTTTAATATTCTTTTCTCAGGGTAGGCAATCCGTTAACAATGTACGAATTTTGAAAAGAATTTTTTTTTTTTTTACAGGAACCTGATACCTAGGTAGATTTTTTTTTTAGAATTCTGCATTACGATCTATACTAATGAATTCAGAGGAATTTTTAAAATAAATTTAAAGACTTCATATTGAGCTCGTATGTATGTAAAAATATTTTTGCATTAATAAAGTAAGTTTTACAATTTTAAAAGTGTAGTATTTGCACTCACTTAAAAGATAACTTTTTACTCTAAATTTGCCTACAAAAATGTTAATGTTATAAAAACTACAGTGCTAAATTAAAAAAAGTTTCATTACCTTCTTTGACAGTTGCTATCTTTATTTAGAAAAAAGACGTAATATAATGCTTCTCATTATCCCATTCAATCGACTTTAAAATAGATATCCTTTAATAATAAAATAATATTTTAAATGGGTTATTCTTTGGTAGATGTATCGAATCCTTGAACTTAAATGAATTTCCCAAAATACTTTATTCCTTTCTTTCCATACTTTAAGAAAATCCACTCATTTAATGAGATTCGCATGTGCAGTGTAAATGGATTTTTTTCAAATACACAGTATATTTAATTAAATAAACCAACTAGATTTTTTTTTCTGTTTTATTTATTGAAATGTATATGAAAAAACCATTTTGAAAGAAAAATATATTTGAATATTTCACAAATTAAATTGAACTGAAAGACTTTTTTTTTATTTGTGGGGCAGTAGTAGGTGGAGGAACTGAAGAATTTCTGAATATAACTTTTAAAATGTCTTAATGCGTCATTTAGAAAGAATAAATGATAGAAAAATAAAAGTTTTCTTAGAATTCTATTTATGGAGGAATATATATTTTAGCGGCAAATATTTTCAACTGAAAGTGTTATATTTTAAGAAATGGCATTTATTTAAGAAGTTATAGTTCGAAAATTTTTACAATCGTGTAATTTCAAATTTAATATGTCTGCTAAGCTGCAAGTTGAAAGCATGTGCTATTTATATGTATTTTTTTCTGTTCTTAAAACAAACATAAATTTACATTAATCTTTTAATTTTTCTAGAAAAAGTGCGTAAAAGAGCATTGATTCATATTTATTCTTTAAATAAACTTTTAGTCATTTGAAAAGATTTAAATCTCTCTTAGTCTTCTTTTAAATTAAAAAAGGATATTAATTCAAGACATTAAAAAAAAACAATAAACCCAATCAGCATTAAACGATTTTTCAGCAGATTGAGATTATATTATAAGAAAAAGTTAAAATTTATGTGATGAAAATAGCAAAATTTCGTTTTTATAAACCAGGTTTCTTAAAATAAAAACATATTATAGTATTTTATATTACAGTTAGAATTAATAAAACATTATCCTCGATGTTCAGAAAAATATAATTGGCTTATGAGATTTGGTTTGGTTTCTCGCTCTACGATAATTTTTTTACTCACTTTTGGCTAATTAGACCTGAACCTACAACTTTACCTGGCTTCCTAACCAATAACAAGCAACCATGCATCCGCCAGGATTCGAAGCTGAAGTCAGTGATACACAAAGGCTAGACTCTAGCCAATTTGCCATCAGGTCGGCAGAGCTCTAGTCACTGTATGCTTAATTCAACATTTATAATGTTTTACATTGATAAAGAGTACCTGACCTATAATTTCATCAATTATTTAATACTTTTTAATTTTATTATCTGATACATTACAACAAATTAAGCACTTAAATGTCAATTTATTACGATATAATAATTTTTTATTAACATTCGGTACTATTCAAATAAATCAGCGCAAAAACGTTTTCATTCCTTCATTGACAGTTTCTCTCTTTATTTAAATAGAAGACATAACAATGCGACTCATTATCACATTCAATCAAATTTAAAGTATGTATCCTTTCATAATAAAATAATATTTTAAATGGGTTATACTTCGGTTAATGTATCGAATATCATATTGACCGTACCGATGTTTGATTAATGTATCTGAATCACTAACAAACATCCATTCCCCCACAAGGATACGAACCTGAAGCCAGTAATACCCAAAGGCCAGAGGTTTAGCCTATTTGCCATCAGACCTCAGAGCGCTAGCCACTATATGCTTAATTCAACATTTATAATGTTTTACTTTTATGAATAGTACATGAACAATAATTACATTATTTATGTATGAATTTTTAATTTTATTACAGAGATACAATGGATAATACAGTACCACAAATTAAGCATTTAATTGTCAATTTATTAAGATACGATAATTTTTTATTAACATTCAATACTATTCAAAATAATTCAGCATAAAAACTTTCCTTACTTTCATTGACAGTTGCTCTCTTTATTTAAAAGAAGAAGGCATAACACAATGCGTCTCATTATCCCATTCAATCAACTTTAAAATATAGATCCTTTCATAATAAAATAATATTTGAAATGGGTTATACTTTGGTTAATGTATCAATTCCTTGAATTTAAATAAATTCCTAAAACTTTTTTATTCCTTTCTTTCCAACCTTTAAGAAAATCCACTCATTTAATAAACTTTGCATGTACGGTGTAAATAGATTTCTTTTAAATACATACTATATTTAATTAAATAAACCAATCCAGAGATTTTTCTTGTTTAATTTAAAGAAGGGTATATGAAAAATCCACTTTAATCTTTTTTTTAATTTGGGGACAGGAGGGGGGGAAAAACTGAAGAATTTCTAAATATAACATTTAAAATGTCTTAATGTATCGTTTAGAAAGAAAATGATGAAAAAATAAAAGTTTTCTTAGAATTCTATTTATGGAGAAATATATATTTTACCTGGATATAATTTCAGCTGAAAGCGGTTATATTTTAAGAAACAGTATTCATTTGGGAAGTTATAGTTAGAAAGTTTTTGCAATCGAATAATTTCAAATTTAATATGTCTGTTTAGCTACAGCAAGATGGAAGCACATGCTATTTGTTTTACATGTTTCTTTTCTCTATTCTTAAAACAAAAGTGATTTTCATTAATCTTATAATATCTGAGAAAAGAGCATTGAGTTATATTTGTTCTTTAAAATAAGACTCTTAGTTATTTGAAAGGACTTGAATCTTGCGTAGATCTCTTAAATTAAAAAAAAAGATGTTAAATCAAGAAATTAAAAATGAAATAGTCCAATAATTATCGAAGATTTTTAGTAGTTTCAGATTATATTATATTTTTTAATTTTTTACTATATAAACATGCTGCAAAAATTAAACAAAAAAATGTATGTGAAAACACTGAGTACGAAGAAATTTAATTTATGTTGGTATGTAGTAGAAATAGCAAAATTACGTATTTATCAACAAGGCTTATTAAAGGAAAAAAATTATTATAGCAAATTATAATAAAGCAGAAAGTAATTATCATTTTATAATACAACAGGAAGTAATTAATATTTTATAATACAGCATAAAGTAATTAATCACTATCTTCATCTTCAATGTTAAGAAAAAAATAATTGACTGTGATAAATGAAAATTTTCAATTTTTAATAGGACAAACATGCTATGAAAATTAAACAAAAAAATATGTTTAAAAACTGATCACGATGGGGCATCCGTAGGTAGAAGTCTGACTTGGTCCCGAGTCGCTGAAGAAAGAGATCATGTATTCCAGGAGGACTTTTAGGGGGATCTACTCAACAATAGGGAATAATGTGTGAGAAAATCCGGTAAACTCTCCCCAGGTAGCTCGACTTACGAGGCAAGATGCTAGACATCACAAATGCCATCGAGTCTCGCCGTTTTTTGAGACAGAGTATGCAAAAAAGCTGCCAACGGATTGAAGATCCGCCCTAATGCTCACCAGCGGTGCAAGTTGCCACTGAACCACGAGTTGGGCGTATACTAAAGTAAAACATGTTTGATGCTAAAGTGCAAAAATATTTTTTAATTAATTACTTTTAAGAAGGCAGCAATTTATTTTGTTGTATATTTTACAAATTGTTATTTAATTTCCAAAGAAACTTAAATAAACTAATCCATGTGACTTGTGATCCTAATTTACTTAAAAATCGCTCGATGTACCATATATTTTAATCACTAAAATCACTTAAACCCTTTTGATCTGCAATAAAAACTAATTAAACAAAATTCCTGCAAAGTCTTTTACATGTAAATCCGACATTATCCCGATAGATAAAGCAAATACATGCATTAAATTAAACCTTCTTTCAAATTTTCAGACACCGAAATTGACAAATGATGCCGTGAAAAAAAAGTCCCCATGATCTATGATGCCCAGAGCAACGATATGGTGTATGCAATAATGATGAAAAAAATGATGAATCGGAGATTTGAGGTATTAGTTCATTTCCGTGATGTGTGATATTTTGATGGATGCACCATGTCGTTTAAGCGAATGCGCGGATGAATGTTTTTTGGATTATTTTCCCATATAAAAATTCAATTATTTGTCGTTATAGAGTTTGGACAAACGCTTCCATGTAATATATTAACTTTTACATTTATTTTTTAATATGAGTTTGGGTTTCAATAAATTGATTTTTAATCTTGCTGACAGAAACAAATGTTTGAAAAGAAAAGGGAATTAATTTCAGTTTAAAACGTGGAATGTATTCCAATAAAAGTTATTATTTTGAGCTATATGAGATTAGTTTTTACGTTTAACAAAGAGAATGTAGTGGAAATTAAAGTTTCGGGAATATTTCCATATTGAAATTGACTGGCCCTCTCACAGCTAGTGTAAAAAATTGGAGCATATACTTATCAACTGCCGAAGTAAATTAATTAAACTGGATAGCTATAGTGGCAGCGTAAACCTCGAACACAAAGTTCGGCTGTTTGTTGGATGATTTCCACGCTTTTCTTCCACAGCACATGCAATATATATATATATATTGCAATTTTGCGCTATTAAATTTCTTGGAATTCGAGCAGGAATATGAAATTGAACTTCTAATGCAATTCTCGCCATTTTTTCAGTTTCTGTTTTGTTTCTGCATTTCCATTTTTATAAAATGAAAATAAATTAGAAAATTTTATCAAAAATAATTAAAAATAGAGGTTTTTTTTCCGCAAAACTAATCTTTATAAAATAAATTCATATTTTTAATAATCTTTATATTTTTATTAATTTTTTTACTACATTAATACATTTTTTACTAACTATTGTTAAAGTATTTATTATTTTAATATAATAAAGGTGCAAAAAAGTAAAACAAAGAAAAAAATTAAAGGATAAATTTAAATAAAACTTGAAATTCATGATGATTCTTTTTCTGAATCGTTTATTAACTGTTATCGACTATTATTAGTATCTTACAATCAATAATTTACATTCAATTTTATTCACATTAGGATCCAAAGATTCAATTCAATAATTCTAATGATTTAAAATCCCAATTCAATTCAATGATTTAGATTAATTCCATTCAACGATTCCAATTAATTCCATTGCTATAATTTCAAAATTAATAGATGCCTAAGTAAGGAGCACGTGTTAAATATAATTTTACGAAATCTCTGGCATTTCAAAATACCTCAACAGCAAACATAATTCCCAAAATAAACTATCGACATCAGCAACCATCTTAGCATACGTCATCTTACACCTACGACATACAAATTTGGGTCCATTCATAAACTCCTTTTCCCTACCTACAACCAACCATTTCAAATTTCACACAAACAAGCAAAAAACCCAGACGCCTCTTACAAATACCCCTTTTTTAACGAGAAATAAAAAAAAAAACCAACAAAAATCTTTCACTTGAAATAATTCAAAAAAGGTCTCCTTAGCATATAGAAAGCAGTGCCTATAGGGAATGAAAAGATAAAATGAAAAAGAAAAAAAATAATATAAATACAGTCAATAGCTGGCGTAGGGAATTTATCCCTATCTAATAGAGGGTTAGACAACTTGTGATTGCTTGATTGGATCTCTCTTGAATACTAACTAAAAGTAGGGGTGGAAGACTTCGCCCTCCCCCCTACAGAGTGAAGAGATCTAACGAGGAAAATATTGATTTTGCTCTCCAGTTCCTAAAAGACATTCGCCCACACGTTAATTCGCGCTTATGCTCTTGAAAATTCTAATTTAACGCTCATGTAAGCATCTCAAGTCGAGAGCAGGTCGTAATGTCTATGAATGTATCGATACATATTAACCCCTCCCTCCTTCCCCATAGACTTTGAGCTTGTGGTTGGCGACGGGTAATGGCGATAATTCCTCATTAAGAAAAGAAGTTAACTGTGAAATGGATGGGTAGTGGATGCCCTTGGCGCCACAGATTTCGAAAGAATCGCTGACTTGAGGATTGGGTAGATGGCTCTGAGCTGTAGGAATTCTGTGGGGACTTGCGATTATGTTCTTAAGAGGTCTATTTTTAAATGTCTCATTAGAAATGTTTAATGGAAACCATGGAGATATTTCAGTGAAAATCAGATAAAAATTTTGTTTTTAAAATATAAGTGACTAATAAAAAATATAAAGGATAAAATATATAAAATTATCCCACTTGGCTAAAGCCCACAAAATGGACTCATGATTGAAGGGGAAGGAAGCAGCTTCTGTTGTGATGGAGCACCCGTAGGTAGAAGCCTGACTTTTGCTCCGCGAAAGTCATAGAAGATCGGGACCTACGGCTTAAAGTGGATTCCGAACCACTACAAACATCCATGGCACCGCCGGGATTCGAACCCGAAACCTGTGGCACCGAGCGCCAGAGCGCTAGACACTCGGCCACCATTCAGGTCCCAAAATTGCCAACGGCACGCAGTGTTCCCAGGTGGTCACCCAAAGTACTGACCGCGCCCAATGATGCTTAACTTCGGTGATCTAACGAGAACCGGTATATTCAGCATGGTACGGCCGTTGGCTCTATATATAAAATAAATATAAATTTGAAAACTTTATCCGAACTAATTAAAAAAATTAAGTTTGTTTATGAAAAACTAAACTTTATAAAAGGATCTGAGGTTAGCGATATTTGCTTATATTTTTTTACTTCATTGCTAACTTTGAAGTTAAAATATTTATTTTTTTTAATATAATAAAGATGCAACAAAATGGGATAAAATTTGAAATTCATATTTATTATTTTACAGAATCGTTTATTAAACTGTTTGACTATGACTAAAATCTTACAATCAATAATTTTGTTTCAATTTGATTCACATTAAAATCCATAGATTTAATTCAATAATTTCAAATAATAAAAAAAAAATGATAATTCTAAAAATTCTTAAAATTCAAAAATTCAATTCAATTGCTATAAATTAAAAAATAATAGCAATGCTTAAGTATACAGAGCACATGTTAAATATAATTTTACCAAATCTCTGACATTTAAAAATACCTCAACAGCAAACAGAATCCCCAAAATAACTTATCGACATCAGCAAACATCTTAGTACACGTCATCTTACACCCACGACATACAAATTTGAGTCCATTCATAAACTTATTTTTCCTACCTACAACCAACCAGTTCAAATTTCACACGCACGCAAAAAAACCTAGACGCCTCTTACAAATACCCCTTTTTTTGATGAGAAATAAAAAACAAAATTCAACAAAAATCTTTCACTTGAAGTAATTCAAAAAAGTCTCCTTAGTATAATGAAAGCAGTGCCTATAGGGAATGAAAAGATAAAATGAAAAAAAAAAATAAAATAAATACAGTCACTAGCTGGCGTAGGGAATTTTATCCCTATCTAATAGAGGGTTAGACAACTTGTGATTGCTTGATTGGATCTCTCTTGAATACTAACTAAAAGTAGGGGGTGGAAGACTTCGCGCTCCCCCCTACAGAGTGAAGAGATCTAACGAGGAAAATATTGATTTTGCTCTCCAGTTCCTAAAAGACATTCGCCCACACGTTAATTCGCGCTTATGCTCTTGAAAATTCTAATTTAACGCTCATGTAAGCATCTCAAGTCGAGAGCAGGTCGTAATGTCTATGAATGTATCGATACATATTAACCCCTCCCTCCTTCCCCATAGACTTTGAGCTTGTGGTTGGCGACGGGTAATGGCGATAATTCCTCATTAAGAAAAGAAGTTAACTGTGAAATGGGTGGATAGTGGAGGCCCTTGGCGCCACCGATTTCGAAAGAATCGCTGACTTGGGGATTGGGTGATGGTTCTGAGCTGTAGGAATTCTGTGGGGACCTGCAATTCTGTTTTTAAGAGGGCTATTTTTAAATGTCTCACCAGAAACGTTGAATGGAAAACCATGGAAATATTTCAGAGAAAATCAGAAAAAATTTTGATTTTAAAATATAAATACATTAATATAAATATATTAAAATGCATGAACTAAACTTTGTCTAAATATTTGTTTCAGCTGCTTAGAAGGGAAAATATTTTATTGATTTAATGAATCAATTCATTGTAAAATATTCATTCATTCCGAGAGTTTATTAATTACTACAGATAAAAATTGTGTAATATAAAATGTTATTAATTTTGCAAAATTTATAAAAATCACTATTTAATCTGGGTTTTGACAGTAAAATGCTTTATTGGATTATAAGTTTTGTGTAATGTTTCTTAAAATAAAGATTCTTACCCATTCGAATAGTTTATAGAGCACTATTCCAGCAATAGAGAATGTAAAATGAACTTACAAATATGAGATTTAAATATCATTCCATGTAAATATCAAGAACAATCCCTGTTAGTTTGCTCAAATATGAATAATAATTAATAATATTGTCATTCAATAATTTTGAAATGAATTTGATTCAATTTTTTTCCAAGAGTAAAAATAGGATGATAACTATTGTATAATCTTTTTTAAAGTAAAGATTTTTAACCATTTGAATAGCTTACAGAATCAGCGGGAGTGCTCTTGCAGGTGTGTAGAAGGTTGCACGGTTACATCAATATATATTGCTTGTATATGAGATTCAGGCTTTAGTCAGCAATATTTTAAGAAATCTATTAACAATGCAATAAAATACACATTGTTAATAGTTTTATATAATACTATTAATAATGCAATAATTTACACATTGTTAATAGTTTTATATAATACTATTAGCAATGCAATAAGATTATAGTAACCCGAATTTTTCAAGATATTATTCTTTGTGTGACTTAAATTTAAGTGAATTTTGATGTATTAAAATTTTTTTTTAAGTCTCTCAAATGTGTTACCATGGTAACAAGAATAACTGCATCCTGCCTCTTGTTTTAACCGCAAAACATATTCTATGTTAAAACAAAACAATTCAATATCCACTCTTACCGGGTGTGCGACATGGCGCCGCATTCATATTTTAACGTCTTAATTTCCTCCCAAGCTCATCTTAGCGCTTTTCCCATTTTGTCCTCTACCCGCGATAATTTCCGGTTCGAGTGAATATCTCCCGCACCAGTTCTCCTGGATTCGGGAATAATATTAAAGCGGAATCCGATAAGCTTATTTCGAAACCGAGATAAGAGCATTGAACATCTTATCACGCTCCGATGGGTTCATGATTGGATTCGCCCGTTAATTACGAAGATTGCTGGATGTGATAGGTTTGGGGACTTGGGTGTTGAAAAAGTTGTGGGAATTCTTATCAGCTGGTTGTTTGTGTTTTTGGTAGTGTTATCGATTTATAGGATAAAGGTTTAGGTATTTTTTAAATAATGAAATAATTATTAAGTAATAATTTATAATATAATTAGATTTTACAATCGTAATCCATTGGTATGCGTGCTAGTCATTGAGCAAGAAATTTAGTGGTACTTCATGCTAATGATTTCAAGTTAATGAACAAGAGGTTCAGTAAAAGTGTACCATAGTCATGAAGCAAAAGGTAAAGTAAAAATGCACGATAGTTAAGAATCAAGAAACACAATGATGGTACGCACTAGTTACTGAACAAGAATCAATGGTAGAGCAAGAATTTAGCAAAACATTCAGCCTTAAAGCAAGCTAGTTATGGAGTAAAAGTATTCGCTTCTACACAATCTTATACTTTCCACTATTGTCATGTTTGCAGTCATTAGTTAGAAATTAAAGTATATTTACAAGTGGGATATATAGTATTATATCGATAACTGAAGATTTTTGGGATTTCCTTAGTACGAATTAGAAATTTAAACTTTATTTACTGAAAAGCAAACAATTAGAAATTTTTTGTAACTATATATATATTCTTTCTTAAGCTATTCTCAGGATGCTATAATTCTTTTTGTCTTTTTTTTGGGGAGGGGGATTTTATATGATTTTCATTTGGAAGTTAAAATTCTGCTTGTGGCTACACACATTGCGACCAAAAAATATTAACTTGGAGAACATCATAACGAGTTGTTTCGCATATATGGTCATATTGCATATTTGGAGTTTGCAGTCTCGGTTAAAATCTAGGATCCTGTACCCTTTGTGCCAAACACATCGCCAAGTTGCCAAGTCGGTAAGTAAGCATAGAAATGAATGGGACAGGTAGTTTACGCGGTAAAATGATATTACGCCAAAATCCTTTACTGTGTTGCCAAATCGCCAAGTAAACAGACAAAAAGGTTGCTTAAGTTCGGTGTCATTGTAAAGTGCTATTTCGCCAAAATTTATAGCCAAACAGTGCTTTTACGCCAACATTAGCAGCCAAATAGCTATTACGTCAAAGTTTATTCCTGAAAAAGCTTTGAAGCCAAAGTTTATCGCTTTAACGCCAAATATTATCACTATCCTTTATCGCTTTATAGCCATTTTTCACTAAGCAAATTTTGTTATATAACTTTTTAAGCCAAAAATGCTTTATCGCCAATATTTATCGCTTTATAGCCAAATTTTTTCACTAAGTGAATCTTGTTTTTTGAGGCGCTTTTACGCCAAAAGTTGATGCTTTATCGCCAAATTTTTATCACTAAAATTTGTTAGCTCTGGAATTCTTTTGCGCCAAATGAAACTGCTTTTACGCCGAAACTTAGCGCTATTATGCCAAGAAAATTATATCTAAAATGCCTTTACGCCAATTTATATCGCTTTATCGCCAAATTTTTACCACTATTATGTCAACTTTTTAATGTTTTCTTTTTACGCCACATATTGCCGCTTTAACACCAAAATATATCATTATTTTGTCAACATTTTATTCCTGAATTGCTTTCACACCAAATTAAATCGCTTTATCGCCAAATTATTATGTGGAATTTTATTTTGCTAAGTCACAAAAAAGTATCGTTTAAACAAAGATAATAATCGCTGTTAATTGATAAAATTTTACCAAAGTTATTCGCCAATTCTTTTTTTGTAATGTCATAAAATAAATCATGTTCTTTACGAAGCCGAATTCGAATGATAAATTAATATTAACAAAAGATAAAAAAGAAGAAAAAACTAGAGAATAACTTACCTTTTATTGTGGTGTGTCCTTCCTCTGTGGTGGAAACAAACATTTTATTCCATCGGTGAAATCATAATGTCACATTTGTACTGGCGCCGCCACATGCACTCTGCCAGATAATTATCAAATGTTCCGGACACATTATTTTATTAATATTAATTTATTTTAATTATTAAAAATTTAAATTGTGACGTTAACTAACGTTCTTAAAAGCTAAAGCTTCAAATATTCCAAGCTAATTCTAATTACGGTTGTCACAAAATCCTAACTAAACCAACATCTTTAAAAAGGAAATTAATTATTTAAAAATAAAATATAAGTTATTAATAAATAAAAAAATCGTTTTTCTTGTTTGTTTCTTACTTTCCTGAGTGGCAACTTCATAAATATTGTTTATGTTCTGAATCAGTGACCGACGTACGTTGTAAGAATAAGTTCGGAATAATAAGTAATTTATTGGAATACTAATTTAAAAGAATATATATTTCTGTTCTTATTTACTGTAAATAAGAATTCTGCAAATAATAATATAATCACAATAACAATAAGTCATTATATTGTTTGGAAAATGAAGCTACGAATTCCTCTAATTATAGTATTGCAACCCTAAAGAAATTGGCAGAAAATTGGCGAAATATTCAGGGTTGCAAGATTGGCGACTTCCTCAGGGGTACAGTATCCTAGATTTTAACCGCAGTCTCTTCTCCAATATACGAGGTTAAATATTGGATAAAAAAATTTTTTTTACCAAGAAATTTCTTAAGTTGATGTAAAATTATTTACTTCATTTCCATCAGCTAGTATACTGAAAAATATTAATAACTGAATTGATAATTTTCTTCCGAAAATATGAATAAAAAGGCTTTAAACAAATAAGAATAAAAATACTTTTTAATTCAATCTCCCAAACTTTCACATCATTCGACTTAAAATGTTTTGGGGATTTAACATATAAACTTACAAAAACTTATTTTATAAATCTAAGCTGTTAGCTGGTATTTAATCTCATGAATTTTAATTTTAAAATTGTACTGACATACTGATGAACAAAAAAATAATTTATCACCATTTCTTTCAGACGGCAATGTGCTCCTTCCATTCATGTTAGTGGGCTGTTCATGGTATACTTAATTCGAACATTGTTCACCCATATTATAGCATAACAAATAAATGTATGTACTGATTCAACTCTTATATGAATATCTACAGATAACCAATATTTAAATAAAAAAATAACCTCAATCGTAGTTGTTTCGTCTAATAATGTTAACAAATTTCCAACGATTTGCACGATAAAAAGTTTATTTTCAATATTGTTTTTCGATATATGTTTAAGGCTTAATTTATTTTTTAGACAACTTAATTTCCAACCCTAACTGAACTAAGAAAAAAACAGAAATAAAAAGAAAATTTATAATGGGAAGTTAAAGGACATAAAAAAATCTAGACGTTACAGAATACACAGATAGAAAAGGGGGAAAAGTTCTGGAGGTAATGGAAATTAGATAATGAAAAAGGAAGACTAAAAATAGGAATGATTGGGAAAGTATTGCCATGAAGGCCAAAGTCCAACATGGTCTGTAGTGCCAGGAATGACGATTATGAATTTTACTAGAAATCGGTATTTAGCTTCTTCTGCGAAAATGGCAATAAATTATTGTATTTTAAGGTAAAATTAAAGTATTTTGTTTGCTTGGCTGTAATTTATTAATATTTTTATACTTTAATTATGATTAAAAATTTAATTAATATTTTTATATTGTTGAAATGTAGGAGTTTATTCAATTGACTTTACATAATCTTATGCCGCTGGAAGACCCTTTAGCAAATTTGATGGTAAAATAACCGACATTTCTTTGGCCTTAGACAAAATAGAGCAGTCTGAAAAAGAAAATACCGTCTTTTTTTTATTCTAGAGTGGTAATTATGACCTTGACAACTTCCTATTACTGTGAATGTGAGATTTCTAGGAACTGCATAGTAAAGATAAATAAGCTGTTGAACACCAAGAAATTCATTGTTCTGCAGTTGATTCCAAGTCATTGCGGGATATATGGAAATGAGTCGGCTGATATGTTGGCCAGGAATGGATCCCAAATAATGCAACTTGATCCTCCTTTGTGGCATATAAACGATAGATGTCTTTCTATATTAAATACAACCATTTCAACCTGTATAGAGAGAAAGTTTCTGAGAAAAAGTGGAATTCCCTATTGGAGAAATCAACACGATTTTCCCGTTCTTTGCCAAGAAAGGTCTGCTTGGCCTGCTTTAGACCTGTCAAGGGCCATGACTACAAAGTCAGTAGTATGGAATAGGATTGGCTCATGCATATAACTGTCCTTTTTGCGACTATGGTTGTCCATGACTGGAGAGCACCTCATCATATGTCCTACTGTTCTTACCTATTTCCCTTTTTGTGTTACTGTCACTACCGTTAGTGATTGTTATTTTCGTTCTTTATTTGGGTTGCTCGTAGACTAATGACCGAGTGGTCACAAATGGGCATAGGATAAAAAATATATTTTTATATTACACACATATAAAAACGTTATTATTCCTGATAAATTACTATTGAAAAGATTTCGTAAATACATGGTGAGAAGATCATTTATATTTTCACAAAGAATCAAATTTATCTTACACAATTCATATCAAGACATCTTGAATTATTTTTGAGTTTTACCTACGCTACTAAATTTGCAATATGCAATATAACCGTATTAAATGCTATCAGTGCCAACTGACGAAGACGAATTTATTGTTGCATCTTCATAATAAATAGTTCTCGAAATGATTTCGATATCTTGTAATTGAAATAGTTTAAAATTTAAAAAATACAAAATATATACATATGCATGACTAATTTTAACACTAAAATGGTACATTTTAATTATGCTGTTAAAAACAAGCTTTAATGTGAGAGTTTATATAGTCTTTTATTTTCTATTAGTCTTTTATAAAAATGAAAATAAATGTAGAGTTACACGAATTATTTCTAAAATAATTTAATGTAAACTAGTTTGTACCCAGTTTAAAAGAAATCATCATCATCATTGGCGCAACATTCTCATGGTGGGCCGAGGCCGTCTGCCTACTGGCAGATTTCGAAACGTGAGATGTTAAACATATAAAACAGGTAATATATATATAAAAAAAATTTAAGTCAATTCCTATTGTTTTTCACTATATTGCAGAAATTTCTTTATAAATAATTTTCATTCATTTTTTTGAGTTAATCTGGCGCCATCTATTGGTAGATATATGCAACTTAAATCTAAAAAAAATAAAATTAATCAATTAAATTTGAAAAAACTGTATTAACATCAGTGTCATCCACTACAAGTTCAAAAAATGTATTTGAACTTGAGTGGATGAATAAAAAGTATTTTATTAACGATTGAAAATTTGAACAAGATATATATAGGGAGAGTGTGAGCTAATAGAAGGAAATGAATAAAGCACTAAAATTTATTTTTCCAATTTTAGAGAAACAATATTGAGAGTTTCTTAAAATGCAAAATATTTATTATCGATTTTGTAATATAATTTATACAATTCCTTAATATTTATTTTAAGTATTAAAATTCATAAATTCGATTTGTTGCATTGTTCAATGTGCAGATTTTCGCACAACAGTTGTATAGAAATATTAATATTGTTTTCAAAATTTCATAGATAATTTCAAGACTTTTATATACTAAAGGCCGAAATTATTTTTAATGAATATAAAATATGTTGCACATTTGGTAGAATTTAGCAATTACATTTCATGAAAGTCGAACAAAAATAAGAAATAGAACTTCTTATACTATTCTCGCCATTTGTTGCTGTATTTCCCGTTTTATAAATTAAAAATAAATTTGTAAATTTTATCCAAACTAATTAAAAATCAAGTTTGTTTCAGTAAAACTATACTTTATAAAATGGACTGAAGTTAGTGCTATATTTTAATAAATTTTTTACTACATTGCTAACTTTGATGTTAAAATATTTATTGTTTTAATATAATAAAGATGCATCAGATATTATATAAAATTTGAAATCTGTAATGATTATTTTTCTGGAGGATTTATTAAACTCTTTTACAATGATTAAAATATTGCTGTCAATAAGTTTGCTTAAATTTAATTCACTTTAAGATCCAAAGAGTCAATTCAACAATTTCAAAGATTCAATTCAATAATTTCAAAGATTCAATTCAATAATTTCAAGGATTCAATTCAATAATTTCAGATTCAATTCAATAATTCTAAAGATTCAAATCCCCATTCAATTCAATTGCTATAAATTAAAATTAATAGCAATGCTTAAGTAGAGAGCACATGCTAAATTTAATTTTACGAAATCTCTGGTATTTAAAAATACCTCAACAGCAAACAGAATCCCCAAAATAAATCATCGACATCAGCAAACTTCTTAGCATACGTCATCTTACACCCACGACATACAAATTTGTGTCCATTCATAAACTCCATCGCCCTACATACAACCAACCAGTTCAAATTCCACACACACAAGCAAAAACCCAGACACATCTTACAAATACCCTTTTTTTTGACGAGAAAAATAAAGAAAATTCCAACAAAAATCTTTCACTTGAAATAATTAAAAAAAGTCTCCTTAGCATAATGAAAGCAGTACTTATAGGGAATGAAAAGATTAAATGAATAAGAAAAGAAAAAAATAAATACAGTCAATAACTGGCGTAGGAAATTTTATCCCTATCTAATAGAGGGTTAGACAACTTGTGATTGCTTGATTGGATCTCTCTTGAATACTAACTAAAAGTAGGGGGTGGAACTCTTCGCCCTCCCCCCTACAGAGTGAAGAGATCTAACGAGGAGAATATTGATTTTGCTCTCCAGTTCCCAAAAGACATTCGCCCACACGTTAATTCGCGCTTATGCTCTTGAAAATTCTAATTTAACGCTCATGTAAGCATCTCAAGTCCAGAGCAGGTCGTAATGTCTATGAATGTATCGATACATATTAACCTCCTCCCCTCTCCCATAGACTTTGAGTTTGTGGTTGGTGACGGGTAATGGCGATAATTCCTCATTAAGAAAAGAAGTTAACTGTGAAATGTATGGGTAGTGGAAGCCCTTGGCGCCACAGATTTCGAAAGAATCGCTGACTTGGGGATTGGGTAGATGGCTCTGAGCTGTAGGAATTCTGTGGGGACTTGCAATTCTGTTCTTAAGACGTCTATTTTTAAATGTCTCAGTAGAATCACTGAAAGGAAACTCGTGGATATATATCAATGAAAATCCGAGGAAAATTTGTTTTTAAAATATTATTGATTAAATAAATATATAAATAAAAATATAAATTAAATATAAATGATTAAAGATAAATATATAAATTAAATATAAATGTTTAAAGAAAAATATATTAAAGAATATATCTCACCAGAAACGTTGAATGGAAAACCATGGAGTTATTTCAGTAAAAATCGGGAAAATTTTTGTTTTAAGAATATAAGTAATTAAATATAATATATAGATAAATATATAAATTAAATATAAATGATAAATAATTATATGAATTAAATATAAATGATTAAAGATAAATATAATAAAATGCATGAACTAAACTTTTTGTTTCAGTTGCTTAGAATAAAAACATTCTATTGATTTGGTGACCCAATTGCTGGTAAAATCTTCCTTCCTTCAATCCGAGTATATAATAAATATTACAAATAAAAATTTGTAATATAAAATAATGCTATTAATATGGAAAATTTATAGTAAAAGTTTTATAGGATTATAAGTTTTGTGTAATGTTTCTTACAGTTAACCCATTTGAATATCTTATTATATATTAAATATAATAATCCCATAAAGCCATTTATATATTTTGAACCCATTCTTACGCAATTGAATATCTTCTAGAACACGATTCCAGTATTGAAAAATATAAAATAAAATAACAAATATAAGATTTAAATGTCATTTCATTCAAATATCAAGAAGAATATCTGTTAGTTTGTTCAAATATGTATAATAATTCATAATATTATCTATTTGAAATGAATTGATGAATTGATCTGGTTTTCAAGTCCAAATAGGATTATAAGTATTGTGTAATCTTTCTTAAAATAAAGTTTCTTACCTATTTGATTAGTTAATTAATAATACTGCCCTTAAATTATTTTGAAATGAAATGATGATTTGATCTGATTTCCAAGAACATAAATAGAATTATAACTATTATGTAATATTTTTTAAAGTAAAAATTCTTACACATTTGAATAGTTTTTAGAGCACTATTTCAGAAATAAAAAATGCAAAATGAGCCAACAAATATAAGATTTAAATGATTTCCATGCAAATATGAAGAAGAATCCGTGTTAGTTTGTTCAAATATGAAGAATAATTAATAATATTATCAGTTAAATTATTTAGAAATGAATTGATGTTTCGACCTCGTCTCCAAAATTAAAAATAGGATTATATAATTATTCTATAATCTTTCTCAAAGTAAGTATTCTTATTTATTGGAATAGTTTATAGAGCACTATTCCTGTAATAAAAAATATAAAATGAACTTACAAATGTAAGCTTTAAATGTTATTCATTCAAATATCTAGAAAACTCCCTGTTAGTTTGTTCAAATATGAAATATATAATATTATCATTCAATTATTTTGAAATGAATTGCTTGAACTAGAAATTTAAATACGTTTCACACATTTAATTCTCCAAATATTAGCTATAAAGTCAAAATACTGCTGCTATTGAAATTTATTAACATTAGTATAAAAATTACATAACGTTATTTAATATAAGTAAACTTTTTTAATAAATTGTGAATTAATATTTCCTCAAATCACATTAATTCATTTTGAATTTCCAAAAAAAAAAATAATTTCATTGAATTTTTGAAATCCCAAAATATCAGAAGTCAATGTCAAAATATCAATGTATGTTCATCAGAGAAGTTAAAGTAGAAGAATTCAACAATAGAAACTCTCTACAATAGAATCCAGTTAACGAACGAAAGTTTTCTTTCATATATCTGCCACTAAAAAATATAAGGATTTTTTTCTTAATATCAGTTGTTTTCTTCTTTGAACTTTGTTAATGATAAAAAAAATCAAATATACATTAATAACCAATTGAAAAATATGCAAAAGTATCTGAAAATTGTAATTACTCCAATCACCAGAATAAAAATGAACTCAGAAATAAACTCTCAGGTGATATTTACTTTCTTTACCAGACCGTCTATATCATGTAGAGTCATTGATGATGGGGCTACTTCAATAAGATATAACCTGGAAATTCTATCAGAACGACAATTTTGTTGAATATTATAGATTTAAGCGAGTGTTTTATGCCCAAAACAGCTCAACCATACATATGACATGTGATATAGGACATTGAATAAGAAAAATTTGTAATAATGATATTAAAATTTATTTTCGGTTTCATTAGGACAACCATATTTTTGTTCTAAGGATTAGAGTAATAGAATTTTTATTTTAAAAATTTATAGCAGGAAATAAATCTCTATTTTACATATATACATTTATTTGAATGGGTAATTTACATATTCGAAATTGACTTTATATACTTTAACTCCTAAAGTACCTTTCAATTTTACTGCTGACATTCACTTAATTTTACTTTCATTTAACTTATTTAAGCAAAATTTGAAAATAAGAATGTTATATTTGAGAGAACATTTTAAGTAGATTCATTCAGATGCATTTCAATAAAACCACACTCGTTATTTTATATTTAGGTTGAAATTTTTTTCTCCTGTGAATTTGTTATTAGTCATTTGATAAATAAAGTAAACATTCAATTTTATACTGTATGAAAATGCAAAATAAAGGATAAATAGTTTTTTTTTTTTATAATATAATATTCTATAATTAACAATAAATATAAAATTGTAAAATTTTATGAAAAAAAGAAAGTTATTTTAAAATGCCACACAGTTTTCGTAAATCTCAAAGAAAATAAAAAAGAAGAGATATAATATAATAGTAATATATTATATTTTATTTACAATATTTGGAAATACTAATTGATATGTTGTAGCAAATTCCCTTTTATTTATGCATTTAATTTATTTATTTTTTATTAAAAACAATTTAAATATTGAACAGCAGATTAACTTAAGATTTAATTATAAATAAATTATTTAAGAACAAATACAAAATTTTACTAATAAAAAATTAAATATAAATGAATTAATATAATAATGATTAACTTATTCCTCTACTTACATATTCATGAATGTTTATAAAAATGAGTATTTGGAAACATAAACAAAAATTTATACAAATTAATCCAGTGGTTCACGATACATTCGTTGCTTTTAATAAGTAGATTAAGATCAACTATAAGCAACTCAGTTGAAGATTGTAATATAATGTCCAGCATAGACCAACGGACTGCTGAGCTAGTATTAGTTGGGAAATACATTTCAATGTAATTTACGCATTGAACGAAAAATAATCTATTCCCAAACTTTGTATACTTAATTTTTTTTACAAAATCTATAAAATATTTTTTTATATACCCACCTCAACCAATAAAGAATATATATATATATTTCTGTATACATATTTTGACTATTTTCCCCAGTTATAATAATTATATATATTGATAATATCTATAGAATACTTTTTTTTACACCCACCAGAATAAATAAAAGATATGTACTTATTCTTAATTTATTTCACCCACCTAAAAACAAGTAACAATAAGTTGAAGATAATGTTAGTATAATATAATGTAGTAAGTTGTAATATAATGTCTAGCATAGACCAATGAACTACTGAGTTGAAATTAGCCTGGAAATATATAATAAAAGAATAAATTTCAATGTAATTTATTTATTTAGTTATAAATAATTTCTAAAATTTTGAATACGTAAATTATTTTTATACATAGAATATGTACAAACTCCTATATTACTTCACCCACCTAAAAACAAGAAATTATATATTTTTAAATACAAATCCTTTAAAAAACTATCTAAAATAAAAAAACACTACCAAAGAATCCTCCCACCTAAAAGCTAAAACAAAATTCAGCCATCTTTCACAAAGGAAATGTGAATATACAGTTTCTTCAAAGAAAATACAGGCTAGTTTGAAGAATAAATTTTTCCCTGAAGCAAACAAAGCTCCAGCATATCGATTTCTCCTCCACTGTTTGTCTACTTTTCACGAAAAATAAAGCACTACTCCTTAAATTACAAAACCTTTTGAAAACGTGTTATATATTTGCCAAGATCTGCTTTTTTGAATAGAGTGGTATAAAGGTGAATATTTTTACTCAGGTAAAAGCAACAGGTAGGCGTATAGGTTTCGAAATAGGTATGTGATCAGTTTTTGTTGCAGCAAAAGATCAAAAGTATTTGTTTTCCTTCGTTTCTATAGAATCAGTCTCGAGTTTGTCTTTGAACATAACAAAGGACACCGAAGACATGTGTCTTGACAAACGCGTGTACTTGAGAAATATACAAAAAAAATGATTTCGAATAGATGTGGCGGTATTGTTCAATTTTTTTAGGAAACAGAAAATTCAAGATAAAATATACAATAAAAAGCGATTCAATAGATGAAATTTTATATCTTTTTATAATATTGCCAATCGATCATTTTGATTTCAGTAATATGAAAAGCATTATACAACTTTATTTAACGTTATAGTTTTCATATTTTCATGTTATAGTTTTCATTTGTTTTTTGTATGTTTCATATCTTATGTTTTGATTTAATAAATTTATATTGGTAAAATACATATTCAAATTTAACCCATAAAATTATCAGTACCCATATTGTTGATTTTATTTTTAAAATTCTTATCATCTGCATCTGTATAACAAGATTGTTAGAAGTACAAAATGAATTTTCATCCTAAATTGACAGCATGAGTTGCAGTCACTATTTTCAGATATGAAAAAGGTTCTATGGTAGTTGTGGCCGTCTAGTTTATAGGTTTTTTCCCATGTGACGTACAATGGAGAAACAGTCTTCCCTAAAAGATTGTTTACCAAAGACTTCATTTTCACATACAATAGCCTATTCTAGGCATACCCAAGTGATGCATGAGATTCTCAATGCACAAATAATAAATAAATTTTAAAAATATTAATTTTTTGACCTTTAAAAAATAATTTAAATTGTGTTACTATAAAAACATGAATAATTATTGTGTTTATAATAAATCAACATACTATAAAAGATTACAACGTTATTTGTGCTAGGCATTCTATTATCAAAGTATTATTAATAATTATGAGTTCTACATATTAATTTAATTTGCTTCGTTGGTCTGTATACTTCTTATTCCATTCATAATTATCTCCAAATAACATTTTTTGAATGGCAAAGCATCAGCTTTGCTTTTTTGTAAAACTGAATCAATCCGTTACATTTTAAATGATTTTGGTTAATCTCAATTTTATGATACTTGTGATAAATCATTCTATATAGTAAACCAATTTGGCATCGTTTATTATTAGTTCAACATTTTTAAATTACAGCAAACCTAAATATTAATAATGCATTTCATACAGAAATTGATTACTGATTATCAAAAGAAATTACGGATATTGTATTATTTTTAGGTACATATTTATTTTCAATTCCCATTTTTAAAATGTCATTAAAATGGCAGCCAACTTCTCATAAATTTAGCGGTATTTTATTATTTTGTCTGGAATTTCGATTACAAGTTCTTTTTAATAAATTTTCAGCAAAATTAAAATATAGTTTATTTAAAACATAATTTTATCAATTTCTATTCCATAAACGAGAAACACCACAAAAAAGCAACAGCAACTATTGTGCATATATTTATTGGAAAAAATATGGCAAAACAATAAATGCCAAGTTCATATCATGACAGCAAACACTGGAGCTTTCTGGAGGAGCCAAATAGAGGAATATAAATAATTCTTAAAGCGGTAAATCCCTAGTACGTGGTGCATTGTTGGCGATCGTTTTTCCCTCGCCAAAGAAAAATGCCGCTATCGGAAAAAGGATGCTTCATTTTCTACAGAGATTTTTTTTTTTAAGGAGGAAGTTGCCAGAAAACCAATCTTATTTTTAAGAGAAAAACTAAAATATGAAAAGAAAAAAAAAAAAAAAAAAGAAAATCATGTGAAAGTATATAAGAATTAAATTTAAAATAAGAAATTGGACATGAAAGATAATTTTGCATTAAAATATAGAAAAAATATATAATTTTTTTCTGCAAAATAATTGATCAAAAATAAGTTTCAAAAAGAATAATTACTTACAAAATAAAATATAATATTAAAATGTAAAAAAATAAGAATTATTATTTTTTCTACTGGCTATGAAAATTGTTTTAGCGAAAAAAAATCAAGAAAATCTAGTAAAGTTAACTGATAGTCTTAGTTTAAAAATATTTTAATTTTCAAAAGGAAATCATATTTCAAAAATATTTACATTAGTATTCTTGCGTATTATGACTGCAAGAACAAGCTCAAGCATTAAAATAATTTTAATAATACTATAAGTAATTATTACCGTGACAATAATCATTAATAGTTATTACTATGGAAATAATCAGTAATAATTATTACCATAGTAATCATTAATAATTATAACCATGAAAATAATCTTCATTGAACATATTATTATTTTTTAAATGCTTTAAAATGCCATTTTTTTCCTTCTGAAAAAGGACGTTAAAATAACGTTTTTTTAATAAGAAACTAATAATGCTTAAAAGATTCTAAATAAATATTTATTATTAATAACAAATAATTAATAAACGGGACAATTACATTAACAGCATACACGTTTTAATAAAAAAAACTATAAAAAAAAAACCGATAAAGTTAATGCATTAAAAAATTCCAAATGAAATGCATTGAAAAATTTTAGGGTTACTGTAACTCAACATTTAAATACACTTGATTAAAATATCGCCAAAGAGGGGTATCAGATTGAAAGATTTATCGCATGTGAGAGTAAACTAATTAGGGATCAACTTAATCTAGAAACTAAGGATTAACCTAATCTTATGTTGTCTGTCATCTGTTTCTTACAATTTAATCCCTTTTTAACAAGCTTTCATTATTCCCCATATGTACTTAGTACCATCACACCGTCAGGAAGTCACTATCTTTACCGGCACCTACGGCTTAAAGTGGATTCCGAACCACTACAAACATCCATGGCACCGCCGGGATTCAAACCCGAAACCTGTGGCACCGAACGCTAGACACTCGGCCATTCAGGTCCCAAATTTGTAAATGCCAACAACAGCACGCGGTGTTCCGAGGTGGTCATCCACCCAAGTACTGACCGCGCCCAACGATGCTTGACTTTGGTGATCTAACGAGAACCGATATATTCAGCATGGTATGGCCGTTGGCCTAGTAATATAATATCCAGTATAGACCAACTGACTTCTGAGTTGGAATTAGCTGGGATATAAATAATAATAGAATAAATTTCAGTAATTTAAAAATTTAATGATAAATAATCTATTTGAAAATTTTGTATACTTAATTTCTTTTTATAAACTCTGAAAAATAATTTTTTCTACACCCACCTTACCTAATATTAAAGTACATATACGTATTTAACCCATCTAAAAACAAGAAACAATAAGTTTAAGATTGTAATATAATGTCCTGCATAGGCAAATATATGCTCAGTTGAAATTAGTTGGGAAATGAATAATAATAGAATAAATTTCAATGTAATTTATGTATTAAACGATAAATAATCTATTCGAAAATTGTGTATATTTAATATTTCTTTTTGATAATCTATAAAACTATTCTCTCTACATCCACCTGAATAAATAAATACTATGTACACATCCTTACTTTAATTCATCCCCCTAAAAAAAGAAACTATAGTTGAAAACTACAATATATTGTCCAGTACAGACCAATGAACTGCTGAGTTGAAATTAGCTGGGAAATAAATAATAATAGAAGAAATTTCAATGTAATTTATTTATTTAACGGTAATTAATTTTTTTCGAAAAATTTGAATAGATAAACTGTTTTTTAACAAAGTCTATAAAAAACACTTTTCTACACCCACCTCAACAAATATTAAAGAATATGTATACATTATTTTACCCACCTAATAACAAGAAACTATAATTAAAGATTGTAATATAATGTCCAGCATAGACCAAAGGACTGCTGATAGTGGGAAATAAATAATAATGGAATAAATTTCAATGTATTTATGCATTTAATGATAAACAATTTATTCGAAAATTGGGTATACTTGTTTATTTATTTATTTTATTTTATTTTATTTTTTTGAGATAAAGTCCATAAAATAATATTTTCAACGACTATCTCAACAAATATTATATTATATGTACACCTTCATACTTTATTTCACCCACCTAAAAACAAGAAAATATGTTGAAGATTGCAGTATAATGCCCACCATAGTCAAAGCACTGCTGAATTGGAATTAGGTATTAAGTAAAAAATAGTAGAATAAATTTCAATGTAGTTTATTGACGGAATGATAATTAAGTTATTCTAAAATTTTAAATAGATAAAATATTTTTGATAAAATTTATAAAATAATATTTTCTACATCTGCCTCTTTTACTCTCTACATCTCTTTTCTACAAATATTGATGTATCAATATATATTTCACCCACCTAAAAAAAAAAACACAAGTTGAAGATTGTAACATAGTGTCCAACATACACCTACGAACGGCTGAGTTCGAGTTAGATGGGAAATAAATAATGACAGAATAAATTTCAATTAATTTATGTATTTAATGATCAATAATTTATTCTGAATTTTTGTATATGTATTTTTTATTTATTTATTTATTATTATAATTATTTTTTTTTTTTTGATAAAATCTATAAAAAACTTTTTTTACACCCACCTCAACAAATATGAAAGAATATGTACATATTCTTACTTTATTTCACCCACCTAAAAACAAGGACTAATAAGTTGAAGAAACTATAGTTGAAGATTGTAATATAATGTTCAGCATAGACCAATTAATTGTTGAGTTGAAATTAGCTGGAAAATATATAATAAAAGAATAAATTCAATCTAATTTAATTATTTAGTGATAATTAATTTCTAAAATTTTGAATACATAAAATGATTTTGATAAAATCTATAAAATCATTTTTTCTACACCCACCTCAACTAATATAGAATATGTACAAACTCCTACTTTATTTCACCCACCTAAAAACCAGAAATTATATAATTTTAAATGCAAATCTTTTAAAAACTATCTAAAATAAAAAATATATACTACCAAAGAATCCGCCTACCTAAAAGCTAAAACAAAATTCAGCCATCTTCCACAAAGGAAACGTGAATATACAGTTTCTTCAAAGAAAATACAGGCTAGTTTGAAGAATGAATTTTTCCCTGAAGCAAACAAAACTCTACGATATCGATTTCTTTTTCACTATTTGTCTTCTTTTTACGAGAAAAAAAAGCACTACTCCTTAAATTGCAAAACCTTTTGAAAACGTGTTATATATTTTCCAAGATCTGCTTTTTTGAATAGAGTTTTATAAAGGTGAATATTTTTACTCAGGTAAAAGCAACAGGTAGGCATATAGGTTTCGAAATAGGTATGTGATTAGGTTTTGTTGCAGAAAAGATCAAAAGTATTTTTTTTCCTTCGTTTCTATACAATCAGTTTCGAATTTGTCTTTGAACATAACAAAGGACACCGAAGACATGTGTCTTGACAAACGCGTGTACTTGAGAAATATACGAAAAAATGATTTTGAATAGATGTAGCAGTATTGTTCAATTTTTTTAGGAAATAGAAAATTCAGGAGAAGATATACAATAAAAAGGTATTCAGTAGATGAAATTTTATATTTTTTTATAATATTGCCAATCGATCATTTTGATTTCTGTAATAGGATAAGCCTTATACAACTTTAGTTCATGTTATAGTTTTTATATTTTATGTTCTGGTTCAATAAATTTATTCGGTGAAATTCATATTCAAATTTAATCCATAAAATTATCGGTACAACTATTTTTGATGTTATTTTTAAAATTCTCATCATCTGCATTTGTGTAGAAAGCTTTTTAGTAGATAGAAAAATTTTAGAAATACAAACTCAGTTTTCCTTCCAAAATTCAGTACCAAATTACAGAATGAGTTACAGTCACCACTTTTTGTTGTGACACATCCTCAATGTCCTGAAGCGTGGGAAGGACATTCCATGAATATTCTACTTATGGATGGACGTAAAGGGATAGTTTCTGTTGTGATGGAGCATCCGTAGGTAGAAGTCTGAGTGGCTGAAGAATGAAGGTAGCGCCTTCCGAGAGGACTTTTAGGATTGACTACCGCGTATTTGTGTATCGTATGGGAGAAAACCCGGAAAACTTTCACCAGAAGGTCTGACTAACAAGGCAAGATTCTGAACATCACAAACGCACTCGAGACTTCTCGTTTCCGGGACATAATGAACCGCAGCTTTACTACTCACCAGCGGCGCAAATTACCACTGAGCCAAGAGTCGTGCTCACTACTTTTTGATATGAAGAATGCTCTATGGAGATTCTGGCAATCTCGTTTTTATGTTTTTTACTATATGACTTCAGTTATGAGAACATATAAAAACTCTTTTATCAGAAACATCATTTTCACATGTATGTCTATGGCTTATTCTAGTCATACCAAAGACATGCATAAGATTCTCAATGTACACATAATAAATCAATTTTAAAAATATTAATTTTTGAATTTAAATATAAAAATAATCATTTAAATTTGGTTTCTATGAAAAATTGAATAAGTATAGTACTTTATAACTATTTAATCAACGTACTATAAATGACTACAAAGTTATTTTTGCGGTCATAGTGTGGCAAGTTTTTTAATTGTCTTTTAAAGACACAAAACTAATATTTTCTTCCAAAATTCAGTACTAAATTGATAGCATGTGTTGCAATCACTACTTTCTGACATGAAGAAGTATCTATGGTGGCTGTGACAGTCTCGTTTTTAGGTTTTTTTCCCATGTGACTATAATTTTGAGACAGTCATCTCTAAAAGATCTTTTACCGAAGTCATCATTTTCACAAAAATGTCTATGGCTTAGGTATACGTTCTAGGTATACAGAACTTATACATGAGATCCTCAGTGTACAAATAATAAATCAATTAAAAAAATTTTGGATTTAAATATAAAAAAAGATCATTTAAATTTTATTGTTGTAAAAATTGGATAATTGTTGTACTTTATAACAATTTAATCACGAAGCTATAAATAACTACAAAATTATTTGTGCTTGTCATTCTATTATCAAAATATTTGTAATAGTTTTGAGTTCTACTTTTAATTTAATCGCCTTCCTTGGTTCTCTTATTCGGTACATTTTTTTATAAAATGTATAATAATTATATATAATGATTACATAATTAATAATATAAGAATATAATGATTACGATAATATTAGGTAATAATTAACGTAATAATTGTACATAGTGTATGATAATTTTAGACATGTATAATAATGTATAATCCATTTTTAATAAAATGTATAACAACATTTTTTGAAGGGGACGCATCAACTTTGCTTCTATTGCTTCTATGAAAAACTGAATCAGTTCATTACATTTTAATTAATTTTTGTTAATCTCCGTTTTATGAAACTTGTTATAAATCATTCATTATAGTAAACCAATTTAGCATATTATTAGCTCAAAATATTTTTGAATTATAGCAAACCTAAATATATGTAATGCATTTACATACCGAAATTGATTTCCGATTATCAAAAAAGGCCATTGTTGAATACCATGTTTTTAGTTATACATATATTTTCAATTCCCATTTTCGAAATAAAATTACAGCCAATTTCTCATAAAATTGGCGTATTTCGATATTCGTATTAACACTGTCCTGAATTATGATTACGAATTCTTTTTGATTAATTTTGAGCAAAATTAAAATACAGTTTATTCAAATTATAATTTTATTAATTCCTAATTATAAATCGAGAAACACAACAAACTATTGCACATATCTATTGGAACAAATTTTACAAAATATTAAGGCCAAGTTTACATCTTGACAGCAGAAATTCGACCAGTATAAATTGATGCTTTCCGGAGCCAAATAGAGGGAGGGAAATAACTCTTAAAGCGGTAAATCCCTAGTTCGTGGCACGTTGTTGGCGATTGTTTTTTTCTTCGACATAGAAAAAGAATCGCTATCGGAAAAAAGATGCCTCATCTACCTCAGAATTTTTTTCTTGAGCGGAAGATGGCAGAAAACCAATCTTAATTTTTAGAGAAAAACTAAAAATAATAACAATTAAGAAAATGTAAAAATAACAAATAAGTAAATCATGTGAAAATATGTAAGTATTATATTTAAAATGAAAAAATCGAAGAGAAATCATAATTTTACATTAAATTATAGAAAAGAAAAGAAAATATAAATTTTTTCTGCGAAATAATTTATCAAAACTAAGTTCCAAAAAATTAATTACTTATAAAATGATATATAATAATAAAATGTAAAAAAATAAAAACTACTATATTTTTTATTCGCCCTGAAAATTATTTTAGCAAGAATCAAGTAAAGTTAGCTGATAGTGGTTGTGAAATTCGTAATTTAAAAATATTTTTATTTTCCAAAGAAAATCATATTTCAAAGATATTTACATTAGTACTCTTGAGTATTATGACTGCAAGAAGAAGAGCAAACATAAAAATAATTTTCATAATATTATTTATAGTTACTACCATGAGAATAATCATTAATAATTATTTTCATGAAAATAATCTTCATTGAACATATTAGTATTTTTAAATGCTTTACAATTTCATTTTTGTTCGTTTTGACAAAGGACGTTAAAATAACGTTTTTTTTAATAAGAATTTTAAAAAAACGTCTTTTTTAATCAAAAATTAATAATAAATAAATAATAATCCATAAAAGATACTAACTTAATATTTATTGCATTAATAATAAATATTTATTTAGTATTTTATTAATTGTATGTTGTTAAATACAAGGGGCAAATACATTAAAGAACTGTTAAATGATTGTATTAAAAAAATTTTAGGGTTACTGTAACTCAACAATTAAGGCACTTGATTAAAATATCACTAAACAGGGATATCAGATTGAATGATTTATCGCATGTGAGAGTAAACTAAGTGGGGATCAACCTAATCTAGAAACTAAGGATTAACCTAATCTTATGTTATCTGTCATCTGTTTCTTACAATTTAATCCCTTTTTAACAACCTTCCATTATTCCCAGATCTACTTAGCTGCCATCACATTGCCAGGAAGTCAATAACTTTAGTTTATATAGCAGATGTATGTATATAATGAAAATATACTGCCTTCGATGTATAAAGTACTATAATACACTCACATACATATACATACATACATACATAATACATGCACACATATATATACATACATAATACATGCACACATATATATACATACTTATACATACATACATAATACATGCACACATATATATACATATGTATACATACTTATACATACATACATACACACACACACACACACATATATATATATATACAAATACACATGGTATTGACAATATATTTTTAATATTCAACCAATATTAAATAATTTATCATCATTTATATTAAAAAAAAATTAAAAGATTTGAATTTAAGCTGTGAAATAAAAAGAAAATATTTTTTTTCAATCAATATATTTTTAAAAATAAAAAAATAAAAATTAATGTTGCTTCATTTAAAATTCATATTATCTGAAATATTTGCAGTTTTGCCTAAAAACAACCTAACATTCTTAAGCAAAATGTTGCGAATTCCTTATTCAGTAATTGAGTTCGTTAACCGAATAATTCGATCAACTTTTCTCCATTCTATTTTTTTTTTGAAAAGAGCAAAGAAGACTTGATCATTATCAGAATTAACTCGATTATTCGTCCTATCATTATCATTATCGAAACTCAATAATCAGCAAAGTAAGATCATTGACTTTACTGCAACCCTTCAACTAGCTACACTTTTTTTATCCATAAAACATCTGCTTCAAATCATAACAGGACGTGTAAGATAAAAATCCAATTTACTGCTATAATAAAACTTGTAATCATTTATAATGCATCCATCTTCTACAAAAAATTATATATGACATAAATTTAAGGTCTCATTTACAAAGAAGTCTTTACTCCAAAAGTTATAAGTCCGTATTTTCTTTTCAAATTTTGTTTGAAAATTGTACTCATTTGGTAGCAATACCATTAAAATGTTTCTCGGCAGATATGTAGCAATTTCAGCATTAGCCAGGGGTTAACAGATGCGTCTACTACACTTCAGCCATTTTTTTTGCCATTACAATTTTGAAAGAATACTTCACTGCTGGTTTCTACAGGATTCATGTCCTCCTACTCCAGCCCTAAGGAAATGTTTTTTAAAAAGCCATAAATTTATTATGGCCATCCTTTCACGCATATGGGATCATTACAGTTAAGCTTACTGTGTTTCGAACCAGAATATCTTAATTGTAAAATCAAAAGCAATTAGCAATTTTTAGTATGTGTTATTGTTATTGTGACTTATCCTCAGTGGCGTAGTCATAATCATGTCAAATTGCCCAAACTGTTTTTTTAATCAACTATGTCATTTTTTTTTTTTACAGTTATGCTGCCATTTTTATTATGAAATAAATTTTGCACATTGATTTTTGTTAATTTCAACCCTCTCCTGGTTCAAACATATTGGTCCTGTTAACTGTAAACTACCATAAAACGTAACATAAAATATTCCTTATTCTTCTTCATTTGTGCAACAGCCTCTTTGTAGGCCAAGGCCATCTACCCACTGGCAGATTTTTAAATATGAGATGCTTTTGTTTTTACGTGGTAAGTTTGTCCATCAACACTCTACAGACATGCTAGACCGGGACCTACTGTTAAAAGTGGATTGCGAACCACTACAAACTTCATGACATCCCCGGCACTCCAACACGAAAACTGTGGCACCGAGCGCCAAATATAGTTTGGTTTGTCGCTCTACGGTCCTATTTTGCACACCTTAGCCCAATTATATGGAGATCTACAGCTTAACGTGGATTCTGGACCATTACTACTAAACCACACCGCATCGTTTGCCTAGAGCTGAGTTGCCTCTTTAAAGTTTGGGAATGATTGGGCTGAAGTATGATTGGGCTCTGTGACGCTCTACGGTCATATGAGACCGGGACCTACGGTTTAAAATGTATTCCGAACCACTACAAACATCCATGGTACCGCCGGGAATCGAACCCGAAACTTGTGGCATCGAGTGCCAGAAACTTGTCCATTCAGATCCCGATTCCGAACCACTAGCAAACATCCATAAAACCTTCCCTTTTAAATTAAGAAAGGTATTCGAAATTAAAAAAATAATAAAAACCTGAAGCCAGTTTCAGATCCGATTTCCAGTGAGTGTCAAAACTGCGCAAGAAGAAATTTGCCATTAGGTCGACAGAATGCTATTCACTACATACTTAACTCAACATTTATAATGTTTTACATTGATGAATACTTTGGTTTTTCGCTCTACGGTCATCTTGTGCACATAACGGCTAAAGAGACCGGGACCTACCGTTTAAAGTGGATTGCGAATCACTCACAAACATCCATGCCAACGCCAGGATTCGAACCTAAAGCCTATGGTATCAACAACCAGACATTGATGAATAGTACATGAACAATAATTACATTATTTATTTAAAACTTTCAAATTTTATTATATGATACAAACTATATATTTTTCATGTTACAAAAAATGAAGCACATAATTGTCAATTTATTAAGGTACGATAATTTTTTATTACCATTCAAAATAATTCATAGTAAAAAAATTGTATTCTCTTCATTGACAGTTGCTCTCTTTATATAAAAAGAAGACATACTACAATGCATCTCATTACTCCATTCAATCAACTTTAAAATATAAATTCTTTAAAATATAAATTCTTTAATATTAAAATAATATTTTAAATGAGTTATACTTTGGTCAGTGTATCGAATCCTTGAATTTAAATGAATTTCCTAAACAATTTTATTCCTTTCTTTCCAACCTTTACAAAAATCCACTCATTTAATGAGATTTGCAATTACAGTGTAAATGAATTTTTTTTAAATGCACAGTATATTTAATTAAATAAACCAATCTAGAGGTTTTGCTTTTATTTAAAGAAAGGTATATGAAAAATCCATTTTGAAGGAAAAATATATTTGAATATTTCGCAAATTAAATCGAACTGAAACTGAAGAATGGAACTGGACTGAAGAATTTCTAAATATAACATTTAAAATATCTTATTGCATCGTTTAGAAAGAATAAATGATCAAAAAATAAAAGTTTTCTCAGAATTCTATTTATGGAGAAATATATATTTTACAAAGAAATATTTCCAACGGAAAGTGTTTATATTTTAAGAAATGGCATTCATTTAAAAAGTCACAGTTAGAAAGTTTTTACAATCGAGTAATTTCAACTTTAATATGTCTGCTAAGCTGCAAGTTGAAAGCATATGCTATTTGTTTTATTTATCTTTTTTTCTGTTCTTAAAACAAAGATAAATTTACATTAATCTTTTAATATTTCTTGGAAAAGTGCGTAAAAGAGCTTTGATTCATATTTATTCTTTAAAATAAACTTTTAATTGTTTGAAAAGATTTAAATCCCACTTAGTCTTCTTTTAAATTAAAAAAGGATATTAAATCAAGACATTATAAAAAAACGTTTAATCCAATAAATATTGAAAATTTTTATGCAAGTTGAAATTATATTATATTTTTCAATTTTTAACAGTGTGAACATGTTTTAAAAATTAAACAATAAAATGTGCATGTCTAACAACTGCACATGAAAAAAGTTAAAATGTATGTGAATATGTGGTAGAAATCGCAAAATTTCGTATTTAACAACAATGGTTATCACAGTGAAAAAATTATTATAGCATTTTCTAACAGAATATGAAGTAATTAATTATTAACTTCAATGTTCAGGAAAAAAATAATTGACTTGTGATGACTGAAGTATGAAAGGAACAAACTTGATTCCAGTCTTTTTACGCACTGTGAGAATACTACAATGATTGTTGTTATATGGCGTTTAGTCGATTCAAGTACACATTTTCAACAATAGTTTCTTTTCCAAAAACATAATCAATGGTCTATCATATTTTCATCCTCATCAACATTTGCGCAACAGCTCTATTGTGGGCCTAAGCTGCCTGTCTACTGGCAGATTCCGAAACAAAAATGTTTTCTTTTCACGAGGTAGGTTTATCAGCTCTACTCCCAACGCTCTACAGTCATATTAGACCAGGACCTAACTGTTTAAGATGGATTCCGAATCATTACAAGCATCCATGATACCGCCGGTATCCCAACCCGAAACCTACAGTATCGAGCGCCAGAGCGCTATTCACATTTTAAACTTTTATAAAGTTTTTCTTTTATGAATAGGCAATGAAGCATAATTACTCTATTTATTTAAAGCTTTATAATTTTACTATCGATATATAGTTCAACAAATTAAGCACTTAATTGTCAGTTTATTAAGATACGATAATTTTTTGTTTTGTTCAAATAATCCTGTATAAAAACTTTCATTCCCTTCATTGACAGTTGCTCTCTTTATTTAAAAATAGGGACCTGTTACAATGCGTCTCATTATCCCATTCAATCAACTTTAAAATAGATAGCCTTTTATAGTCAAATAATATTTTAAAAGGGTTATACTTTGTTTAGTGTATTGAATCCTTGAATTTAAATGAATTTAAAAAGGTTATTCCTTTCTTTACTGTATCATTTAAGGAGATCCTACAGTGCAAATGGATTTCTTTTAAATGAATTTACCATGCTGAAATACCGGTTCTCGTTTTTGATTCCTTTTTCCAACTTTTGGCAAAAACCACTCATTTAAGGTTTCGGGTTGAGTAGTTTGCATGTCTTACAGTGTAAATCACGGAGCAAGTTTCTTTTAAATTCACAGTATATTTAATTAAATAAACAAATCTAGACCAATTTTTTTCTTTTATTTAAAGAAAGGTATGTGAAAAATCCATTTTGAAGGAAAAATATATTTGAATATTTCGCAAATTAAATCGAACTGAAAGACATTTTTTTTATTTGAGGGGCAGGAGTGGGGGGGGGAGGAATGAAGAATTTCTAAATATAACATTTAAAATGACTTAATGCATCGTTTAGAGAGAATGAACGATAGAAAAATAAAAGTTTTCTTAGAATTTTATTTATGGAGGAATATATATTTTAAAAGGAAATATTTTCTGCTGAAAATGTTCATATTTTAAGAAACGTCATTCATTTAAGAAGTTATAGTTAAGAAAATTTTTACAATGGAATAATTTTAACTTTAATATTTCTGCTAAACTGCAAGATGGTAGTATATGCTATTTGTTTTGCATGTTTATTTTTTTCTATTCTTAAAACAAACATTGAATTTACATTCATATTTTAATATTTCTCAGAAAACTTCATAAAAAAGCATTGATTCATATTTATTCATTAAAATGAAACTTATTTATTTGAAAAGATTTAAATTATTCGTAGTCTTCTTTTAAATTAAAAAGTATATAGAATCAAGAAATTAAAATAAACTAAACCAATAAGTATTACAAATTTTTTAACAGTTTGAAAATATATTATATTTTTCAGTTTTTAACAGTGTAAACAACATGTAAAAATTAAACTAAAAAAATTTGTATAGCATGTGTAAAACTGCTCACGAAAAAAGTTTAAAATTTATGTGGATATGTGGTATAAATAGTAAAATTTCGTATTTATAAACAAGGCTTGTTAAAGCAAAATATATATATATATATATATATATATATATATATATATATTTGCTTTAATAAGCCTTTTATAGTCTATATATATATATTATAGTATTTTATAATGCAGCATGAAGTAATTAATCATTATCTTCAATGTTAAGAAAAAATAATTGGCTCGTGATAAGTGAAATATAAAATGAAAAACGTTCAATTTTTAAAGTGAAAATATGCTGTAAAAATTAAACAAAAAAGTGTATGTTTAAAAATTGTGCGCGATAGAGTACCCGTAGGTAGAGGTGTCACTTGGCTTCGTGTAGCTTGGGTCGACTCCGCAATAGCGAATCGTATGTGAGAAAAACCCGGTAAACTCCCACCAGGTATTCCGACTAACAAGGTAAGATGCTAGACATCACAAACGCCATTGAGATTCTCTGTTTTTTGAAACAGTGTCTACAACAAAGCCGCCAACTGTTTGAAGATCCATCCTAATATTCACCAGCAGCGCAGGTTGCCACTGAACCACGAGTCGGGCGTGCACTAAAGTAAAACATGAAGGACTCTAATATGAAAAAAGGATTTTAATTAATTTTACTTTAAGTATTTTTAAGACAGTATTTTTGCGGTTTATTCTACAAATTGTTATTTAATTTGCAGAGAAACTTAAACTAATCCATGTGAATTTTGATTCTATTTTACTTAAAAATCGCTCAGTATACAATATATTTTAATCACTAAAATCACTTAAACCCTTTTGATGCAGCAATAAAAACTAATTAAACAACTTTCTTGCAGAGGTTTTTTACATGCAAATCCTACCTCATCACCAACGATAAAACAGATACATGCATTAAATTAAACCTTCTTCCAAATTTCCAGACACCGAAAATGACAAATGATGCCGTAAAAAAAAAGTCCCCATGACCTATGATGCCAGAGGAACGATAGAGTGTATGCAATAATGATGAAAAAAAAAAATGATGCATCGGAGATTTGAGGTATTAGTTCATTTCCGTGATGTATGGTATTTTGATGGATGTGCCGTGTCGTTTAAGCGAATGCCCGGAGAAATGTTTTTTGGAGCCATGGATTATTTTCCCATATAAAAATTCAATTATTTGTCGTTATAGAGTTTGGACAAACGCCTCCAAGTAATACATTAACTTTTACATTTATTATGTTATTTTTTAATATGTGTTTGGGTTTCAATAAATTGATTTTTAATCTTGTTGACAGAAACAAATATTTTAAAAGAAAAGGATATCAGTTTCAGTTTAAAAAGTGAAAGTAAGCAAAAAAAAGTTTAACAAAAAGGATGTAGTGGAAAATAAGGTTTCAGAAATATTTTCAATTATAATTTTCAATTTTGGCTGCATATCTCATTTCGCAGTGCTAATATCACAATATTGCAAAAAAAAATTCGCATATTCTTATCCACCCACACCGTGAGTTGATGAAACCCGATGGCTATGGCAGTGGAAGAAAAACGTGTCTAAAAATTCCCCCTGATGTATATATAGTGTCTTTCTTCCTGTCCCTGGGTTACTTCGAAGTGGAATAAAAGTATGTATACGTATATATCTCAAATATATAGTACATACAGATTCGGCATATCGACTTAAACCTTTTGCAAATCAAATTCGGCCATTACGAAATTAAGATTTTATTTATAGATTAATACTTGTACATGTGAATGTTTATAAAGACGTATGTGCATATCTACGCCTAAATATGTATTTATCTATGAATAGTGATGTATTGGTAGGTGTAAGGATGTATACTTAAATATACATGTTTCCTTACCTACAACTGCGTATATACTTAAGTAGGAATGTACATGTATTTGTGAGCGTGTGTGTATTTGTGACTTTATCCGTGTTTCGATATACGTATGCGTAGTGTTTCTATATGTATGTTTGTGCGTGTGAATGCAAATGTGTATATGCATTTGTGTGTATGAATGAGTGTATATACTTGAGTATATATGTTTGTTTGCATTTGTAAGCGTATGCGTATAGATCAATTCTTTTGTAAGTGTGTATAATTTTATATTTATATGTACACTTAGATGTTTGTGCTCGAGTATGTACGTATGTGCGATACTGGAGTATGTTTATGCTTTTGTATGTCCACCCTTAAGAACGAATGTGTGTTCGTGTGTTTGTAGATATGTATAAGTACGCTAGATACGTATATGTTTCTAGATTCGGGTGTGGGAATGTATGTTTATGCACATTTATATATGTATATATCTGTACATATATAAGCGTGTGTATTTGAATGTGTATCCAAATGTGAGTGTACATATATGCTCAAATACACCTGAGCATGTGTTTGTGTAAGAATGTGCCTGCGCATGTGTATGTATATGTATGTGCGCATGCAGATCTGCAATATGGCATGTGTTTATGCAAATAAGTATGTGCATACCATCTGCACATGCGCATATACACATGCATATACACATGCATATATATACAAAGACGCAAGCCCTTCCATAACATGCACATATATGTAAACACACATACACATTCATATACAAACGAGCTCATATGTACACATATTTACATTTACATATCTGCACACACTGTCTTGTGTATCAATTGTATTCATATTTTGCTTATGTAATTAGAGAAAATGAAGAATTTATGTAAAGATGAGCACTCGGTATCTTACTCTTATTTGCAACAATTGCTTTCTTAGCATATCAGTGCATCTGTATAACACGTCCTCTTAAAACTTCATCTTTTTAATCAACGATTCCAAATTACCTCCGCTAATGTAATGAATGGTTATCCATTATTTAACAGGCTAGGTGCGACTTGGAGTGAGTTACTCCACATTTATTAACAATAATCTAACGGCTCTTACACTTTACAGGAAATGTCCTGGACAATAAATCAAATCCCCGCACCCCCTTCAAACAGTCATACAGGGGTGGATTTCATTCCCTCGCTCGCGCTGCTTATCCTCTGGGATTTGCATTTGACAGAGTTTGTATTAGACGTTTAGTCCGCGATCCTTGATATTTAATCATGTATGCGCTTAAGGCGATTAATAAAGATGTAATTGATGTCATTGCGTCTTATTCCTTAATGAAAATGCATTTAACATAAATAACTTCACTTGGCATTAAAATCATTCGATGGTTTTATTAAATAAACATGCAGTTTTCTTTAAACGCATTGTACTGATAGATAGTTTAGCGAAAAGAATGAAAATAACCTTCAAAAATAAATTATCTATTATTGCGTAATTTATTTAATTTTTTTTAAATTCTGAATGACAAAATTCTTAAAATCGTGCATGCACAGTAGCAGACATATATCCGTTGCATACTATAAACACACTATCATCATTTCAGTATCGTTGCATTGTGCCACATTGATTTATAATATTTATTGTAATACAAATCCCTCCCCCTCCAATGCTGCCTGATGGCCACTTGGATAGCGCTTTGGTCGTTGGTACCACAGGCTTCAGGTTCTAATCCTGGCGGTTGCATGGAGGTTTGGGAATCCACGTTAAACTGTAGGTCCCGGTCTAATTAACCTAATTAGCAAAAAATGAACGTAGAGCGACAAACCAAACCCTGCCCCTCCGAAGAAAAGTAAAGTATGGTTGTTTTCACTACACAATAATGTACAACAGAAAATTTTGGAGAATTTATGTAAATGCAGTTATGAATGAAGGAAAAGTACGACATTGTTGTTGAGAGAGTTGACTGAATAGAAGATGAGAAAATTATGCAAAAACTATCTTTATGAAGAGTTATGATAGCAGTCCTAAGACAAAGGATGTACAGCTCCGACCTAATGTTAGGCGACTTCAATGATTAATTTAACTGGAGACTTTGTCGTGCTTCGCAACCTGTAATCGATGGGGAAATGTTAGATTCATTCATGTTTAATTTGATTTTTTAATATGCGTTCCTCAGCGTATGCAATCCATTAACATTGTCCAAATCCTGAAATGATTATTTTTTTGCAGGAACCTGATACTCGGGTAGATTTTTTTTTTTTTTTTTTTTTTACGAATTCTGAATTACGATCTATACTAATGGATTCAGAGGAATTTTTAAAATAAATTTAAAGACTTTTATTGAGCTCGTATATCTGTAAAATGGTTTTTGCATTAATAAAGTAATTTATACGATTTTAAAGGTGTAGCATTTACACTCACTTAAAAGATATCTTTCTACTTTACATTTGCTTGCAAAAATAGTAATGCCATAAAAACAACAGTGCTAAATTAATAGGTAGCAAAGTATTATAGAATAGCTGAAGTAAGTAGCATTTTGATCACAAAGATGCCTTTGTTGTCAATCTTATTATTAATAGAAGAGCTGCTATATGATCTTCTTTCATTGTTGATCTAAGATAACTTTTTATGACCTTCACTACTGAGAAAAGTCTATCAACACTTACTTGGGTTGTCTATAAACCAGTAACTGTCTTTGCTAGAGGTTATCTTAAAAGAGGCAATTGAATGGCCTTCTTAAAGTAATTTATTTTAGTATTAATTCTTATAATTTTGAAAAACTAAAAAGTGTTTTTATAAAAGAGTCCAGAGTCGGCTTTTTATAGTAATTCTTCACTCATTCAAAAATGATCTATTCCCCACCTCTGGCTTGAACATACTCAGAAACGAACACTCGTAACCATAATTCCAGGCGTACCATCGAACAATTCCAGAACATATTTTCTTAAAGCGATACTTAACGCAACTCATCACCTTTTGCGATAAAGGGTGATCCTCCATCCAACAGATCGAGGGCAATGCTGGAGGGAATGGATCATACTCTCTTTCGCAATGGTGTCTCTCGCTGAAATCGGCTCTAAAGCATTATAGGAGGTTATTCTCTTTAGCAATGAATCAAATATTCTGTCTCAAATCAATTATTCGTTGATGTAATGGTCTGCATTCAATCCATGCCGGCTGCGTTCGTTCGTGCCGTGCGTTATCCTTTGAGATTTGTTTTTGACAGTTTTGTATTAGGTGTTACGCTTGTTATTCTTGACTTGAAAGAGATAGTCTAACATTGAATAATAATCCATTGTGCGCTTCTATGACCACATAAATTTATGTCGTTGTTTAAATAATTAATTTTTTTCCATAAATATATCTATATTCCCCTTTCAGAAATCGTTTTTTTTTTACATAAAAATAAAATCTTACTAAAATCTCTAATTCTTACAATGTTGAAATGTACTGATAATTATATAATACCCATAAATTGTAGTATTTTTAATATGAAACATTTCTTATCAATATCATTGAAAATATACAAAAATAATCAAAAGTGTGTATAAAAGTTGGTATTCTTTGAAGCTATATTAATCGTAATGTATATTATTTAATATTAGTTTGCCTGTTGTTCCATGAAGTCGTTAAACATGTTGACTGCTTTATTATAGTTAAGACTAATTCGGTGGATTTACGATATTTTACTCTTTGGAAACACAGATCAAATTTGTGGATCTATTATATTCTAGGGTATGGTATGCGAGAGATCTAGTTTGATGGAACTAGCATATGGATAAATATATCTTAGTTTGGTACATCTATGGCATACGGATACATAGATATATTTTGGTGGATCTATGGCTTATGTACACATAGATCTAATTTGGTGAATTTGCGGCACATTTATATGCAAATCTAGTTTGGTAGTTGTATAACTTATGATTACAAAGAGTTTGTGAGATATATGGCAGTTGGACAAATAGATCTAGTTTGGTGGATCTATGGTATATGAATTAATATGATACATGGTGAAGTTAATGATATATGGATTGATACGATATATGGTGAATTTAATGATATATGGATTGATATGATACATGGTGAAGTTAATGATATATGGATTGATACGATATATGGTGAATTTAATGATATATGGATTGATATGATACATGGGGAACCTAATGGTATACAGCATTTCATGTATGAATATCTATGGTATATAACGTATATTAATTGGGGTCAATGGTATATGATACTTAATTGATCGATGAAAAGCGACATATGGAATTTGATGGATCTGTCGACTGTATATGCTACGCGGTGTATTTCTGGTATATGCTACATGGTGTATTTCTGGTATATGCTACATGAAGGATCTAAAATAAATGGTAAATAATGAACCTATGATATATAGTAAATAGTGAACCTATGATCTATGGTAAATGGGGCATGATGGCCGTATGGCTAGCGCTCTGTCTTTCGGTACCACAGGTATTGGGTTCAAATCCCGGCGTTGCCATGGGTGTTTGTAATGATTCGGAATCCACTTTAAGCCGTATGTCCCGGTCCTAATAGGATCGTAGAGCGTTGCGGGCGCATTGTTACTCCGCGTCCGTGGCTTACCATCAAGTTACATGCGCCTCCTGGATAATGCAAAGTGAGTAACATCGGTGCAGACCTTATGGCGAAGATCACGGTCTATTTGCCAGCTGCATTAGAAGAAAAAAAAAGTGATATATGGTAAATAGTGAACCTATGGTAAATAGTGAACCTATGATCTATGGTAAATAGTGAGCCAATGATAGTTAAATAGTGAACCTATGATATAACATATTGCATATCTGGAACTATGGAAGACTGGTGAGGAGTCATGTATTTTATGCATGTCATTTATGGTTACTGCAACGCAACGTTTCTTATGAAAAAAAATACCGAAAACTCTTAGACAATGCAAATAATATGTTAAAATTACACCGAATATATTCATTTTTCAAATAATAAATTGTAGCTTCATGTTTTCAATTAGAGTTGATAAATTTATCTCTCATGTTAATGATTCCGTACTGTGAGAATGACTTAAAAGGAAGGTAATAGAAAATGGTATCTAAATACATTGGAATAACTTTAACAAATAATATAAAGCTATTAATTCATTAAAAATTCGCCTCAAGTCGTCAAATTACGATGTATGCATAGAAACAAACAACTCATTCTGCATGAGTATAATATGTCAACAGAGCGTGAGCATTAAGCCGATAACTCAAACACACACAGCGCAACACTCAAGCATTTTCTGAATTCAGCAAATTAAATGACCAGCTTGCTCAGCAAACTCCTTCATCTTCTATTAATCACAGGGCCCAACAGAGAAAGATAATTAGTTAACGCCCAAACGATTCCACTCGCTGCCATCACGATGAAACAAAATTCTGATGACGGACATGGACGAAGAGATAATTTGCAGCCCGGACTTCTAATCCCGAAAAGCGAACAATTTTCTCATACTAATGGCCTTAAATTAATTTAGCTACGCTAAGACGAGTTGGAGGTAATGGAGTCTACTACTAAAATTCAATGTAAAATTGTTGTCATGCTGTAAATGATGACCAGTCAATATTTTAAGGATTTCAAATCTTATGAATATAAGAAACAATGGTATAACATACTATTTTTTCATGATAGTAAAAATTCTTATATGCATGCAGAATACGCTTATAAAAAATAACCAAAATAAAAATAGGATAATTTAATATTGCTTAATGTTATCAAAATTATCGGCAAATAGACTGTGGATAGGGTTATGGCTTTCATAGAAAAATTGCCCCTCTAGATCAATATTAAGCTAAATTTTAAATGAAAACGATCTAGAACAAAAAAATAGAAGAGGGGTATAAGATCAGGCTTCCAATTAACTAAAGGTCTAGGAAATGAGATCTTAATATCCCAAGGATACCCAACTTTAGCAGACGTAATATCTTTAGGGAAAATTTTGTAATAACGCATCTAAAAGCAACACAACGCCTGATTATCAATGCGAGATGCTTTACATTTGTTACTACAATCGCTATTGATTCCCCTCATATTTAAAAGCAGTGACTGCGATGACCACTATTAGCGAATTCGATTCTGAGCTATGTGTATCTTATACGTTAACAGTGGAGCATAATTCTATCGTTATGATTCGAGGGAGACGTGATCTTTTAAAATATAATTTTTTTAATTATATAAATTTCTAAAGCGATATTGATTAAAATTAAACTTTAAATTATTTTAAAATTAGTGAATTGAGAATGAACTTTAAAAAATGGAATACAAAATGTTATTAATTAAATTAATAAATACTGAGTGGTCTAATGCTTATAATAACATCTGATTAAAATATAAAAAAAAATCAATTCATTTTCATAATATATATATATATATATATATATGAAACTTTATCCAAAAAGGTTTATTTAACGTAAATATAATTTCTTATTTTTTAATAAATATTTTAATATTAAGTGAATGTGAAAATAAATATGTAAATTAGAAAAATACTTCTACACACATGTGCAATATTTAATGTTTTTTATTGGCGTGAATTATTTATCGTAGTACTTATTCATAAAAAATTTACATTATAAAAATGAAAATTGATTAATATTGAACATGCTTACAGACGTTTTTTAATTTACGTATTTTGTACAATTTATTTACGACATTTAACGTTATTACCAGCATAAGGCCAATTTTTCTTTTAATTAATAATTTCAAGCAATCTTGCCAGTAATTAAATGAATTAAATTAATCAAAATCCACATCAAAGACACTGAAGAATATTTTGTTCTTCTGAAACATATAAGACAAAATGAATTATTTATTTTCTGTTCATCCTGGCTCTTTCCACGAATAAATAAAACCTGTGAAGGATTGTGTATTTTTAATACATATGCTATTACAAAAACTAGAAGATGCCCTGTTTTGATGGGGAAAATAAATGCCCACGACGATTCTACTTATTCAATGGCGAGAACAACCTCAAGGTGGGCCAAGGCCTTCTCCATTTCATTTTTGGCAGATTCCAAAACATCAGAAGTTGTTTTCTTTTTATTGGGTAGGGTTTCAGACCAACTCTTTACACTCATATTAGACCGTACAATCTCTGCAATCATATTAGGGGCCTGATGGCGAGTGGCAAACTCTCTGGCGCTCGGTACTACAAGTTTCGTGTTCAAGTCCCTGCAGTGCCATGGTGTTTGTAGTGGTTCGGAATCCCCATAAAGCAGTAGGTCCGAGTCCCCTATGATTGTAGAGCGTCACAAAGTCCAATCTATCTTCTCTTCCACATCATTCCCAAACTGTAAAGGGACAACTCAGCTCTAGGCACAGCGATGTGGTGTGGTCTAGTAGTAGTAGTAGTCATATTAGATCAGGACCTACGGTTTAAAACGGATTGCGAAACCATGGCACCATTGAACTTCGCACTCGTTTTTTTATTATTTATTAACTATAGGGCCAGTGAATTTTTTTAAATAAAATGTTTTTATATCTGGGAAAAGAAAATGATGTTTTTTGCGGAGAAACAAATGGCCACGGTGATTATTAGAATCGTCATCATCAGGTGAGCAACAGCTCCGCGGTGGGCCAAGGTCGTCTGCCAATTGGCAGATTTCAAGACAGGAGATATTATCTTTTTACGGTGTAGAGTTGCCATCCCTACGCCCAGCATTCTAGTATCATATTAGACAAGGACCTGCGGTTTAAAGGTGATTTCGAACCACTACAAACATACATGGCACCTCCGGTACTCGAACCTGAAACTTATAGCATCGATTGCTAGAGCGTTAGCCACTCGGCTATTAGATCCCTGAAGACAATAATATTTTACACATTTATTTTTAATTATTTAATTTATTTAATTTCATTAATATTATGACATATTCTACGATATATTCCAGATATATTCTACGACATTCTATGACATATTCCCGACTCGTGGCTCAGTGGGAAAGTGTGCAATTCGGGAGCATTAGGGCGGTGGTTCAATCCACTGGCGACTTGTTTCAAAGAAATTGGAGACTTGATGGCGTTTGTGATGTTCAGTATCTTGCGATTTTAGTCAGACTAATAGGTGGGAAGTTTCCAGGTATTCTCCCATATGATACCCAAACACGGGGCAGTTCCCTCTAACAGTCCGCTAGAAAAGCACTGCCCTCCTTCCTCAGCGATACGGAGCCTTCTATCTACGGGTGCTCCATTAAAACAGAAATTGCCCCTCCCCTTTCTCCTCCTTTCCTGAGTCCACACGGGTTCTTGGATTTGGTGTAGATGTTGCTGTCTACCAAGTGGCATAGGGAAAAAAAGCATATTCTACGTAAGTTCTATTCTAGAATTTATACATTTAAAACAAAATATAATTAAGAGAAAATGAATGTAAAATGATTATTTTAACCTATGGTTTTTTTTTTTGTTATTATAATGTGTTTATTTATAATTAATACTCTGTTAATTATAATTTGTCGCGTTTATTAAAACAGAAAAAAAGCACAACATAAAATCCACAAATCAAAACATCCTTACTTGATTAATCTAAAATGTTTCATTGAATGTAACTCTGAAGTAATAATAAAAATCGAGATTTCAATTTTCAATCAGTAATTAGTTTTGAATGGTTAATTCAACATTTGCCCTCCATTGGTTACATATACAAAAATTGCATTCGTATCTTAAGTTTCGTTGATGCGGTTTTGCTGAAATTCCTGCCCAAATCAGATGTTTAAATGCCAAGGGAAACTTTCGCTTCGGTACATGAAGTAATTAGGACGACCGACCACTGCTCCGGACATCTGGCGTGGATCTGCAGCAAGACACACTCTGTCTGAATTCTCGTCAGACAACTAACGCTCTTAGATTTTTAGCGCGGAAATCTGATTGTTTGAGTGAAGAAGAATTCTTCCAAAATAACATTTATTGCTAGTCATTCTTATATGTAAATTCTCATTAACCGGTTGTAGCAAATAGTATAGTATACTTATTTTATAAGTTGTGTTAAATATATCATTTAAGATTACTGAACGTTATACATATGGTATAAAGTTCAAATATGTAAACTTACTAATACAATTCAATGTTACTTTTCAATTAATTTGTCAATTTAATTGTAATCGCGAGACTATTCGGGGCCAAAAATTGGTTACACCATGGAATCATAACAATAATTGGTTAGAGAATGAGATCATGACAAAAATTGATTAATACTGACAAATATTCTAAATATTGCATCAAAGATGGATTTACAATTAAGGATGACCAATTTTACGCACTATTTTCAGCAACGAGGATACTCGACGAAGATTGTGACAATGGATTACATTTCTGTTTACATTGGCTGTCAGACCAACTAGTTGGATTTTCTGAGTTTCATCCAGTACAACAAAACAAAATGCTTGCAATTACTTCTAAAAGTCTACAAAAAGACTTAGCGTAGAGCTGACAACTCCAGCGTAGAGAGCGTAGGGCAGACAACTTTAATCCGTAAAAAAAAAAAAAAAAAAACATCTCCTGTCTTGAAATGTGATAGTAGGCAGACGGCCTTGGTCCACCATGGGGCTTCTGCGCCACTATTTGCCAATAAGCAAAATAAACAACTGAATATTTTCACAGCAGTTAATCTAAAATTTTGAAAAGTAAGTTTACAGCAGCGATAAAAATACGGCACTAATGGATGACCTTGCAAACGAATTCAATATATTTAGTTTCACGTCAAAAACAAGTCTTGAAATTCTTTCAAGATTATGATTGACGATTGAGGAGAAGAATATATTATGTTTTAATGTGTGTTATGGACTTATTTAATGATGAAGCAGTGTTCTCCGGTTAGTGCTTCACTGGGACGAAAATGGAGAAAAATGGTTTTATAAAAGCGTTATTTTTCAAAAAGTATGAAAAAAAAGGAACTGTTTTGAAATATATCTGTGAATACGGTTCAGCTATATAAAAAATAAGATTGAATATTTATGAAAGTTTTAAAATCATCGTAATATGAGTTATTTGTATTTGAAAAGGAATTTTTTTAAAAGAATTATTATTAATGTTTATATTCACCATATATCATTTTTCAATGTAATACTAATCATCAATAATATATTACATATAAATTTTATTTAAATAAATTTATAAATAAATTCAATTAAATAAATAAATTAAAATATTTAGTTTATGTTATTCCTTATCAAATAACAAGATTTAATATATATATGTATATAATATTAGATTTTTATGAAAATATATAATGATAGTAAGTTTAACAAAGATTAATTTTAAATTCTCCGAAAATAATCTATTAAGTAATATTTTTTTTTTCCTTTTTTAATTATGTTGGATTATAAAATAAATTTCTAAATTAAAAAAAATCAACATTCAAACATAAAATTCTATTGTAAAATATATCATTAAAAGTAACAAAAGTTGGAAATTAAATATTTCATAGATTTAGTTTCCTTCCAATAAAATATGATAATCGTTAGTAGAAGAAAATCTTGAATCCACTTTAAACCGTAGTCCCTGTATAATAAGAATATAGAGCATTGGGAGGGCTGACAACCCTACCCCTTAAAAAAAATCTCCTGTCTCGAAATCTGCCCCTAGGCAGAACTAGGCTCATTTTTAAATACTCTAGGAAAACTAAAATTTTAAAATAATTATTTAAATTTAGTCGATTTTCTGTAATTATTATCCTTTTAATTCAAGTAGATCATTAAAATATTCAATCTCTAAACATCGTATTGTATAATAGCAAAAGATACAAAAACACAAAGTGAGACTTATGCAAGTGTTTTAAAATTAAATTCATTTTAATTCTACAACAATAATATGATCAGAATATATTAACTGTTCACATCATAAATTACTGAAACACGAGAGTTTATTATCTGTAATAAAATGTTCTTGTTATCACTCTAACGAATAAGTTATGTTTAAATTTCCGAGAACTCTGTGGTTTTTACTTTGAGATAAAGTAAGCAATTCAAAATATCTCAGTTAATCTACATGAATTAGTAAACTGTAACAGAATTCTATTTCATTAAATTTTCAATGCGACTGTTTGTAGTTAATTTGATCCTTTATGGTGAGGAAGAAATTTAATCACCTAATGAAAATAAGCGATTGAATAGAATGGCATTTAATGGTTTAAATACCAGAGTAGTAAAAATTATATTTATAAACATTACTTATAAAATTATGTCAAAGAGAAATTTTGAGTTTTGTATTGACTAGAACATCAATGAGAAAAATGGATATACCTGCTCATTTTTCTGTACTTCATTCGGCTCTATGAACCATGGAGAACATTGAACATTCGTGCTCATTTCTTCTGTACTTCATTGTGCTTCAGGTACCATTGAGAACATTGAATATTCGTGCTCATTTCTTCTGTACTTCATTGTGGTTCATGTACTATTGAAAACATTGAATATTCGTGCTCATTTTTCTGTACTCCATTGTGCGTCATGTACCATTGTGAACATTAAATATTCGTGCTAATTTCTTCTGTACTTCATTGTGCTTCATGTACCATTGAGAACATTGAACATTCATTGGTCTTTCTGTACCATTGAGAAAAATGAATATTTGTGCTCATTTTTTGTGTACTTCATTGGTCTTTCTGTACTATTGAAAAAAATGAATATCCGTGCTCATTTTTTCTGTACTTCATTGGTCTTTCTGTACCATTGAGAAAAATGAATATTCATGCTCAATTTTTCTGTATTTTTCTATACTTTTTCTGTACCTATTGGCCAGCGATGATGGAAAGACAACCTGCCGGAAGATTTTCAGGGGAAACTGCCCTTCATTTCCGTGTCGTATAAGAGGAAATCTGAAAATTCATATCCGAAAGCCTAATTGCAAATGCAAGACTCTTAAACTTTCCAAATCGTCATCGAGTTACCTACTTATGAAAGTAGTGACTGTAACGAATGCCAACCAGTGGAATTTAACTTGAGTTTTCCTACACGTTAGCTGCGGTAACATACGTAATATGAAACATGCACGCACGTAATACCATTCCTTTTGTGACCTTCTTGTTGCACTAATATATGCCCCGAACAACCCCATAATGCTTGATAATGGGAAGAACTGACGTACGGGTGGACTTTTAAGGGAAGCTACACCCTATTTGAGTGTAATAGAAAACAAAACCCGGCCCACAAGACACAACGATTGTTATGGATCACCTGTAGACTACAAATCAGATATAGCCATGTCTACCTGTGAAAACAGTAGGGTTAAACGGTAAAACATGTATAACGGTAAAACAGTTATATTTATTTTCCTTGTTTGGGGTCTAGGAATAAATATTAATAATTAACCACACTTTTATTGTAATCACAAAAACTAATTTAAAAAAGAACTAATTTTGAGATAGGGACTAGATTCTAAATTAATTGATTGATGATTCTACGATGAAAAAAAAATTGTGTACCTTGTATTTCCCTTATTTCTACACACACTCACAAAATAAAACCTTTTATCCTTTCCGTTGAATAGATTGGATTGAAATTAATAGGTTTTCCATCAGACGGCAAAAAGTAAAAAAGAAGCAAAATCGAATTTTCTAAATAGTCATAGTTGTCCCTTTTTGAAAGCAGTGACTGTAACAGATGCCACCAGCGGATTTCAATCTGATTCCTCCTGTTCGTTAGCTGATCTCAAATAATAGTCATTATACGGTCAATGTTGGCATATTAGGGTAAATTAGACCAGGACCTACAGATTAAAGTGGCTTCTGGACCACTAACAAACATCCATGACACTGCCAGGATTCGAACCTGAAGTCTATGTCATTAAAGGCCACAGCGGTATATATCATTTACTTTGTTGAACGTTAGTGAGCTTCTTGTTGTACTAATATATGTCACGAACAGCCCCATAAAGTTGATACGGGGTGAACATTGGCATACGGGGTAATTTTAAGGGAAACTACACAACATTTGCTTGCCATATGAGAGAAAACCCGGAAAATACACACCGGTCCACATGGATCGCCATTAGACCACACATCAGAATTAGTCATGTTTAATGGTAAGAACAGAGAGTTGAAAGATAAATTTATTTTCCCTGTTTTCGGATTAGGGTTATCATGGGAATAAATAAGTTAGCCACACTTTTATTGTAATCACAAAAAACTGATTTAAAAAAGAACTAAATCTGAGAGAGGAACAAGATTCTAACTTAATTGATTGATGGTTCTATGAAGGAAAAAAAAAAGATTTAGACGGCAAAAAGTAAAAAAAAAGAGCAAAACCGACTCGCTTTTTTCTGGTAAATGGTTAAAATCTAAGTAGTATAAATTGCTACGAAGCTCGTCAAAGATAAACGACAGTTACAGTGAACAGGGATTTATCTTTAGATAAAGCTGTTACAAAGTATTTCCTGTCAGTGTATAGCAAAATTATATCTGTATGTTTATCTATATCTGTATGACTACTTATGGGATGTTCGTCCCGCTCTGCAGGACACTGAAGATGAGCATACACACATACTACAGATATAATTTTACTATACACACAATTACAATGGCGATTTCCTACCCCAAGCCTTTTTTATATAATCTAAAATAATACGGGATTAATAACAAATACTTTTTTTTTCTCTTAAAGTGCCTTAACATAATACTGCGTCGCATGTCCATTCTGTTTAAAAGTCATGTGATCATAATGTTCAAAACCGAATAAGTGTCAACAGCAATGACTGCAAGACCTTCGCCTATATGTTCTGTGTATACTAAAATAGAAGAGAATTAATACTGTAATAAGAGTATCTAGTTGTTTAATTACATACACTGAAGTGACAAAAGTCATGGGATACCTCTTAATATCGTGTCGGCCCTCCTTTCGCCCGGCGAAGTGCAGCAACTCGACGTGGCATGGACTCAACAAGTCGTTGGAAGTCTTCTGCCGGAATATTGAGCCATGCTGTCTCGATAGACGTCCATAATTGTGAAAGCGTTGATAGTGCAGGATTTAACAGGATGGTGCAGCTGAACATAAGCATTTCCAGTCAATGCTCGGTCCAGTCGCACCAGAGGACCAAGTCCATGCCATGAAAAAACAGCCCACACCATTACGGAGCCACCACCAGCTTGAACAGTGCCTTGCTGACAGTTTGGGCCCACGGCTTCGTGGGGTCTGCGCCACACTCGAACCCTACCATCAGCTCTTACCAACTGAAATCGTGAGTCATCGGACCAGGCCACGGTTTTCCATTCATCTAGGGACCAACCGATATGCTCACGTGCCCACGAGAGTCGCTGCAAGCGATGTCGTTCTGTCAGTAAAGGCACTCGAGTCGGTCTTCTGCTGGAATAGCCCAAGAAAGCCAAATTTCTCCATACAGTTCTAACAGACAAGTCCCTTGTACGTCCCACATTGATTTCTGCGGTTATTTGACGCAGTGTTGCTTGTCTGTTAGAATTTACGACTCTTTGCAGACGTCGCCGGTCTGGGTCGTTAAGTGCAGGCGGTCGACCACTGCGCTGTCCATGGTGGGATGTTATGCCTGAAATTTCATACTCTCGGCACACTCTTGACACAGTGGATCTGGGAATGTTGAATTCCCTAACGATTTCCGAAATGGCATGACCCATGCGTCTAGCTCCAACTAACATTCCGCGTTCAAAGTCTGTTAATTCCCGTCGTGCGGTCATCATCACGTCAAAACCTCTTCACATGAATAACTTGAACAGAAATGAAGTTTTGCGCATTTATACCTGTTCTACGCGATGCTACTGCCATCTGAAAATTTGCATATTGCTATCCCATGACTTTTGTCACTTCAGTGTATAATATTTTCTTTTTAGAAGATTGATATCAGCAAAGAGACATTTTGTAATTGAGTAACTATTCAATTCCACTAATATTAAAAAACTCAGCACATATGCCATTTGATTAAATTAAAAATAATTTGATTTTTTCCTTCCATTAAAAAATACATTATTAATGCAATTATTGTTTATATAGGCAACATTTTTCTTTAACAAAAAATGGAAGATTGTTATATAATTAATTTAACTATATCTCATCAAAAATACCATTTTTTAGGAATACTTTTGTTAGATTCTTTGTAATATACTTAGAGCGAAGAATATAACAAAAGTTTCCGAATGAAATGGTTAAACATTCACGAACTTTATTATAATAATTCACTTTCTTTTGTGCCAAATTTTCTTTCAAATGGAAAACTCAATTATTTTTATTTTGACATAATTAATATAAAGCAAATATTTTTACAAAGAATACTTTTTGTACTGAACGTAACAAAACTCATTCCTTCTAACAAGATGCAATTTTCACTCTTTCTTTTACATTAGCCAATTAACATATGAATAAATGCGCATAAATTTGCATGGCGAATGTTCTGAGAAGTCGAGCTGATTACCATTCCAAATCAAAACGAAGTCCTTTTCCGTCATTTATTTTGTTCAGTGAATTACTTTTCTCAATCGGATTAGCAGGCTTTTTTTTTTCTCGCCAGTCGTGACTCGACTCAACAAGGAGATAGGCAAGAAGTGGCAGATGCGCCACGAATAAGCGATCGCACGACATCTCGGCAGCTGATATCTCTTCATTGTTTATTGGCAATACACGGAAAAGAATTTCACCCATTACAGATCCCCATTTCAAGACTTTTTGTATTGAAATGACTGGTGAATTTGCTTACCTAGGAAAAGGTCGATGAGAATAGTTTAATAACAGCATATTTTTTTGTAACAGTTGTGATTCGTATGTGTTTTTGCTTTTCCGTTTAATTTATTCTTAAAGATTATTAATCATTACTTTATTTTATGTAGTAATCTTCATAATGGATCCTCCCGGGTATATTCGTGTATCGTGTATGTGTCGATTTGAAATAACACGAGTGAAATCGTACGAAAATTAGTTATTAATTCTAAACAAAATGGAATATTTTAAGCTAAGTTTTATTGTTATTCTAAAACAAACGCTAGTTCTCCGTGATATCGTAGCCCCCTGGTGGTCATTGGCTACAGCTCCAGCCTTTGGTATTCCAGGCTTCAGGGTCGAATCCTATCGTTAGCAGTAATGTTTGTGAGTGGTTTGGAATCCACTTTAAAATGTAGATCCCGGTCTGTTTAGCCCTCGTGTGCACAAGATGACGGTAGAGCGACAAACCAAACCATTATATCGTACGTGTGGCAATAATCCGTCTATCACGATTTCCAATTGTTTTATGGACATTTGATACAATATTCATTAATTCAAAAAATTCTTTGGATGAGTGGTAATAAGCTCCTCTCCAAAATCTTTTCAGCTTAAAAAAAAACACTTTAGTTCAAAAGACTAAGCCAAGCTATTTTAGGCTTAATTACAATGCTCTAAAACAAGCACAGGTTCATCATGCTATCGTACGTGTGGAAACAATCCGTCTATCACGATTTCCTGTTGAATTACAGACATTTGAACCGATGTTCTTCAATGCAAAAAAAAAGGTTTTGAGGAGTGGTTCAAAGCTTCGCTCCAAAATTTTTTTTTGAACTGAAGATTTTTTTTTGGATGTTTAACAGCTTTTGGGATGAGCTTATGACCACTCGTCCAAAAAATTTTTGCATTGAAGAACATCTTTCACTTGTCTGTAAAACAACAGGAAAATATCATAGAATGACTGTTGCCACACGTACGATATTCCGATGAACTGGTGTTTATTTTATAGCAATATAAAATCAGTAACTAACTCAAAGACACCACAATTCATGTTGGATCATAGAAGCCTGCCTACTGGCATATTCCGAAACAGGGGGTTTCTTTTATGGAGTAGGATTTCATCGTTACCCTCAACGTTCTGTACGCATATTTAAACCGGGACAGTTTAAATGAATTACGAACCACTACAAACATTCATGGCACAGCCCAGAAATGAACTCGAAGCTACGAGCGGTAGTCACTCTGCCATCAGGCCTCCTTTTATAAATATAACAGCTTAAAATATAACATATTTTATGAACAGGGCCCTGATGCATGAGTGGCTAGCCGATGTCAGTACTCCGTACCCACTTTACGACGATATATATATATACATGAAGTAAATAAATAAAAAATCTTTTAAATAACGTTGAAACTTTTAAGGAAAAATAAGCACGTCTTCACACATTCAAAACGGAAAAAAAAAAATTAAAAGTTAAAAGGAAAAACCTATGACATTCCACTCATTCAATTCCTTATCAATTTAACTCAAGGACAAACCGTTTGTTTTTGTCTTATGGGAGAAACGACCCTCAGGAATGGAGAGATCCAAGTACCTATTAAAAACCGTACTATGATAAATGAAAACCAAAGGCCTTTGAAATGAGAACAAAAGCCTTTTAAATTGAACGAGGAAGACCTTTCACTTGAGGTACGAGGAATGACAAGCTATGTAGGAAACTGAATGTAATCATATTTTTAAGCACTTTCTGTCATATTTTTAATGTTTTAAAAATCTATCATTTAAATACCTACCCTCTCTTCTTGATTTCAGTTTTATATAGTCAAATACTTATTCCTCCTACTCGAAAAAGGAAATGCATGAAGGAGTTGCTCAATCAACTAAAACATTAATTATTAATGATAGTATCTGGTTAAAGAAATATAAATTATATTAAAAGACATACTAGGGTACTGATGGATGGTATATCAGATGAAGAATTCTCGCCAAAATGGCTAAAAAAATACCAATTGGAATAAAATAACAATTCAAAGTTGGTTATAAAATTATTCGACTTTTGGCAGGAAATTTTCCTGTATTAAAGTCGTGAAAGGCCTAAATTATGTCCAGACAAAATTCCAGCTTAAAATATTTTATCATATCGCATTTTTTATAGGTTCTTAAAACTCTTCAACCCTGAGAAGAAGAAGAGTTAATAAGACATAGTCAAATGGTTTTGCCCTTGAGTTTTAAATAGATAAGAGATTGCATGGCTAGAATGTCATGGGGTACAGTAGAGAGAAAAAGAGTCTATAGAAAGTTTAAAATGAGCGAGATATTCAAAAAAATTGCTTCAATATTTTTATTGATCTTCTCTTAATAAATGAATTAGAGATTTGAATTTCAAGTGAACTATTTTTATTAGCATTGTAAAGGTTAAGAAAATTTGGTAGAAATATATTAGTGGATGTCCTTTATGGATTAAAGATTGATTGCCTGATGTATTTAAGTGTTGCATATTTAAAAAAAACAGCGTGTACTAATTATTTACAGAAATGGTATTTTGGTGTGTTTTCTAATAGGCGGATGTTTACAAAGTACTCCTATACCAAGTATATATTTATAATGGTGATTGTAAAAATAAAGTATGTTAGAACTTCCTTACATATGTAGATATGAGAGAAAAGACGATTATTATATTATTAACCGACAGGATTTAGCTATAGAATATAGCCTACATGATTTATATGCAACTGGTTCTGTATAATTACAATGAAGTGTTGATTTCAATCTTGGTTGATGACTAGAAACTTCTTGATACTTTACAAAACAGGGTGTTACGCAGGATTACTGGAGGAATTAAGTCTTCACCAGTGCTTGCTATGCAATTACTTTGTAACCAACAGCCTTTGACTAATTGAATTGAAGGAATCCAGCTATTCTTTATAATGAACTAATTAGACTCCCATATAATTCTTTCTGGCGAGATTGCGACTGGGGTGAGACACGAAATCTAAAGCTCAATATAATGTTATTAATGAGTGCCCCATGAACTACTGTCTTTTGGAAATCCATAGGAGTATATGGTATTTGATGTCATGTTGGTCTTGGTTCTGAACGGCAGAAAACGTGACATTAGTCCTATTGTCCTCCGCACCATTGCCTTAAATCTATTATATTGTTTTCTTCGGACAAATGGCTTCATATCTACACTGATGGGGCCCTTTTGGATTTTTCTCAGGGCACTAACTTTGGTATTTTTAATAACTCTTGTTCCTTTTATCTACATGATGGGTTCTTTTCAACTCACTTCTATGGAGAACACGAAGCTACCCAACTACCCCTCCAACAACTTGTCGTTAGTTTAAACCCTCTTGAGAGCAATAATTTTTTTTAGATTCTATCTCTCCCTTCAGGCTCTTCCAAGCAACCAAGATGATAGAAGTTTCTGTATACAGAGCTGCAGAGAGTTCCTGAAGAGGATTGTGGGAAGAGATGCTTTTCAATTGAGGCCTTCCAATTTTGGTGTTCGGAATAACAATATGCCAACAGTTTGGCAAAACATAGACCTTGTTTTCTTCAAATGTCTTGTAGAGATCTGCTTGCAAAATTCTAAATTAGAGAAAAAAATCTAACAGGAAATCACTTCGTCTTGTGTCTCCCCAAATTTCTGGAGGCAAGCCCTGGAGATAAGACCTGCTTCGTGAACTTGTGTCCCTGATTCACCCCGTGCTGTTGCTGTGATCATGATTTGATCGTGATTGTGATTTCTGTGATTGATAGTGATTTTTGTCCGGACATGGTCGTCTTAATGTCTATTTATTTCTTTTTAGTTTGACTATTTACTTCACCTAATTGTGTTTTTGATGTGATTCAGAACTGGCCATGACTGCTGTTCACCTGGATGAATGTTATGCACTAATTAGAAAGTATTGAATAGCTTATTGCCTAATAACTTTAGGGTCAATGACATGGCATTTATTTTGTAATAATGGTAAATAAGGATCAGTTGAAAGTTTTACCAACATCTTTTTTTAAGAACCTGATAAATTTTTGAATTTGGGGTTTTTCCCGTCATTACTAATATTACTTTATTGAATTCCCAAACAATGCACTGCTTACACCAGGTTTGTATTATGCATACCTTAGGTTTGGAACCTCTTCTCTCAGTCATTTAAATTCACTGGCCAAGTGCTTGTGAAAATCTCAAATTATCACTTTTAAGTGAATCTTCGTAAATTTTAAAATTTTGTAAGGGTTTTTTTCACATTAAATTGCGTATTTTTAACTTGATATAAATTTTTGCTAAAAAAGATTAATTTAATAACTGAAAAATAGTTGTCATCTGAATAGATGGTGATTTGAATTTTATATATAAAATATTTATTTATATATGCATTTATAGTATGAAATATATATAGTATATACTTTTTGTATATTTATCTATAAAATACATATATAGCATACATAAATAATATAAAATGCATTTTATGTTATTGATGGATGCCGGGCATCATTGACATATATTTGCTAGTGCAAAAAATAATTCTGGTATTGATAAGAATAAATAAATATTGATTTAATTTCAAGAACATTTAAAGTTTATACACGAAATACTGCATTATAAATAATTAATTTTACCTCCGGAAGGAGTGGTGAGGATGTCCTCCTAATCAGAGCATGTGTCTAATCTTCAGTTTCCTGCAGTGTGGAACACAAATCCCATGAGTAATCTACTCATGAACGGTGGGAAATGGAGCAGCATCTGTTGTTGCTGCCAGTAGGTAGAAGTCTGACTCGGCTCTGAGTCGCTGAAGGAGGAAGGCAGTGATCTCCGTGAGGTCTTTTAGGGATTTTAAGGACTTTTGAATATCCCGCATTTGGATATTATATGTGAGAAAACCCGGAAAACACCCCATCAGGTAGTCTGATTAACGAAGTAATTTGCTAAACATCAGAAACACCATCGAGTCTCCTATATATATATATATATACTCAAGAGCCAAAACATTATGACCACCCCTACATTTTGCAATGAACTCGCCTGGATGACGTGGAAGGCACGTGATCAGATGGAAGTGGTATTTAACTGCTGCTGGAGAGTCTGAAGAATCATTCTTTCACTTACTTCTGTGTGTGATGGGAAAGGCTGCGGATCTAAGCGACTTTGATAGAGGGCAGATTGTAATGGCTCGAAGGCTCGGAACAAGTATTTCCGAAACTGCACGACTCGTGGGTTGTTCGCGATCTACAGTTGTTAGTACTTATGCAAAGTGGATGAATGACGGTGAAACCAGCAGTAGACGACATGGTGTTGGACGTCCACACGCTGTCAAAGAAAAAGGTCGTCGGAGACTGTCTCGCATGGGGAAGCAAAACCGGAGCCAGACAGTGGCTCAGCTGACAGCCCAATACAATGCAGTGCCAAGTAGAATAGTATCGGGGCATACTGTTCAGCGGACACTGTTGAATATGGGGCTACGCAGCAAACGTCCCACTCGTGTGCCTTTGCTGAACAAGCGTCATCGCCAACTGCGCCTGCGCTGGGCCCGGGAACATCGTGACTGGTCCATGGATCAGTGGGAGAGAGTTGCCTGGTCAGATGAATCACGGTTTGTCATTTATCACGCCGATGGCCGTGTCAGGATACGACGTCTTCCAGGCGAACAGTTGCTGCCTCAATGTATATATATAGAGATATATAGATATATATATATTATACAGCAAACACTACAGAAACTGATCAAAAAGAAAAGATATGAAGTGAAGATCAGAGAAGAAAGGATCAGAATGAACAGTGGTGTATATGTGTGTGATGAAAGATAAAAAAAATATACACATATACTATATGGGAATATATGATCAAACCCGTATGAGAAGAAACGTAAAAAAAAGAGCTGGAGAGAGAGATAGAATAAACAAGGACTTGCACATGCACAATCAGTCAGTAGGACTTGCACATGCACAATCAGTCAGTATGGCAAAGCTACAGGATTCGGTATAAAAATATTATTTTATTCCAAGTCAGTTCGTGATAAAATATACAAAAATTAAAAAAAAAATTTAAAAAAAAAAAAAATTCAAGATCTCAAGTGCACATTATTTACAATGAAGAAAACGAAACTTATACATACATTAATTTAACAATGACAAATATAAGAATCCCTTTAAAATAATAAAAAAAAAGAGTCATTTACAAATGTGCAACTATGGATTTTATAAAAAAGGTATCCAGATAATCAATTATTTCCATAAAAAACCTTAATAATATCCTTAAAATAACATTTTAAAGTAATTTATACCTGAGGACGTAATCATCCGTATTACTTTTGCCCCCTAGATGACTAGATTTAAATTAAAAACCAATTTAACAGCGCATGGTTACTTATATAAAAGCATTGCGAGAGAAAAATGAAAAATTAATGTTAAGAGAAAAAAACGAATAAACCTGCAAATTTTCACGCTAAATGTTGCACGACAATGTCTCTGAACACCTCTTATTTACATTTTAAACCTCCTACATCAATATTATTACTTTACGAAAATGCGTAATTATATTGCCTACAAAATTACAAACATTTGTAAATTATAAGAACGCACATAAACATCAGGAAACGTAGCAAACAAGTTCCTCCCTACACTAATGAGAATATAATACCTTGCTTGTGCCTTGCTGCTGAATTTTAATTCAACAGTCGTTCGTATCCGTAAGCATGAGATGAAGTAGCCAGCACGCAAGGATAAATGAAGCCGTGAAACTAGATTTAAAACGACCATTTCGTCATATCAAGGGCTTTAAAATCGTGAATCATAACCCCTTACCTGAATTTAAGGTAACATTCCTGCCAGAGGATAACTCCAGGATTTGCAGTTACGCGAGTAAATTGCCTTCTGGAATGCAACATTATTCATGTGGCTTTAGTTAAGAGTTGGTTGGATTTTGGATGTATGGTATCAGACAAGGCTAGTGGATGTCAATTGCAAACAATTTGAGGGGAGTAGAATGCCCAAACTGTCTTCCAGATTAATGTGCCGCATAAAAGACAAGGTGAATTTATATTCATATACCAGGGAATGAGTACGTGTAATGGGTTATAGAGTTTGTGACTGGCTATGGAGTATCTATTTAAACTCATCAGGTGATTCCTTTGATGTGCTTATTTATAAGCTCTTTGAATTTTTGAATAGGCTATGGCCTATATTTCGAAGATATATTTGATTTTTAACATTACATAAAATGTATTAATTATTTACTTTATTTTTGGTATTAAGTACTTGTCAAAATGGATGATAAATATTTCGTTAGGAATTTTAAGATTTATTTCATTGCAAATTTATTAAAATTATATTAAAAATATTTTAACATCTTTTTTATGAATAAAATTATTATAACTGAAAAATATTTGGATATTGTTAATTCATTAAGAACTTTGTTTTTAAATAAGCATTTTCATAATTAAAGTGGAAGCGAAGCTTTCCATAAGGACTTTTAAAGGTCAATGAATATTCAGGAGGCAATACGAATTTATGCAAAATTCAGTGATATTCAACACTTAATCTATTTGTCTTTCAAAGTAGTTATTACGTCAAACTTCAACTGCTGAATTCGAGTATATATTAAATATTAGATTCACCATTATCAATAGCACGGCAACCCAGAGTGGGCCAAGGCTTTCCGTTGAAGAGATTTCCATGCATTTCTCTGGGTGACACGGGTCCTCCAATTCATAAACATTAGTACAGCAAAATATTTTTCAACTGCGTCTATCCATAACAACTTGGGTCGTCTTCTTCCTCTTCGTGCCTGTGGCTTTGCCAAAACAAACCTTTTTACAGGGTTTAAATCATTCTTTCTAAATACATGAGCAGCCCAGTTTAATCTACTGACCTTAATAAATCTTATAATATAGGAATCCTTATAGCATTTATAAATTTCTGCGTTGTACAGTCTTCTCCGACAATCACTTTCCCTAATTCCTCCAAGAATAGCCCTTAAAGTTTTCCGCTCAAATATATCTAAGTGGGCCTTATCAGATTTTGCCAAAGTCCATGTTTCAGAGCCACAGACCAAAATAGGTCTAATAAGGGTTTTATATAACAAAATTTAGTTTTTCTGCATATGAACTGTGACTTAAAGTGATGTCTTAACATATAAAAGGTCTTATTGGTAGGAACAATTCTGTTTTTTTTTTTCGGATAAGATAATATTTTGACAGTTAATTTCTGATTCTAAGTATTTAAAACTAAGTACAGATTCAAATGTGTAAATTCCTTAGGTAATATTGGGTACATCCTGTCAAATATTTCTTGGGGAAAAATATTAGATTAGAATATATAAAATAAATATTTTACTAGTTGCTAAATTATCCTTTCCATTTTAAATGAAAATAATAAGTAAGAATTAAAAGGCATCATAATAGCAAAATAATTCAATGAAAACAAAATTAATAACTGAAATTCAATACAAATTAGAGCAGGATATACGATACATTTATGATTGAACTTCAATATCTACTTGTACACAATCTCCTGTTATATGTAGTTTTCGGCATTTTTTATGTAATCAAATTAATGATTTCTTTTCTCTTGAAATTAGCAAAATTTTTTATAGAACGTACAATTTTATAAACTATTTAAACATTTGTAATTGAAGCATAGCTATTATACTTTACATTATCTTAACAAACAACATCTCATTCCTTATAGTCAGTTTATTTAGTAGGCGCCAAATCATTTCGAATGCAAGTTTTTAATTTAAAAGGAATAAAAAAATGCGTTATTTTTTTAGATCTTCAGTATAGAATCCTTAATAGATATTTCAAATAACACCCACACCATTCAGTTTTATGGATAATTAGCCATTCATAAAAAATAGTTAAGCTCAAAAAGAAAATTTAATTCCATGCGTTACTTTTATAAGATTAGAATTTAAATCTAATTAGGATCATTTTTATACCTTAATTATTTTTCAATGTTATAAAAAATAATTGATTTTTAATAACTACATTATTCATAAAAAGTCGGATAAAAAATGAATAAATTGCTTTAATTGCTCGAACAAAAGGGCTTTTATTTCATTTGTAGCAAAAAAACAACAACAATAATCTTATTAAATATAAGCTTATTATTACATCTTAATGATAATAATCTTGAAAAAATAATTTTAGTTATGATGAATAAAATAATTGCATGTAATGCAAGAATTGATAAATGCTCCGACGCTCTTCACAAATTCTCTCGCTATTAGAACGGTAGATAAATAGAAACATCAGCGTTATCCAGACACTATCATGTTGTACTGCGTTTTTCCATTAAAGTTTTGAATAAGCATTCCCTTGAGGGATAGCTGATGGTTCTCATCCGTCTCTCCTTTCTCTAGTTTAACAAAAAAAAATTTGCCTGTTTATGGATTACCCCTGCCCAATCGCGGCATATTCAAGGGATCTTTTGCTGCAGCTTCAATTTTTTGAGTTTCGAACCCAGTTCCACGGAGAAATTATTAAACAATCTTCCAATATTATGTAATTGCCTGAATCCTTATTCACTAATTAGGTGCACAGTTAACACTCAAGAGAGATCAGGTTCGAATCCGTTGGCGGCGTCCATTGCATTCACTGCTTTCGGAAAAGAGGTGATTCGATGGCGAATGTGACAATGCCAAACCAACAATATAAAACCCATCTCGCATTAATATTCCGACATCCTGGTGGAGCTTTTTAGGGTTTTATTTTATACGAAACTTAATTGGGGCACTTACCCCTAAAAGTCATCTTGGAAAACACTGTAATCAGCCGTAGGTGGGCTGTTCGTGCTATACACGATACCAACCAATGTTCTAAACCTCATTTTTCTAACTGGTGGGGAGCTATATAGCCATAGATGCGGAGTTGAAATAGGGAGAGAAAAAAGGAAAGGCTGTCTATTGGGAGGTTTCTAGTTTTTTCCCAATACGGCACCCAAATTTGGGTCTCTAAATGTCATCCCTTCGTCATCTGTCGGTTTGGCTGTTTGTGGAGCATATAAAGGGAACAAGAGGCTCACAGATGCCCATCAACAAAATACTATTTAGCACACGCTTAAAACTTTTTAAGTGTATATTTGTTGTTCTCATATAAAAAAAATATTAAAAAGGAACAGTAAAATATATTGGTATAAAACTTTTTTAACGTTGAAAATATATTTTCTAAAAATGATCAACATTAAAAAAACATCAAAAAAATTAAATCAAAACATGAACAATATAAAAAAATTAAAAACATGTTCGATTAATTAAACGCTCAGTTTAATTAATTGAAGATGTCTCCTTTCCAATTAACGACATTTCCGATTTCAAAAATTGAAAAAAAAAAAAAAAAAAAAAAAAAAACCTCGCACTGGAATATCTGTCATCTCGCACTGAGAAACGCCTGAATATCATTCATTCGATATCTTCCTTTCCGAATTACCATGCAGTTTCTCCGCTGAGTCACAAACCCCTCTTCACTTCTTTTTGTTTCGATTGTTTAGTTTTATCACTTTTATTTTTTTCCCTTTTAAATTTTAAATCCTTACTTAAAAATTATAATAATAATAATTATTATGTAAATAAATACATTCAAATTTTATATGTACATAATTTTTTTGTATTAAAAAAAATAATTTTAAAAATTCATTTATATTATTATTTATTATTTATTATTTATTTTATTATTAGTTATTTTTTTCAGCTAATTCGTAGAAAAGGAGTAAGATATATATATATATATCTTACTTCTTTTCTGCCTAATGAATGGGCGTAAAGCTTAAGAAACTACTCTCATTCACAAAGCAGAAGATAGAGGTTGCTTAGCAACCAAGGCTCCCCGTCAATCTGGCAAATAGCCGTCGTCTTTCCAAATACACAATGGCCGTCTTAATGATTTGAAATATCCTCATTTTTTTAACACAGATTTCTCAAAAACATTTTCTGGATTCAATAACAAATACCAATCTTAACATTTTATTAGTCTTTGATACTTGAAAAATATGACTAAATTGTAATACCATAGACAGAACATTAATAATCACTACCAAAGTGTAATACTATAGTGGGGTTATACATCACTACCATACCGTACCATACCATACCAAGTGTACCGTAGTGCCATACCAAATGTAATACATCAAATATCAAAATATAATACCATAGACAGAACAGTAATAAAATCTAGCAAATACATTTTTAGTAATCTTTATTTGTGATTTACTTCTAAACTTATCTATTATCTGAACTTTCTTTTTTTTTGCAATATATTTAAAATCTATTGCATTTCTTAGTTTCAGTTATAAAAATAATAATAAATAAAGAATAATTCCGTTTTTTATAAACCAATAAAGTTCCCAACTATATTTAAAACGGCAAGTTAAACATAAAATTTTCTGGACTTACTCTGGTCTTACATATTTAGTTTTCTGTATTTTCAATGATTTAAGAGAAATATGCTTTATATTAAATCAGTATAAATAATTAAAAATGCAAGAAATTCTGAAAATATCATGTTGTTTACCTAAATATTCAGAATAATAAATAAACTTTGCAAGAACTTATAATGAGGAACTTAAATCCAATTCTTTACATTAGAATGTGAAGTATAAATTTTCTTTTAAAGCTAGTTGAAACTTTCAAAAATATTTAATGGAAATTTTTGTAAGCAAGCTAAGTGATTAATAAAATATTAATTTAGAAGAAAAAGGGAATAGAAGTTTAAATAATTGACAGCTCCGATGTATACATAAATGTTGATTTACATATGGGGAAATATCGTTTCATAGATAATGAATAAAATCTGAATTTGCTTTTATTTCTCTGAATATCAAGTATAACTTACCCTTTTGATGTTCAAATTTAATGCAACTACTTTCGTATTTCAAAGAAATTCGATGGAATTTTTAATACAAACAAATTAAAGTTAGTGCAAAGATTTGCAAAATACATTTTATTTAAAAAGATCTTACTCCACTTACAAAGAATATCTAAATCATAAATGTTATTTTTAAATTGGTCATAAACTACTGCTTTGATACGAAATAAACAAATATATTGAATTATGAATCTCATTTTTATCAGTTTTTACACTGTTTGCATTTATTCAGTTTTTAAGTGTACGGTTTTAAAATTTTCATGAATATACAAAATAGATGTTCTCTGCATAAATATGATAATATATTAAATTTTTTTGTGAGTTATAAAATAAAGTTTCCCCTAAAAAAAAAAAAACGTTGTATAAAAGATTTTAAATCCCGAAAGTACTTTTTTAATCAATTTAGCTCTAAAAATAAGGTATAAATCTGATTGCTCAACAAAAGAGAATCATTAAAAAAAATTATGCATCATTTAATTAAAAGTTTATTAGTTCAGACTCATTATTTTTTTGTTACTCGTTCAGAATAATTATTCGTTCGGAATCTTTTTTTTTTTTTTTTTTTAATTTTTACCGCATTAATAACAGGTTTAATTTTTTAACAGCCATTCATAAAGCTTGTTAATTATTAAAAGTAATAAATTCTTAATTCTCAAAACCTTGTATTTTTTACAAAATATATTAAATGAATTTTATAGCAAAGTCATTTTAAAAGAGACTTTTATTGCCCTTTTAATGAACAGATAAATCTTTATAACATGCCTTTTACTGAGTTTCATACAAATATTTCCCTTATTTCTTCAAATAAATTACTACAATATTAATAAAAGTACTGGTAATTAACTTCGCCTTAAAGCTTAGAAATTATTCTATTCTTTATTTTAATTGCCTACATGTATAAACAAAGTTTTAAAATTTATGCATTTACTTAATATATCTTGGCTATTCTATAATTTGTTTTATCTACTATTTTAAATGATATGATTAATTGTAGGTAATCATATTAGAGAATCATAAATAATTAAAATAGAAATATATAACTTACATAATCAAAACAAAGTAAATAATATAATTTCCGATATACAAGTTATCCATCAAATTCAAAATTGAAATGTAAGAACAAAGCACATAACAGCCTTCTTAAAAAATAAAAATAAAAAATATATAGAGAATTCCAAACGATTTTTTAAACTTGAAAAATCTCATTTTCATTTTGAAATAAAATTCTCTTTGCTTTCACCAGACGATCTTTTAAAACAATTTTACATTATTTAATTATGTAATTATTAGAACGTGAAATGAATATTTTGCATTAAAAATCTCTTGGAAGAAATTGAAATAAACCAAAGTTCATTAAAATTGTTGTAGTAAAATTTATGTAGAAAAAAACTTTGAATAGAAACAAATAATTATAATTTGTTTTATATATTTTAAATAATAAACTTAATTGTAGGTAATCATATTAGAGAATCATAAATAATTAAAATGGAAATATATAACTTACATAATCAAAACAAAGTATATAATATAATTTCCGATATACAAGTTATCCATCAAATTTAAAATTGAAATGTAAGAACAAAGCACATAACGGCCTTCTTAAAAATAAAAATAAAAATATATAGAGAATTCCAAACGATTTTTTAAACTTGAAAAATCTCATTTTCATTTTGAAATAAAATTCTCTTTGCTTTCACCAGACGATCTTTTAAAACAATTTTACATTATTTAATTATGTAATTATTAGAACGTGAAATGAATATTTTGCATTAAAAATCTCTTGGAAGAAATTGAAATAAACCAAAGTTCATTAAAATTGTTGTAGTAAAATTTATGTAGAAAAAACTTTGAATAGAAACAAATAATTATAATTTGTTTTATATAGTATTTTAAATAATAAACTTAATTGTAGGTAATCATATTAGAGAATCATAAATAATTAAAATAGAAATATATAACTTACATAATCAAAACAAAGTATATAATATAATTTCCGATATACAAGTTATCCATCAAATTTAAAATTGAAATGTAAGAACAAAGCACATAACGGCCTTCTTAAAAAATAAAAATAAAAAATATATAGAGAATTCCAAACGATTTTTTAAACTTGAAAAATCTCATTTTCATTTTGAAATAAAATTCTCTTTGCTTTCACCAGACGATCTTTTAAAACAATTTTACATTATTTAATTATGTAATTATTAGAACGTGAAATGAATATTTTGCATTAAAAATCTCTTGGAAGAAATTGAAATAAACCAAAGTTCATTAAAATTGTTGTAGTAAAATTTATGTAGAAAAAACTTTGAATAGAAACAAATAATTATAATTTGTTTTATATATTATTTTAAATAATAAACTTAATTGTAGGTAATCATATTAGAGAATCATAAATAATTAAAATAGAAATATATAACTTACATAATCAAAACAAAGTATATAATATAATTTCCGATATACAAGTTATCCATCAAATTTAAAATTGAAATGTAAGAACAAAGCACATAACGGCCTTCTTAAAAAATAAAAATAAAAAATATATAGAGAATTCCAAACGATTTTTAAACTTGAAAAATCTCATTTTCATTTGAAATAAAATTCTCTTTGCTTTCACCAGACGATCTTTTAAAACAATTTTACATTATTTAATTATGTAATTATTAGAACGTGAAATGAATATTTTGCATTAAAAATCTCTTGGAAGAAATTGAAATAAACCAAAGTTCATTAAAATTGTTGTAGTAAAATTTATGTAGAAAAAACTTTGAATAGAAACAAATAATTATAATTTGTTTTATATATTATTTTAAATAATAAACTTAATTGTAGGTAATCATATTAGAGAATCATAAATAATTAAAATAGAAATATATAACTTACATAATCAAAACAAAGTATATAATATAATTTCCGATATACAAGTTATCCATCAAATTTAAAATTGAAATGTAAGAACAAAGCACATAACAGCCTTCTTAAAAAATAAAAATAAAAAATATATAGAGAATTCCAAACGATTTTTTAAACTTGAAAAATCTCATTTTCATTTTGAAATAAAAAATTCTCTTTGCTTTCACCAGACGATCTTTTAAAACAATTTTACATTATTTAATTATGTAATTATTAGAACGTGAAATGAATATTTTTGCATTAAAAATCTCTTGGAAGAAATTGAAATAAACCAAAGTTCATTAAAATTGTTGTAGTAAAATTTATGTAGAAAAACTTTGAATAGAAACAAATAATTATAATTTGTTTTATATACTATTTTAAATGATATGCTTAATTGTAGGTAATCATATTAGAGAATCATAAATAATTAAAATAGAAATATATAACTTACATAATCAAAACAAAGTATATAATATAATTTCCGATATACAAGTTATCCATCAAATTTAAAATTGAAATGTAAGAACAAAGCACATAACGGCCTTCTTAAAAAATAAAAATAAAAAATATATAGAGAATTCCAAACGATTTTTTAAACTTGAAAAATCTCATTTTCATTTTGAAATAAAATTCTCTTTGCTTTCACCAGACGATCTTTTAAAACAATTTTACATTATTTAATTATGTAATTATTAGAACGTGAAATGAATATTTTGCATTAAAAATCTCTTGGAAGAAATTGAAATAAACCAAAGTTCATTAAAATTGTTGTAGTAAAATTTATGTAGAAAAAACTTTGAATAGAAACAAATAATTATAATTTGTTTTATATATTATTTTAAATAATAAACTTAATTGTAGGTAATCATATTAGAGAATCATAAATAATTAAAATAGAAATATATAACTTACATAATCAAAACAAAGTATATAATATAATTTCCGATATACAAGTTATCCATCAAATTTAAAAATTGAAATGTAAGAACAAAGCACATAACGGCCTTCTTAAAAATAAAAATAAAAAATATATAGAGAATTCCAAACGATTTTTAAACTTGAAAATCTCATTTTCATTTTGAAATAAAATTCTCTTTGCTTTCACCAGACGATCTTTTAAAACAATTTTTACATTATTTAATTATGTAATTATTAGAACGTGAAATGAATATTTTGCATTAAAAATCTCTTGGAAGAAATTGAAATAAACCAAAGTTCATTAAAATTGTTGTAGTAAAATTTATGTAGAAAAAACTTTGAATAGAAACAAATAATTATAATTTGTTTTATATAGTATTTTAAATAATAAACTTAATTGTAGGTAATCATATTTTAGAATTTTGTATCATTTCATGAAATTCTAATGCTGAAATTTAAATTGTATAAAATTTTTTTTAGTACCTAGAACCGTAAATAATGAAAAGAAAGATATGTTGTTGTTGTTGTTTCTTATCCCACTTGGCTGGCCAAGCCCACGAGCCCATATGGACTCATGATTGAAGGGGAAGGAAGCAGCTTCTGTTGTGATGGAGCACCCGTAGGTAGAAGCCTGACTTTTGCTCCGTGACGTCCTTACAGTCATAGAAGACCGGGACCTACGGCTTAAAGTGGATTCCGAACCACTACAAACATCCATGGCACCGCCGGGATTCGAACCTGAAACCTGTGGTACCGAGCGCCAGAGCGCTAGACACTCGGCCATTCAGGTCCCAAATTTGCCAACGGCACGCAGTGTTCCCAGGTGGTCACCCACCGGGCAAGTACTGACCGCGCCCAATGATGCTTAACTTCGGTGATCTAACGAGAACCGGTATATTCAGCATGGTACGGCCGTTGGCACAAAGAAAGATATAGCTTACTTATTCAAAATAATATAAATAATCGATAGCCGATATACTGGTTATCCAATAAATATAAATTTAATGTAAAACAAAACACATAACAGCAATCATAAAAAATTAAAAATTAAAATACCAAACGGTTTTTCTATCTAGAAAAATCTTATTTTCATTCTGAAATAAAATTATCTTTGATTTCACCAGACGATCTTTTAGATCAATTTTACATTATTTAGTAATTATATAATTATTAGAAAGTGAAAGAAAAAATACAAAAAAATATATAAAATATAAAAATATTAGCCTGAAAAAAATTAAATATTAAATATTAATAAATAAAACATATTCATAAAGAAATCATGTAAGAAATTTTAATCAATCAATAAGAAACGTTG
>BPLQ01012337.1:0-66528 GCA_021605075.1 Caerostris darwini
AAATATTAAAAATTGGTCACTCGAAATTTTTTTTATTACAAATGATAATTATAAAGGAAATCTATAATAAAATGATCTATCTATACATATATATAAGTACAAATTTGCAGATAGATACAAATAGATATAAATTCATAATAAATATAAGAAAACTATGTTAAAAATGTTAAATATAAAAAAAAATCGGTACTTATGTATTAACGCTACCTTGGCTACAGTTGCGCCAATAAAGAGCAATCTTGTTGTTCGCACGCGCACGCAGTTATCTTTTGAACGCCAACCGCAGCTACAGATTTGGCGGTTTTTAAAATTCTGCTTCCCTCAAACCAGTTGTCTTTTCGATAAGCACACTGACTGAAATTGCATTTCCAAAACTTACGTTTACCAAAATAAAGTTTCATGTCATGGGAATTGGGACATATTCGTTTTTTTGGTAAAATATTTCGCTGCTGAAAAATAAAATTGCATCTTCATTACGACAACCAAATCCCAAATACTCATTTTCGTAGCACTAAAAAATGGCATCAAAAATCAGCAAATCCGTAGCTGTTAGATTGGCGCCACTTAAAAACCGCCAAATCTGTAGGTGTTAGATTGGCGACACTTAAAAACCGCCAAATCTGTAGCCAAGGTAGTGTTAATACGTAAGTACCAAAAAATCTATATCAAAAGTGATAAATATAAAAGAATCCATATTCAAAATGATAAATATAAAAAATGCATATTAAATATATATTTATAAATATAAAACATACATATTAAAAATATAAATATATATATATATAGAGAGAGAGAGAGATAGGTATAGATATGAATTCATGATAAATATAACAAAAAACGTTTACATTAAATGTTATAAATATAACAAAAATTATATTAAATCGGTTTTTTAAAAAATATAGAACTATAAATAGAAAAGTATATTTCTCAAAAAGGTCTCACAAATTTTCATGATAACTCATTCGTTTACAAAACCTATAAAAAGCATTCTTTAAAGTTTAAAGTTACTTTTTTTTTCTTTTGAGAAAAAGGAAAGGTTCACAACTGCTGGAGGAAAATCTTATTGATAAGATTCCCTTATCAATAAGATTTTGTTTTAATAAATCTTTATTACTCCAGCTGCATTATCTCCTTAGGAGGTTTGACATCTGGACTTTTTTCTTTGCTGAACAACAGTCTTGAATTTTTTGTCATTACGCTGAAATAAAGTTCGCGGTTCGAACAGGTAAGTCCTTAACTGTTTTTAGGTTCTAAATTGTTTTGTGTATATTTAGTATAAAAGTGAAAAGTACAAAAAAAAAAAAAAAAAATCAGCAATATTATTAGACTTCTATAGTATAATTTCCCATATGGCCTGTTTTTCTTATGCCAGGATTTCTATTTTCAGATAAATTCTTAATAGAAAACTATTAAAAAATTTATAAGACTAATAAAGAACAATTTGCAAGTTTCAAATTAATTCTAAAATAAGTTCTTAAAATGATTCTAGCATAATTCTTATGCGAATAAATATTTTAATCTAAACTTATATTTTTTTATATTATTTTAAATTATTTCAAAACTTGAAGTAATTAAAAAAATATTTTTCTTACTTTTTCTAAAAGTTTGAAATCGAATCACAGCAGAAAAAGTTCAATTAATACAAAAATTAAACACTAATAAAGAACTATTTTCAAGTTTTGAAATAACTTGCAAATAGTTCTTTAATAGTAGGATAAATAAATATTATACTAAATAAATATTCTTCTAGAATAAATTCTTAAGATGATTCTAGCATTTTTATTAAACGAATAACTATTTTAATCTAATCTAATTCTTAATCTAATTTTTTTTTAGTAATTGATAAAATATTTTTATTTTCTTACTTTTTCTACTATTGGATCAACTAGTTTCATTATATTTTTGTTTAAATTTAAGTTTGAAATCAAATTGCCACAGAAAAATTTCAATTAATACAAAAATTAAACACTAATAAAGAATTATTTGCAAGTTTTGAAATAATTTAAAATAATATCCTAAAATTATTATAGCATTTTTATTAGACGAATAACTATCTTAGTCTAAATTTATATTTTTTTAGTAATTGATAAAATATTTTTCTTACTATTTCTACTATTGAATCAACTGGATTCATTATATTGTTTAACTTTAAATTTGAAATCAAATAATCACAGAAAAAAATTGAATACAAAAATTAAATAAATGGAATAACTTATTGGCATATAAAGAGCAGACGATATACTAACTTCAAAAGAGCAGACGATTTTCAGAAAAGAACAACATGAAAACGGTCAAGGTTATAAATAAAATAATAATTCTTATTTCTTAAATTTTTACCTAGTTTAATTTAATTATATTAAACTATTTAAAAGAAAATAAAATAATTCATTTTAATCTATAAATATTGCAATAATTTATTATTTAATAAATTTATATATTTTTACTAAAATTTTAACTGCATTAAAATAAATACGTTTTTAAATAAATTGTTGTAAGCTGTTCTTTTAACCGTAACTGTATTCCTTTTTGAATGACGTCGGTCTTATTTCTCGTATCTGTAGAAGTATTCAAATTGTTGCACTTTAATTAATTTCAGTTTTTATACATTCAATTTAAATTTTATTTAAGTCTGTAATCTTATTCATTTAAAAAATTAAAATATTTAATATCTATTTTATTTTTTTCATTGAGTTTTGGGAAATTTTATGAACAAAACAAAACTAATTATTTAAGCTAAATTTTTTTTTTTTGCGTTTAAAATTATTTAAAATTTAAAATTATCAAAATTAAAATTATTTAAATTTAATTTATTTAGATTAAAAAAGTATTTTATTTCAACGTTTTGCTCATGTCAAAATAATTTTATAGGATTGTATTTTATTTGTAAATGTTAGCAGTAGTAATTGAATGGTTAACGCACAAAAATATTTTATTGAATTACTAAAAAACTTACTATTATAAAACTATTACAAATTACTAAAAAAATAATATATTATACGTAATATAATAAAAATAATAATAATAATAATAACAACAACAATAACAACATATTATACGCAATAATAATACAATAATAAATATCACTAGTAAGACATTCTTAAATTGTCCATTTCTTTTAATAAACACGAAATTAAAAAATTATCAAAACACTTTTCACAAAAAATATGCTTTTCCATCCCTTTTAAGTTCTTATATATTTTATTGTCAAACAAATATTTTAACCATATTTTATTTTCATTATTATTTTTCAAATTGAAAATATATAAAATAAAAAACATAATTATTTCCCCCCTTCTTCCAAAATGAGCGAATTAAAAAAAGGCCACCCAATTCGTTCTTTTATTATAAAAAAAATAAATAAATAAATAAATAAAAAATTAAAATTAAAGTATAAATCTATTAAAAACGAAAAAGGAAGGTACAAAGAATTTTAATCAAAGGTGATCAAGTTACTTATTACCTTCCCCCGAATTCAATAAAGAACCGAAATACATTTATCTGTTTTTTCATTAATTGGCTTCCCCAGCAGAGTAGAAAACTCTAGCGTACTATTACATAATATAGAGTGTAATGTAATCCTTATTAAATTTACTGAACAGCAATTCAGCCCTAACTCGGACACGTTCGATACGTATCCTGATACGTATTAAGAAAATAATTATAAAGTTATTCGTTCGTCGTTTGGGGTTTCTGAATTAAGTCAGTTAAATGAAAAAACGCAGCAAACGGTACTTAATTGAAAATTCTTGTAACTAGATCTGGGATGGGAACAATAAATTCATAGGCTTCTAAATCCTCCTGTGTTGTTTTAGTAGAATATATATATATTTTTTGTTCCAATGCAGCTGACAAACACTTAGACAGCTTGGTCTTGGATACCTTAAGGCAAGCGCTGCACAGACGTTACTCACTTTGCATTAACCAGGGGGCGCGTGTAACTTGAAGAAATGGACGCGGAGTAACAATGCCCCCGCAACGCTCTACGATCCTATTAGGACCGGGACCGGTGTAAAGTGGATTCCGAACCACTACAAACATCCATGGCACCACCGGGACACGAACCCGAAATCTGAGGTACCGAGCGCCAAAGCGCTAGCCACTCGGCCATTCAGGCCCCCTTAGTAGAATATATATATATATATAGATATGGGGGGGGCCGAGTGATTACAACGCTCTGGCGCTCGGAGTATATTTCAAGGAATGTGTCCCCTGACAGTATCACGGTTGCTTGCAGTGGTTCCGGACTTTAAACTCTGGAGTCCTGTCTAATATGACTCTTGGGCGTAAAGCTGACAACCCTACCCCTTAAAAAGAAAACATCTCCTGCTTCAAAATTGCAGACGGTCATGGTGCAACACGGACTGTATTGCAAGGGAGTTAGTTCAGTTATATAATATATGTATATATTAATTAATTTCTGGTTCTTAGCAATATCTGCAGCAAAAGCAAGTAAATAAAAAAAAATTATCGCTTGAGCAACATTTCAGCTCATTAGAGAACAGATTTTGAAACATTGGACAGTAATTTTATTATACGAAGAGTTCGTATAAGGTGATCCATAAGGTTAAGGTATGCCTTGAGGTTCGTATAAAATTAAGGGTACACCCACCATTCGTAAGCCGTTTAACAAAGTAAGAGAGCTCACAAGATCCATCAAGTGTACAAATATATTTACGAGTTGGGGAAGTATATTTACTATGGAGTCTAAGAAAGTATACCACTTCGAACGTCAGAAGAACACAATGTTCTTTTTTCATTAATTGAACAACAATGGGCCTTGTATTTTACTAATATATGCCACGAACAACCCACAGGCGGGTGATGAGCTGAGGGCCTTAATTTCGTTTCCCCCTTTCTTAATGAACAGAATTTTCTTTATTGCTCAATTTTCTATAAATATATTATTTATTTATGTGTATTTGGTGGACCCCTTATATCACTAACAAATATTTAGGACATTATGGACAATGAAGCGATGGAATTGCTTTCGAGAAGTATTAACCTCATACTTACTTACTTTCCCCTCATAGTATACTCATAATTTCCCTCATTTAGTATACTCCTCTTTTGTCTGTCTGATTGTATAAAACCAGGAAAACTGAAACTGGGTAACCCGACTATCAATCCGAGAATTCTTACATATGCTGTTCCAATTGCAATCGAGATCGTTTCTGAAAACAGTGGCTGCAACGGATTCGAACCAGAATCCTCATATATATACTAGCTGGACACGTTGCAACTGAACCATGAATCAGGCAAGCATTAAGTTTAAAGTCCAAATTGAATTTCTAACAGTCAAAAGAGAAGAAAATTAACAAAATTCCTAAAATACCAGGACAATTAGCTAGCTCTCTGGCCTTTGGTATCACAGGCTTCAGGTTCGAATCTTGGTGGTGGAATGAATGTTTGTGGTAGTTCGGAATCCCACGTTAAACTGTAGGTCCCTGTCTAATTGGCTTAAAGTGTGCATAAAATGACCGGAGCGACAAAACCAAGACTATAAATGAGGACTTATACTTGTTGTGCTTTGAAATGACTCCTTTCTGAAACTAGGATTGGAATATGAATCCTAAGCTCTGTAGAGTTAACTGTTAGTGTGAGTTGTTTCAGGTGGACTGATGAATCTTTTACATTTCAGGTGGACGAAGATGACGAACATCATTTTGCCTTTCTTAATGTCTATGATCCTAGGACGGACCATAGACCTAACGTCATATACAATTAGCGGTGTAAACGTTTATGACGATGCAGATTACGATGAAGTAGGTACTATTTCGATTACTGTATCCATACAGTTTTTGCATTCATGAATTATTTTTTATCCCAACGTTTGCCACTTGAACTGAGCTCTTGTGAAATTAATTTTGTAGCAGATTTAACATGGGGCTATATCATTAAACTAGAAAATTGCAGATATTCTAGAATGTTTAGGAGTAATTTTCATATAGTTTTCAAGCTTTAATGAAGCAGTCCGACTGTTGCCACCAGTCGATTTCCATTTTCAAAATTTTACTTCAAAGGCAACTGTAAACAAAAGATAGACGAAAATTATTTCAAAATGAGACGTTTATATTTAAGAGAATTTTCCCCCCAATATGTTTAAATCTAATTTAATTTTAATACATCTCTATATTGACACCATTTTTTACAGGCATAATTTTTTTTATATTTAAGAAAAAAAAATTCTATCCGTTGAGGTTTAAGAAATAAAATGTAAATTGGGTTTTGTTGAGTTGTATTTTTCAATTCCTTCTATTAGATCACACTCTCCCTATCTATATCTTGTTCAAATTTCCAATCGTTCATAAAATACTTTTTATTCATCCACTCAAGTTCAAATACATTTTTTTTAAAACTTGTGGTGGATGGCACTTGATGTTAATACAGTTTTTTTCAAATATTAATTCAGTAATTAAATTTAATTAATTAATTTTAGTTTTTTTTTAGATTTAAGTTGCGTATATCTACCAATAGATGGCGCCAGATAAACTTAAAAAAAAATGAATGAAAATTATTTATAAAGAATTTTCTGCAATATAGTGAAAAAAAAAAGAGGGAATTGACTTTAAAAAATTTGTTTTTATATTACTTGTTTTATATTAAAGAAAAAAAATTCGGTCCCTAGAGGATTAACAAATAAATTGCAAGTCGGGTTTTTTTGAGTTGTGTTATTATTATTTTTTTTTACAAGTGAGATATGCATATTGTTTTTAACTTCGTTTCCACTGATAGCATTTAAAGGCATAAATACCACCTGCAACACCAAACTGATTGCGTAACCAATCCGAAATGTGCATTTCCCGTATATGGCCCTACAACAAATCCTTCCCGAAATCACTGCCCCGGCTCAATCCTAACAGCCTCTTTCTCAAAAGACTCTCTATCCATTATGATTGCTCAAAGCCAATCCAATCAAACTCAAATAGCCATCCACTTTGGGATGCATTGCCCATATTCGTCCGGACAGGTCAGATGGTCTTATTGCCAGGAAACAGCCCCCACTTCCCAGTAAGTCTCAATTAAGTCCCATCTTTCCCTCAGCCACAGAGGTCTTAATATACCGACTCTAATCCCGATCGTATCATTAGAAGCACAGTTCAAACATCCCCTCTCCCTCTTCCCACCCACACGCAAGGGTGCCAGTAATTGGCTGGACATAGCCGGCCGCAATCGGGCTCTGGCCATGTCCGGCACTGTCGGCTAATTAGCATAAAGCAGCGGTATAACTGACCCCTTTCCCTCAGATGTGGGGATTTCATCTAATAGGCAGGCGTCACAATCACATTGTAGAATTTTAAGAGCCAAGTCCTCTTCTTAGAGAAAGGGGAAGGTTGGGGGTTGGGGATTCTCAAATGATGTCGTGATTTAAGAGGATCATAGCTCTTCGGCTTAATTAATATTCGTGTTCGTTTGGTGAAGTAATTTAATTTCGGTTTGGACGGTGGCAGCGGTGTTTTAAAGCAAGCATAATGACTGTAAAAGGAAGACAATTAGGAATAAAATATGGCGTTCAGGATCTAAGGTTCGGACTGACTGAGAAATCTGAGGTTCCCGAGAAGATTGGGGGGAGAAAGTTTTGAGGGCAGAAAAGAAATTGAGTAATTAGTGCGGTAGAAATTGCTGCAGCTTTTAAGCGTTTTAATTTTAATGTAGGCGAAAATAGGGGAATAAATTGTATTTTCCAAGACGGAGAAAATTTGATATCCATTAACTTTAAGTTAACCCTTAAACTTAACGAGTCTAATTTGTTCCCGATTCGAAATTCATTGTTTTCGAAAGGAAATTTTAATTAATTATCAAAAAGTAATCTTAGACAATATCTATTAAACTAAAATCAAAGTAAATATTCATTTAATAGATGCCTTCATATTCACGTCAAAGAATTCGAATAATATATAATAAATTAATTTTTCTTTGCAATTATTATATTGGTACAATTAAAGGTGGATTTTAACAAATTCTATACTTGCTATTGAACAATTTATTTAGCTTCCAATTTTTTTTGCCAAATTCTCTTCTTTTTTTTTATCATTGTTTCAAATTCGAAATTCATTGTTTTCAAAAAGTAATTTTAATTAATTATAAAATTCCATTAAAAGTAATCTTAGACAAGATCTATTAAAATAATATCAAAGTAAATACTAATTTAATAGATACCTTCATATTCACGTCGAAGAATTCGAATAATATATAATAAATTAATTTTTCTTTGCAATTGTTATATTGGTACAATTATAGGTGGATTTGAACAAATTCTATTCTTGCTATTGAACAATTTATTTAGCTTCCAATTTTTTTTTTGCCAAATTCTCTTCTTTTTTTTTATCATTGTTTCAGATTCGAGATTCCTTGTTTTCGGAAGAAATTTTAATTAATTATCAAATCCTATTTAAAAAAAGTAATTTTAGATAAAATCTATTAAAATAATATCAAAGTAAATATTCATTTAATAGATACCTTCAGATTCACGTTGAGGAATTTGAATAATATATAATAAATTAATTTTTCTTTACAATTATTTGATTGGTACAATTACAGGTGGATTTGAACAAATTCTATTCTTTCTATTGAACAATTTATTTAACTTCCAATTTTTTGCCAAATTCTCTTCTTTTTTATTATCATTGTTTCAGATTCGAAATTCATTGTTTTCAAAAAGTAATTTTAATTAATTATAAAATCCTATTAAAGTAATCTTAGGTGAGATCTATTTAAATAATATCAAAGTAAATACTAATTTAATAGATACCTTCATATTCACGTCGAAGAATTTGAATAGTATATAATAAATTAATTTTTCTTTGCAATTGTTATATTGGTACAATTACAGGTGGATTTGAACAAATTCTATTCTTTATATTGAACAATTTGTTTAGTTCATAAATTTTACGAAAAACACTCTTCTTTTTTTCTTTATCGCTCTTTAAAAATATTTTTTAATTGATCATTTAAAGGAATACAAGTATTAATTAGCTGATTATTTATTTAATTATTGATTATTAATTGCTGATTATTGATTTTGCTTTTAAATTTTAAGGAATAATTGAATTTTTATGACATCGTTGTACAAACAATATTTTTTTATGGTGACAAAAATTAGATTTAGTGAAAGATAGTATGTGTATAATTTCTTTATCTTAGTATATTTTAATTTAGAATGGTTAAAGTATCTATTTAAAGAAACTTACATGTTTACAACTATACTCTATGGAAAAAAAATATTATTCAGTATAGCGTATTCCAACTCATATTCAAATATTTTAAATTTCTAATGAAATGTATACAGATTTTTATTTAATATTTTATTTTTTTAATAAAAAAAAAATAATTTAATATATGTCTCACAGCAAGTGTTTAAATGCTATTCCTTCACCCCAAAGTAATAATGACTGAATTTTTTTTATTGCTCTAAACACTTATTATAAAATTATTCGCTACGATGTTTGAAAATGAAAAGAATTTAAAATTGCGAAATTATGAGCTGCGATGTTTAGAAGATTCAACGTTTCTCAGTAAACACTATTAAGCACTCTTGTTTACTACCCTGATTGTTTCACCACAATTTTGAACAACATTTTAAAGCATGATATCTGGAGACTTCGTACAATTCTTCCCTCCTTTGTGAACTAACTGAAAAGGAATTTCCGACTTATATATCTACCTCGCCCATCTCAGTCATAAGCAAACCATGTGTGGCCGAGTGATGACAAGCGCTCAGTGCCACAGGTTTCGGGTTCGAGTCCCGGCGGTGTTATGGATGTTTGTAATGTTTCCGAATTCATTTTAAACCCTAGGTTCCGGTCTTATATGACTGTTGGGCGTAGAGCTTATAACCCTAAAATCCATAAAAAGAAAACATCGGTACTTACGTATTAACGGTACCTTGGCGACAGTTGCGGCAATAAAGAGCACACGCGCCAAACGCAGCTACAGATTTGGCGTTTAAGTGGCACCAATCTATTCTATTGGTTTGGTAACCTTAGTAGCTGTTAGATTGGCGACATTTAAAAATCGCCAAGTCTGTCGTTAAGGTACCGTTAATACGTGAGTACCAAAACATCTCCTGTCTCGAAATCTGCCAGCGTGCAAACGGTCTTCTTCATTGGGCTCTTGTGATCTATTGCATGGCAAATCTTAAATTTTTATTAATACGAAATATTTAATATTACCCAACAATAAATTTCAGTTTTTCTAGAAAATTCTGAACAGTTTGTTAATTAATTTAACTAATTGAACTAACTAATTTTAACAGTTTTTTATTTATAAATAAAAAAAAAAAAAAATTTTTTTTTATTAAATGCCTAACAAAAGTTTTTATACAATAACAATATTACCTTAAAATTTTAATTGTTTAATTAACCTCTTTGGTTAATATCTAGATAATATATTTTTATATATTTAAAAAAAATTCTAAATTATTGCTTTGTTTTTAATAAGAAGAAACATAATAACACATTTACTTTAGATTTTATATATTCCCCAATTACTATATAAAACTAATATATATATTTTAATTCATAGGATGTTATGAATGCATACAGTTAATGTTAGTATTATCTCTATAAAAAATTATAATTTATCTGAAGAATAGCTTTCAATAATAAGAATACATTTTTTTTAGACTTTAGAATTCGCGGTAATCTTTTAAAAATAATATATATTTTTTTAATTCATAGGGACTACGGGTAACATGATAAAATACATAAAGTTAATTTTAATTTTATCCCTATAAAAAAAATTCTAATTTATCAGAAGAATTATTTTCAATAAGAACACATTTTTTTTAATTTTAGATCTTAGAATTCGCAATAACCATTTAAAAATAATATATTTTTTTAATTCATAGAGGCAACAGTCAGCACATTAAAATACATACAGTTAATATTAATTTTATCCCTATAACAAAAATTCTAATTTATTGGAAGAATTACTTTCAAAAAGAAGAACACATCTTTTTTTTTTTTTTTTTTTTAGATTTCGCAATAGCCATAGAAAAACATTCTTTTAATTCAGAGGATGTCAAGAATACATACAATTAATATTTTAATCTTATAGCTACAAAAAAATTTCTAATTTATGGGAAGAATTACTTTCTAAAAGAACACATTTTTTTTTTTTTTTATGTTAGAATTCGCAATAACCATATAAAAAACAATATATTTTTAAAAACAATATATATAACAATATATATAAACAATATATTATATACAGCTGTTTAATAGAACAGTAAACTAGGTACTTACGTATTAACGGTACCTTGGCGACAGACTTGGCGGTTTTTAAGTGTCGCCAATCTTTATTATTTGGAATAAAAATATTTTGAAAGCGTTTTGATTTTAAATGAAGTGTTTCATATATATTTTATTATTTGGAACAAAAATTTTAAGTGTAGATTGGCGCCAAATCTGTAGCTGCGGTTGGCGCGTGTGCTCTTTATTGGCGCAACTGTCGCCAAGGTACCGTTAATACGTAAGTACCGTAAACTATTTTAATTACAAATATTTTCAAAATAGACAATTTGACCGTGACCTTCTAAAAATTGTGCCTTGTCTCATTTGTCTATGAGATAAGACATTTTTTATCAGCGATACATATACGAAATTAAATTTTATTTTATATACTTGCTGTTTACGAAAACTGGGCAGTTTCAACTAAAGTTCTCAAAACGGCAAATATATTGCTGATTTAGCATTAAAATTAATACTAAACCTTTATTGCAGAGTTTTTCTTTAGTTTTCAGTTATTTTCATAGATGTCAGCACTAGTCGAAAATTTATGAGCCTACGCTTTTATTTTACCAATTACATTTCCAAAATATAATATTAATTTACATAACATAGCTTTAAAATATATGTATTGGGAAAATAATCATTTTAGACTGACGACCGTTGAATTTTCGCGATATTTTGTATCATGTGTAAAAATAAATATTTTCTTTATCTATTAGCATTTTCGTTTCCTTAATTATACATTAATAAGTGATAAAACTAAATTTTATTCATTGTATGAATAAGATATTTGAGTAATTTTTAAATTATGATTCTGTTAGATTAGCTTTTACCGGTTGGCAACTTAAGCTAAGATATATTATTACAATTCGATATTATTGATTACAATAGATATTATTGATCAATTAAATCTTATTGAATACAATAATATTAATATATCAACTAGTATGGAACTAGAAATAATTTAGTTTTCAAAGTGAATTGTTATACATTAATCCACAGCGAAAAAAAATCTGTATTATTTCTAATTAATGAATGCATTCAATAAATTTTATTCTAATGTAAGATATCTAGTAAACTTGAGAAATTAATTAAATAATAGCTATTTATTACATTCATTTTTGTTGGAAAAAGCAATAAAAAGAATGATAATGTAAATTGCACGAAAATAAATAATTTATTTCATTACAAAATAAAAAGCGAATCTCAATAAATTTAGAGAATTTAATTAATTTTTTCTGAGCATTTAAAATGAACGAAAATAAAAAGGAAAAATAAATAAATAAATACGTAATATCAAACATTTAAAAAACTTACTGTTTTTAATCCAAGAGAATTTTTAAAACTGTTATTATTCTCGTTAAAATGTTTACAAATTATTTGTTATTGAAAAAAAAATCTAAAGATAAGCAATACGTATTATGAATCGCAAAAACGAATAAGAATGCTTTTTGAGTCATGACGTCATTTCATGTTCGTGATAATTTTTTAGACGATTTTTACAATTTATGAGCTCGATTTAACAATAATAAAAATAAAAAAAAATAAGGCTTTTATTTTATTAAAAACAACTAACAAAAATTGTTTCGTATTTTTTAGCTGTTCGAAAAAAAAAAAAAAAAAATAATAATAATAATAATAATCTAAATGCAAATATGTACACTAATCTCTTGTTTTATTTATAAAAAGATAAATTATACTTGTTCTAGTTCGACCAAGTGAAGTGTTTCCACATCCGTTTTAAAAGCGGAAACGGATGAATCGATTACTTATTAGGGGTGATAATCAGATAAACTCGGGGCAAAGCAATTTTGAATGAAAAAAAAAAGTTTTTTCGTTAGTGTGGAATTATTGCTTCTATTTCCTCTGTTATGAAATTTAAATTTAAAATTCTAATTGTTTAGTATTAAGATTGTTTTTACTGAAATTAAATTAATCTTATTTTTTTATTGGGCAAACTATTATATTAGTCGAATGTTTAAAAAATAGCCAACCTTGGCGATTTTTATTATGTTTTTCAATTGTCGATTGAAATTCACTGTAATATGTTAAGTCGCATTTGCAAGAGGTGTTAAATTTAAATGTTTCAAAATCATTTTAAATCTTAACAATTATATAATTTGGTTTGGTTTATCGCTCTACGGTCATCTTGTGCACACTTTAGGTTAAACAGACCGGGAACTACAATTTAAAGTGGATTCCGAACCACTACAAACACCCATGGCTCCGCCGGAGTGAAACTCGAAGCCCGCCGGGTTTCGAACTCGAAATCTGTGGTACCGAGCACCAGAGCGCTAGCCACTCGGTCATCAGGCTCTTAACAATTATATAAGAACCAATTTATTAAATATTTATATTGCACATACCAATTATATACAAATTTATATTGCCAATTTATTAAATATTTTTACTTGCAAACAAATATTTAATTTATTTCATTATGACTGAATAAAAAGTGAAAATCGATAAATTTAGAATGAAAGCAATTTCTTAGAATATTTGAAACGAATAAAAATAAAACGTAAAAAAAAAAAATAATAAATAAATAAAATAAATGCGTAATATCAAACTTACTGTTTTAATTCCAAGAGAATTTTTAAAACTGTTCTTAATTTCGTTAGAATGTTTCCAAATTATTTATTAATGAAAAAAATCAAAACGAATACGAAAAATACGAATTATGAATAACAAAGACGAATAAGAATGCTTTCTGAGTCATGACGTCATTTTCTGTTCGTGGTTATTTTTCAGACGACTTTTTTTTTTTATCTAAAAAATTTGTAAGCTTGATTTAACAATATAAAAATAAGACTTTTATTTTATTAAAAATTAATAGTTTAAAAAAAACTAAAAAATACGCTTTTAGAGTTAATCAATCTAAAAAGTAAAAAATAATTGTTAACATAAGAATAAAATGACTGACGAGAAAATGGATGTCACTGTTCTAAAAGCGTGGGGTGCTCGATATCAATCGTTATAATTTTTCACTAGTTTCATTCCGAAATGCAGAGTTAGTTTAAAAATGTCATACAAAGCACCCAACGCTTTTAGAACAGTGACATTCATTTTCTCGTCAGTCATTTTATTCTTATGTTAACAATTATTTTTTACTTTTAGATTGATTAACTCTAAAAGCGTATTTTTTAGTTTTTTTAAACTATTAATTTATTTTTTACTTTTAGTCTGATTAACTCTAAAAGCATATTTTTTTTTTAGTTTTTTAAACTATAATTGTTTTTACTTTGTTTTTCCACTTGGCCGGTTATCCGCTAAGTTTACATACTTTTACCCACCGCGATTTTCGGCCAATAGGAAGAGCGCAATTCGACATGATCGCACTCCTATGCCTTTGAGATCCGCCTCTTTTTAGCCACCGAAATTTTCGGCCAATAGGAAGAGCGCAATTCGATCGCGGATCAGTTGACTGACTCGCCAGTAGATGGCGCCATCAGTCCCAAAATCGAGCCCAAAAAGTGAGTTACATACAAACATACATACATACATACAAACATACAGGTGAAGCTAATAAAAGCGTATTAATAACTAAAAAAAAATTTTTTTTTTCGTAGTTTTTAGCTGTACATCAGTTAAACAAATAATAAGAAAAAAAATTAATCTAAATGTAAATAAATACACCAATGTCTTCTTTATTTACAAAGTGATAAATTATACCTGTTCTAGTTGGACCACTGAATGTGTAGAAAGGTAATCTTTTTGAAACCGGAAACAGATGAATTGATTACTTTTTAGGGTAGTTAATCAGTTAAACTTGGGGCAAAGCAGTTTTGAAAGAAAGAAAGATTGCTTGAAAATTCTAATTCTAACTTTATTGCTTAATGAAAATTTTAATTGCTTAGAATTAAAATTGTTTTTATTGTAATTAAATTAACATTGTAGTGAGCAGGTTGGGCAACCAGATTGTAACTGGGTGTGGTTGGGTTGAGATACAGGTTTGAGAACTAGCAGATTTATTTACACACACACACTCACAAACACCACGCACATACAAATAGAGAAATACCTTATTTAAAACATTTAAAGAGAGATAAATATAGATTATCTAAGCCGAAAATCCGTAACATCGGCTACGCTCAGGATAAGAGAAATATACTTCCTCTCCGGGTGAGAGTCAGTAGCCTAACTAATGCACTAAATATATTTCCTCATGGAATGAGAAACTATAAATTAAACGTTTCTAAACGGGAGCGTGGGTTTGCTCTGTACTTCCTCTTGGGTGAGAGTCTCGAGCCCTATTGTCCATTTTTTATGAACGCTAAAGGAGGGGGGAGCGGCTCTTGCTAGTGGGTAGGAGGAGGCCCGGTTGCAACCTAAGAAATTAGCTTTTTCACTAATACGCTGTTCTATTTGAATCCGTCCGATTTGACAGCTTGAAATCGGTCAAACTTGGTGGTCAAATTACTATATATATACTATATATATATTTGTTCTAATGCAGCTGGTAAACACTTAGACAGCTTGATCTTGACTGCCTTAAGGCAAGCGTTGCGCAGACATTACTCACTTTGCATTACCCAGGGGAAGCGTGTCACTTGAAGACAAGCCACGGACGCGGAGTAACAATGCCCCCGCAACGCTCTACGTTCCTATTAGGACCGGGACCTACGGTTTAAAGTGGATTTTGAACCACTACACACCTCCATGGCACCGCCGGGATTCGAACCCGAAACCTGTGGTACCGAGCGCCAGAGCGCTAGCCACTCGGCCATTCAATTCAGGCCCATCAAATTACTATATTAATTGATTGTTTCAAATATAGCCAACTTTGGCGATATTTATGCCAATTGTTTACTCAAATTCACTGCAATATGTTAAATCACATTTTCATTAAGCTTTTTGAAAAGGTGTTAAATTTAAATGTTTCAAAATCATTTAAAAAATTAATGTTCGAAATTATATAAGAACCCATTTTTTAAATAATTATAATAACGCATATTTAATATACGTACATATATAACGTGTTAAGGTTATATTTTTATTGTTATTTATGCAGAAAATTTCAGCAAACAGCAAATTTCAAGTTTTATAACAGACCTATCATTCAATTAAGGCTTAACGTGAAAGTATTTTGCACGGTTGAAGTTAATAAAATAAGTTAAAAGCGAAACAGGCCATGATGATGTCTTAAAAAAACAAAAAATTCATCTTCAAATTCAAACAAAAAAAATCAAAAAAATCTTAGAAAAAAAATCAAAAACAAGAAATAATCGGTTTTTTTTAATAAAATATTTTAATACTAATTATTTTAATTCATTTTACATTTTAAATTTCCGCTTTTGAAGCCAATTTTGGCAACATTTCAAAGATGTAAGAATTACTAGATATACATTTAATATGACAGTTTTCAAAAGTACTTTGTTCTTTTGGAAAGGAATCTAGAAAAAAAAAAAAAATCAATTTATATTTATATATACGTTGAATAAACATTAAGAGTTAATAATTAAAAATATTATAATAAATATATAAAAATAAATATATAAAATATTATATAATAAAAAAGTGAGTTTTAGTGAGTTTTTAAATTGTATATTTTATTGGTAAAGTGCTTATCACAGGCCTACTTTAGTTCATATTTTTATACGAGTTTAACATTAACAAGTAATGTGAATTTTTTTTTTTTTTTTTTTAAAGTCAATTCCTACTTTGTTTTCACTCTATTGCAGAAAGTACTTTATAAATAATATTCATTCATTTTCTTAAGTTTATCTGGCGCCATCTATGGGTATGCAACTTAAATCTAAAAAAAACTAAAATTAATTAATTTAATTTAATTAATAAATTAATAATTGGAAAAACTGTATTAACATCAAGTGTCATCCACTACAAGTTCAAAAAAATGTATTTTAAGTTGAGTGGATGAATAAAAAGTATTTTATGAACGATTGAAAATTTGAGCAAGATATATATAGGGAGAGTGTGAGCTAATTGAAGGAATTGAGAAAGGTACTCATTTTTTATTATTACTTGTTAAAAGAGATAAATAATGTATGAAATATAAAATTTAATTTAGGTAATTAAATTAAAATTACAAACTTTCGTCCATGAATATTGTAGCTCATATTATTGTGTTAATTTAATGTTAAAAATGTATGCATTTATAACATTATGTATTTGTTATAAAAGATAAATAATATATAAAGTATAAAATTTAATTTATGGAATTAAATAAAAATTATAACCCTTCGTCAATGGATATTGTAGTTTATATTATTGTACTAACTTATTGTTAAAAATGGATGCATTTTTATTATTATATATATCTGTTATAAAAGATAAATAATATATAACATTTAATTTAGGTAATTAAATACAAATTATATGGATATTGTATATTATTATGAATGGATTATAATGGATATTGTATATATAATGAATTATATGGATATTGTTGTTATTAGTATGTTATTATGAAAAGATAAATAATATATAAAATATAAAATTTAATTACTACATCAATGCTGAATCTAGACCAATCTGACTATTGATCTAGAAATTTGTCCCATTTATCATTCAAAATAAAAGATATTAGCTCCTAATTAAAATGTTTGTTTTTCTGTAGTAAATTTAACAATCTTTTAAATGTTTTCGAAATTTTAACCATATTTATTTAATATCAATTGATACACAGGCAACATTCGTATAAAACAGGTTAATTCAATACGATTTAAGAATCGTAATTGTTTAAGAATCCTACTGAATTTAAGAATCGTACAGTTTCAATTCTAAAAAATTCAAAAAAATTCTTTATTCCTCTAATAAATGAATTGGTTGCCACGAATAAAACTTCTCTTAATATAACAATCTGTAAATTTTTTAATTAAGTGAGATAAATAATGATTTTCTTAATACGCCAACAGATTTTTAGAAAAATGCACTAAAACTGTAAATATATACATTGCGAAATAAGTTAACGAATCTTTTCTGATCTCACGTTTCAAATGCAGCATGTAATAACGTATGAATTTATTGGTCCATAACTGACGTATATCACCCCTTCCCTGCCATTTCTCAGTAAATATTGGCTGAATGGCTTTGGCCAGTTGCATACATAATCCACAATGTGTCAGACTCATTTCCAGATTAGCATACTAATAGCTTCAATCTCCAACTGACCATTCCGTTTCAATAGATAGCGTCAATGTTTTCCACGACCCCATATATATTATATATAGAGAGGGACTCTTAATTAATGGTATAGACCAGGGGTGGCCAACCCGCCGCCCGCCTTGAATATTTTTCCGGCCCGGGAGATTTATCACATTTTACGAAATATATTTATTTTATAATGGCCAAAGTAGTGAAAACCAATGTATTAAAAAATGCACTATGTGTGCATCCATCTGTTCAAAAATGAACTGTCGATTGTACGACAAAAAAAAAAAAAAAAAAAATATATACTTTGATTTTAAAATAATATTCTTGCGAATATATGGCAAATATTGCCTCTTTTATTTATGAGTTTACAGTTATGAGTCAGCAGAATAATTAAATTATATTCTGCGAACTCACGATCTAGTATAACAGGTTCTATGTTTTACTTTAAGTGACGCAGTGACCCTCCCTAGAAACGCACAGTTGATTGTTGATAGAGAGCAAACCAGACTCTTAGTTGAAATTGTTAGTGCTTTTGGTTCAACTTACACCTGCGAATCATTTTTTTTCTTCCTAAAATGAAATTGACTCAACACAAAACATGCTCAAACATAACGGACACAACACCGATATACACTGAAGTGACAAAAGTCATGGGATAGCAATATGCAAATTTTCAGATGGCAGTAGCATCGCGTAGAACAGGTATAAATGCGCAGTGCTTTCACAGAGCTTTCATTTCTGTTCAAGTTATTCATGTGAAGAGGTTTTGACGTGATGATGACCGCACGACGGGAATTAACAGACTTTGAACGCGGAATGTTAGTTGGAGCTAGACGCATGGGTCATGCCATTTCGGAAATCGTTAGGAATTCAACATTCCCAGATCCGCTGTGTCAAGAGTGTGCCGAGAGTATGAAATTTCAGGCATAACATCCCACCATGGACAGCGCAGTGGTCGACCGCCTGCACTTAACGACCGAGACCGGCGACGTCTGCAAAGAGTCGTAAATTCTAACAGACAAGCAACACTGCGTCAAATAACTGCAGAAATCAATGTGGGACGTACAAGGAACTAGTCTGTTAGAACTGTGCGGAGAAATTTGGCTCTCTTGGGCTATTCCAGCAGAAGACCGACTCGAGTGCCTTTACTGACAGAACGACATCGCTTGCAGCGACTCTCGTGGGCACGTGAGCATATCGGTTGGTTCCTAGATGAATGGAAAACCGTGGCCTGGTCCGATGAGTCACGATTTCAGTTGGTAAAAGCTGATGGTAGGGTTCGAGTGTGGCGCAGACCCCACGAAGCCATGGACCCAAACTGTCAGCAAGGCACTGTTCAAGCTGGTGGTGGCTCCGTAATGGTGTGGGCTGTTTTTTCATGGCATGGACTTGGTCCTCTGATGCGACTGGACCGAACAATGACTGGAAATGCTTATGTTCAGCTACTTGGAGATCACTTGCAGCCATTCATGGACTTCATGTACCCAAACAACGATGGGATTTTTATGGATGACAATGCGCCATGTCACCGGGCCACAACTGTTCGCGATTGGTTTGAAGAACATTCTGGAAAATTCCAACGAATGATCTGGCCACCTAGATCGCCCGACATGAATCCCATCGAGTATTTATGGGACATCATCGAGAGGTCTGTTCGTGGCCAAAATTCTGCACCATGAACGCTTTCACAATTATGGACGTCTATCGAGACAGCATGGCTCAATATTCCTGCAGAAGACTTCCAACGTCTTGTTGAGTCCATGCCACGTCGAGTTGCTGCACTTCGCCGGGCGAAAGGAGGGCCGACACGATATTAAGAGGTATCCCATGACTTTTGTCACTTCAGTGTATACATATACATATCGGACAAAACCTGTCTAATGCCTAAATATGCCAAATTTGACAAAAACATGTACCATTTTTTATAGTTTGGCAGATCTATGTAAATAATTATAATACATCGGGCAGAATCACCGGGCGATATTGTAGGTAATTTATTTCTGTTCTTTTCAAACAAGATTAAGAGAACTTCTGTCGAAATAAGAAATAAAAGGCTAAAACTACTTTGAAAATACTTTAAAGAATAATTAAGTTCAAATTTAGACATTCACAAAATATTTTCTACAAAAAATGTTCAAAAATGCATTGTAAAGGAATTTTTGAGTTTTAGGAAACATACCACAACTCTTTTCGAAAGCAAGGGTTTCGTAATATTCTAAAGAAGTCACTTTTAACTGAGTGGTAAGTTGCCAAATGGGATAACCCGGATTTCTTTTATTGTTTTCAATTCATTTCATTTGTATTTGCAACCAGTTACTTGGCGAACTTTGGCAAAAAAAAAATTTTTTTTGGAGCCAAATCCCAGTGGTCCCTATTCTGCGATTTTACCGGATTTTTTTATCAATATTTAAAAGTTCCCGATTTTAAGTCAAATTAAAATCTATTTGATTGACGCCAAACTTTGTGATTTTCGAATTCTCGCACAGCAGAGCAGATGAACTGAATATTTTAAGAAGAACTTAAACTGTTATCACCTGTGAATTGTTGTTGAATCATTTGTTTCATTATTATGTATGTCAGTATCCTTATTATTGTTATCCGTATCTTCATCCATGAGCTCCGATATTTCAATCAAACCCTTTATTGAGTCTCTTTTGGCGAGTTTTAGTCTATTTATGCTTCGATGCCTTCTTGGCATTAGTCTGTGATTTCCATCCTTATTAGCGGGCATCTAGAAATGAAAATAAAAATAAATCATCATAATAATATTCTGCAAAAAATCATAAATATTGCTAATTGTTATTATTATTATAATTTTTTTTTGGTAGAGGACAATAATTTGTTTAAAATTTCGCTTCTTTTCTGAACTGATATATAACAATATCGGCCAAATCGCAAAATAGGGACCGTTGGAATTTGGCGACTTTTTTGTGGCGCTAACTGAGAGATACGTTTCCAAATGTAATAACCCTGGTTTCTGTCCTTTTTGAAATTCCCTTCATGGTACTTACGTATTAACGCCACCGCAGCTACAGATTTGGCGGTTTTTAAGTGGCGCCGATCTACACTTAAAATTTTTGTGACAAATCATAAAATATATAAAACACTTTATTTAAAATCAAAACACTTTCAAAATTCAAAACACTTTATTTAAAAACAAAGTAGTCAATCAGATTTCGATAGAAAATGGGCCGATATAGAGTTTAACATAGATTCAAAAAATCTCTATTTTGGCGCATGGGCAGCTCTTTATTGCCGCATTAGCGCAACTTCTGCTGCGGTGGCGTTAGTACGTAAATGCCCTCTTCATTTAAAATCTCAACAAGTTGTTTGGCAGACATTGACGAAAAGAATTTTGGACGCCAAATCCCAATGACCCCTAATCTGTGATTTTACAACAGTATCTACAAATTTATTGATGCAACCATATCTCTTAGTTAATTTAAATTGTCGCCAGTTTAAAAAGATTACCAAGAAGAGGTTATTCAGCATCTGTAGTAATGTTTTTACCACACCAAAAACAATCCTCCAAAATAAAACTAGAAAGGTTCTTACAAAATTTTTCTTACCATTCCAGTTCCCTGGACCAGTGAAGTGAGATATCCAAAGAGGCGGGATGTAGGCAAATAATTCCAATATTCTCTTTCAATTACTTTTATTAAGCATATTAATGACGAGATGATACAAAAATTTACAGACAGACATACAGACAGAGAAACCGCATCTTAGCGCGGCTAACTACTAACAAGAAGTTCCAAAAATCCGCGCGCGAAAAAAAGTTCTTTAACCGAAGTACGGTTGGTTACAGTTAAGAACGGAAAAGTGTTCGCGTGACATGCAAATCAAAAAGTTCTTGTTCGGCATTATTTTCGACAAATGTTATAATATAATCAGTCAACAAGAAGTATAATAAAATAGCATTTGGTGACACTTATTTTCGTAGAATTTGAATCATTCCCTTGGCGCATTTATGTGTGATTCCGACAATTGCAAAATTTGGCGCATTATGTATCAGCCAAGTTTCTTAGTTCTTCGAAATATGCATAAATTAGAGGAGTTATTAGATTTATATCTTTATCCTCCAAATAATTTTGACGAAAAGTCGTTTATCTTCTATATCTTAAAACACTTCGTAAAATAAAAAATATATATTTATAAGTTTAAGAATTAACCGGAATATTAATAAAAATCAGCAAATTTAACTTTATATTTGTCAAATTCAAAGATTTAATAAATAATTCTAACAAATAATATGTTGAGCTATATTTCAATCGACAATCTCAAACACAAGAGTATAACAAAATCCAAATTCTTCCTAATATCACTTCCCGTGAAGGCTAATATCGAAGTAATTTCTATAATTCATTAAAATGAAATAATACTGTCAACCGGGGATTCTGCATTTTAGGGTTTCGATTTCGCCAAGTCTCCTTTCTGCGTCAAATGGAATCGCTAAAAATCTCCAAATAAACAAGCTGAACTCTTAAGTGTAGAACTACCTGTGGAATTACTATCATTGTGGAACAGTAATAGTATAAGAGACAAAAATATTTTCGGGACAAAAATTTATTGCCTTATAATTTATGTAGTTTTTAGTTAGGTAGTTTTTTCTTTTCTTTTTTAATAATATTGTTTTGTCATTCGAATTCGGCATCGAAAAAAACATGACAAAGTAATAGAGAAACAGAGAGACAGCATAATAGAGAAATAAAAAAAAAGAAAATATGGCTATTAGCGAATAATTTTGGCGTAATTTTAGCTTAGCAATTATTATCACTATTGAAATGATACATCTCTGCGAGTTAGGGGGAAAAAATTAACTTAATAATTTGGCTTTAAAACTATAAAATTTTTCGTAAAGGCAATTTAAGAATAAAATTTTGGCTGTAAAAATCTAGAATCCTGTATTCTTTGTGCCAAATACATCGCCAGCTTGCCAAGTCGCCAAATAAGCATAGTAGTGAATGTTTTCGAGGTAAAATGATATTACGCCTATATCCTTCACTGTGATGCCAAATCGCCAAGTAAACCAGCAAAATAGTTCGGTTTCATTGTAAAACGCTATTTCGCCAAAATTCATCGCCAAGCAGTGCTAATACACCTACATTACTAGCCTAACTGCTTTTAGGTCATATTCCTGAAAGTGCTTTTAAGCCATTTATCTCTTTAACGCCAAATATTACCACTATCCTGCCAAAATTTTAATCATTGAAATGCTTTATAGCCAACATTTATCGCTTTATTGCCAAACTTTTTCTCTAAGCGAATTTTGTTTTTTGAATTCCTTTTAAGCCAAAAGTTAAAGTTTTATCGCAAAATTTTTGTCACTAAAAATTTTTATCTCTGGAAAACTTTTGCGCTAAATGCTATCGCTTTTACGCCTAAATATATCATTATTTTGCCAAAATTTCATTCCTAAATTTTTTTTACGCCAAATTTAATCGCCAAATTATTGTATGTAATTATGTTTTGCTAATTCACATAAATGTATAATTTAGACAAAGATAATAATCGTTGTTATGATAATACTACGCCAAAGTTACGACCAAAAGAGACGCCAAATCCCAACGTCAACTATGTTGCGATTTGGCCAAAAATATTAAATTTTCACTAAACGCTTATTTAAAAGTATCAATTTGACAAAACTAAAAGTAAATCTAATTTTGTTACGTCACTTTAATTAAATTATTTACTTTAAAAATAACTTACTTTCAGAAATAGTTTTGATTTTTAATTTTTGTTATTTTTAATATTCAGAAATAAAAAAAGGATTATGTAAATAAATTTTTAGTGGCCGAACTTAAAACTTAAATGCGTATGGTAAAGAGGCACAATAATATGTCATATTACATGCAATGAAATAAGTTGCCAATTTCAGAAGAAAATTTGAGAAAAATAAGATGTTTTATACTACAGATACAATCAAGCAAATCTTTTTTAAAACAATATTTTCCTTTTGAATTAATAATAATATAGGTTAGATTTACTCAAGTCTCATCTATAGATCATCTATAAGACCATCAGATGATTTGTTTATGAATAACAGGAGGTTTAATTGATGTCCAGATGATTTGCTTATGAATAATAAGAGGTTTAATTTGATGTTTAGAGGATTTATGAATAACAGGAGGTTTAAGTTGATGTTTAGAGGATTTATGAATAATAGGAGGTTTAAGTTGATGTTTAGATTATTTGCTTATAAATAACGGGAGGTTAAGTTGATGTTTAGAGGATTTATGAATAACAGGAGGTTTAAATTGATGTTTAGATTATTTGTTTATGAATAACAGGAGGTTAGGTTGATGTTTATATGATTTGTTTATATATAACAGGAGGTTTAATTGATGTTCAGATGATATATATGTGAATAACAGAGGTTAAGTACTAAAAGCAGATTTAAGTTTACCTGAATAGACCTTGATTTATTTAAATCTCATCAGTATATCGTCTATAATAGCAACAATATAATTTTTTATGGATAACAGAAGGTTTATAAGTACCAAATTTTTCATCACTAGGTCTGGATTTATAAAATTTTCAATTTAATCCTCAATTGCTTATGAATCATAATATTGACAACAGATTTGAATTTGCCATGATTACACCTGGACGATTAATCGATATTTTGCGATTATCGATATCCACCAGCTTACGATATACAATTTCTTTTTTGGATATCACCATCGCAAGTTATAGTGGTTTTACTCTAATACGAATCATCCATCGGAAAAAAGAGCAGAAATATATATATATTTTTTTCTTTCTAATGCAGCTGGCAAACACTTAGACAGCTTGGTCTTGGATGCCTTAAGGCAAGCGCTGCGCAGAGGTTACTCATTTTGCATTTTCAGAGGGCGCGTGTAACTTGAAGATAAGCCACGGACGTGGAGTAACAATGCCCCCCTCAACGCTCTGCGATCATATTACACCGGGATCTACGGTTTAAAGTGAATTCCGAACCACTACAAACATCCATGGCACCGCCGGGACTCGAACCCGAAACCTGTGGTACCGAGCCCCAGAGCGCTAGCCACTCGGCCTTTCAGACCCTGTTTTATAAATTATCGTATGCTATATATTTTTATTATTGATGTGCTTAGAGTTTCACTTACTACTGTGACCAAAAAGTAAGACCAATTTTCAATTTAAAATTCCCGGGGTCTTATGGAATTTCCATTTCTTTTTCTTTTTTAGGTTGCTGGCACTGTCTTTGACATCTGTGTGAAATTTCACTTCAAAATATTCATTAGTGTGTGAGTTACGCTTGGCTTTGTGGGACGCTAAAAGTGATTCCGGCGATTTTTAAAATGTCTGAATTCACTGAGCAAAGAACTTGCATTACAATTTTGTTTGCGGATACATATAGAATGTTGCAGAAGGCATTCGGTGAGCATTCCTATATCGGAAAGAAAAGTTTAGAAGTGGTATAAACAGTTCAAAGAAGGCAGAGAACGCGTTGAAGACGAAGAGTTCTCTGGTCGACCCTCAACCTCAACCGACGAAGCTCACGTCCAAAAAATTAAAGATTGGTTGCTTGCAAACCTATAGATTTACAATTACAAGACCTTGCTGATGATGTTGGATTTTCAAAAGGATCGGCCAATTTCATTTTGGGCCTCAAACGCGTCAAATCTCGATTGGTACCAAAAACTCTGAATGCGCCAGCTCAAACGGCATTGATTCTTCGTGACTTTTTTGCCAAAAATGAAACCTGTATCTCTTCCACAACCACCGTATTGACACCGTGTCACTTCTGGCTATTTCCCTAAGGCATAAGTGCATTGTGTCCTTAGGTGATTACTTTAAAGGCGATGAAATAAATCTGGAAGACTAAATAAAGAATTTTTGAAAGAAAAAATAATTGGTCTTACTTTTTGGGCACAGTAGTATGCATACCGTAGTATTTATGCAGTAGTATTTTAGGGTTAGTTTCCCTGAACTTGAGTATCGAAGGGGAGAAAAAAATCTGTCAAACTATCACCAAACAACCTGAATGTCGTTGTAAGTGTCGTTGCAAGACTCTTACACGCTGTCGCAGTCGCTGACGAATCTCCTCTTATTTGAAAGCAGCAGAAACTGCGTCGCCCGAGTTTTTACATCGTAAAGCTGGATTTCCACCAGATACTAAGATCGCTTATCGTAAAACGACAGCCAATCTGCAGATACAGTGGGCAGGAAAATAGGCTTCTAATTGGCTGGAACTTTGCGATTTGCTTTTATAGTATCTGGTGGAAATCCAAATTTATACATTTCTAGTAATAATAATTATGTAATTGTTAATCTTCATTAAAAATACTTTTAAAATAAGAAATAATTTAGATATAATAATATATATTTGTATATATTTCATTTTATATATGTTATAATATATGCATATATATATATATATACATATATATATATTATAGATTTTATTTTATTATAAAATATATGTGTATTTATTTATATTATAAACTGAAATATACACTAAAAAAGTGAAAAATCAATTAAAAACTAATTTATAAACTAAATATTTTTTAATTTATTGATTAAAAGAAATTAATAAATAAAACTGACATTGTAACCATGTTTTCTCCTATACACTGTCATGAGCGCCTTCTGTGGCGTTCAGGAGAAATGGTCAGTTGGCCTACAGACTCTCACCCGGATAGGAAGTATATTTCGCGTCCTGCGTGTACCTGAGTATCTATATTTTAGACTTCGAATTGGATTCCTTCCACGAACCTATTATTATATGTCTTTAAATAAATAATATTGCATGTCCCTAACAGTATATGTGTGGTGTTTGTGCGCGTGTCAATAAAGCTGTGAGTTCTCCAACCTGTACCTGAAGTATCTCAATCCAACTATAACCAGTTACAATCTGGCTGTCCAACCTGCATACTGCAAGATTTAATATTTCTCAATTAATAATTGAAAATAATCCTATATGTTTATTAATAATTATATTTATGACTAATTTGGGCTGTAATTAATTGTTTGGACTCCTACATTAAATGCTGGAATGAACTAATATCGTTTTTGTTTTTCTGATCTTTTCGCACTTCTTACATTTAAGACTATCTGATTCAAAGATTATTCTTTGTCTAATGAACAGCAATAGAAACACATTTCGAAGTATTTCTGTGCATATAAAGCTAGAAATCTGTCTGTATATTTATTTGTATTTCTTAAAACTTAAAAAACTGTTGCAGTTAGAGGTTCAATTTTTTTCATTTGGATTTATAATTATTTTATCTGGATTTATATTATTTTATCAATAAACTACAAAAATCTATTAATTTTTTTTAAAATTAATATTTAAATGAAAATCTTATTTTTTTTTATTGTTATTTCTGCCTCTAGAGGGCATCCCTGTTTTAAAATATCTTATTTTGTTTGTTTCAAACGTACTATTTAGGAATCGTAGGACGAATAAAACCTGACAAACTCTCAACATTACATACCTGATTCATATGTCTTTATTTTACTCCTCATTCATATCTCTTTTAACGTCTCGGACTATACTAGATCTATAACAGCTTCAAGAAGAGGGCGACTTTCAGGTTCATGGAAACACTTTAATTTTTATTTACAAGCAATATATATACAGAACTCTATTTATAAAAAAAAATTGAAAAATAATGTATTAAATTTGATTCACAAGTGCAGCTCACTCAAAGGAAGGAGATTTTCCGAGTTCTCGAGGCTACGGCGAATCTAACTGAACCGGTCTGCGACAGACATTAATTACCACGGCGTGATACACAAAACCACAACGCAGAATCTCTGGCCTGTTCAGTCACTTTCAGAAAACGAGAACTTCTTGTCGACTCGTCGTAGAACTCTCTGCCTTCTTCTCCAAAAATCTTCCTTTAAGAAGATACGTCAAGAGTTCAGCTTTCCTCCCTTCTCATTGGAGTCGACACTTCCTCAGCCCACGGTCTGTCACCCATCACGATGCAACAACTCATAGCATAGTCCGAAATCCATCTGTAATTGTTTCGACCTGTGAAGGACACATAGACAAATGCTAATTTCGTGTCTCATTATCCATGACACCGATTACTTGCTATCAGATTTGAGTGGCAGGTTCTTTTCACTAGTCATGAGAACAACCTGTCACTCAAATCTGATAGCAGAAATTCCTTGTCACGTATAATGAGATTCATGAAATTAGAAAAATTGAACAATCGATTGTCTGTGCGATCTTCACAGGTCTAAACAACAGATGGAATATGGACTACACCATGAGTTGTGGCATCGCGATTGGTGACAGACCATGAACTGAGAAAATGTCTACTCTAATGAGAAGGGAGGGAAGCTGACCCCCACCCTCTTGACGGATTGTCTTAAAAGGAGATTTTTATTGAAGAAGGGAGAGATTTCTGCGACGAGTAGATAAGAAGTGTTGTTTTTCTCTTTTTCTTTGAAGTGATTGAACAGGTCGGAGTTTCCCCCCGTTTCCAGTGAATCCCTTGTGGTTTTGTGTACACACCGTGTGATAATTAAGGTCTACCTTAGACCACGTGTTTTGAGATTCGACGTAGACTTGAGAATTCTGAAAATCTCCGACCTTAGAGTGAAAATTGTACTTTTAATTTAATCTTGCACTTCTTAACATCTCAAATTTCTGTTTTTAATTTTCATTTCTTTATATAATAACCCAGAGATCTGTGTTTGTATATATAAAAATGCTTGTAAGTAAAAACCATGATAAGAACCATGGTGTAACCATGATAAGAATTTATTATTCCTTTCATGAACCTCAAAGTGGCCCTTGTTTTTGATGCCGTTCTAGTATAGGCCGAGACGTACAAAGTTTGGAAACTTAACACGTATTTGAACGTTTTTTTTATTCAAGAATCATGGTGATTGCGTTTATTAATTTCTGAGTTATGAGGCTTTGAAATCGGTTTTGGTGACTGTATTTCATAAAAATTTTTTAATTTTTGAAATAAATAAATAAATTAAATCTTTTTTTTTTTAAAGATTCCTGTGAATTCTCTGAACACAACGTTTCACGTGATACAAGGAGATGTATTTCCCTACTCCTTTTTCGGTATTCCAGTGGATATAGTTCTCAGAATCAAGTCCAATCTGCTCAGCTCTAGTTCGGGTACGATGGGACTAGATGGAATACTCAAGGACACGTCCTGGAAGTACAACAGTGCCATCGTTTCTGTAACAACTGTGTACAGGACGGTAAGATATTGTTCCAGCTCTTTAATTTTTTTATGGATTTTTTAAAAAATAAATTATAATGTATAGTTTATTTCTAAATAATTTTTTTTTAATATTTAAAATAATAACAAACTATAAATTTATTATTTGTTTACAGAATTATAGTAGTACGTCGTGTAAAAAAAAAGTTTATTAAGCATTTTAAATAATCCCTAAAAGTTCTAAAATGCGATTTCGTTAATTATTAAATTCAATATTTTTAAAAGCAATGCTGCTTAATAGTCTAATGGATATCGGTCTGGTATTTGGTACCACAGGCGTCAGGTTCGAATTCTGACGGTGGCATAGATGTTTGTGAAGGGTTTTGAATCCGCGTTATACTGTAGGTCTTGGCCTGGCCAAGAGTGTCTAATTAACCTAACGTGTGCAAAAAAAATGACCGAAGAGCGACAAACCAAATCAGTCTTAAAGCAATATCAGTAAATGTAAAATTAGTTGGCGAAAGAGTTGTTAAATCCCTCGCCAAAAATGTCAGAATTGGCATCATAATCATCATATTTCACTATATTAACGGTATTTTAACCTTGTGGTATAATACAATAGAGAGTTTTTGCATCCCGTATTTTGGACGTCCGTTAGCTTTTTCTCCCTAGCGCGCATGCTCATAGGAAATTGCGCATGCATATCTGTAATAATGTTTCCTATGAGCATGCGCACTAGGGAGAAAAAGCTAACGCACGTCCAAAATACGGTATGCAAAAACTCTCTAATATCTATGTGAAATGTTTTAAAGAAATAAAAAAAAATTCACAACAAATAAAAACAAATATAGATGTAAGTCTAGAATGCTGTACTCCTTGTGCTGAATAGATCCCTAAATTTCCAAATCGTTAAGTAAATACACAAAATGGCTGCCGCCAAATTAAATTATTAAAAAAAAATTTTACAGTATTTTTTTAATATGAATTGACTTAGTTTGTATGAAGGTGTGAGCATAAAAAATGGTAAATGGAATTGTTAAAATGATTAAAAGCAAAAATTTACTTAGATGATCATTAAATAATTATAAAGGTTAAAACGTGTAAATAAATTTGATAAAAGTAGGTAAAATATTGAACGTGTTTTTACTCTTGTTTTTTATTGTATTTCTGGAAGAAACACAACTATAATTGTGTAAACAACATGAATTAATTAAAAAATGAACTAATGTATGTGTTCTACGTTCATTTTTGTGTGAAAACCCTTCAACTTTTTATTTGTTTATCATCAGACAGATATTCTACGAATAAGGATTTCCCGAGTAAATTTATAGGCATGTTTATTTGTTCAATTTTTATAATTCTGATCAGTATTTAAACTTTTACAAAAGCAAATATTAAAAAATTAATCTTCTGACATGATTTAAATCTCATCTCAGGTGGACAGAAAGCTGAAGAAAAATGCAACTTTGTTGGAGGATTGGTCCGAGCGCGTCAATCAAAAGCAGACCCACTACGCCGAATCCCTGATCTACGGCGGGTGGGCAGTAGTGCTCTTCAGATTCAAATGTGACATCCCCAGTGATGTAGACAGGGTCAAGAAAGTGCTCACCAAGAATCTTGGAGCTGTAGGATCACTCTCAACTGACACACTGGGTAAGGCTTTATAACTGAGTTTTTAAAACATAGAATATATATATATATATATGTATGTATATATCCTATCATATATATCCTTTATTGGAGCAATAACCCCAGGCAGGGTGGGTCAAGATCGTCTGCCTACTTGATAGATTTCGAAACATAAGTTTTCTTTTTTGGTGGTAGGGTTATCAGCCCAACGCTCTATTGTGATATTGGATCGGTATCTACAGTTTAAAGTGGACTCCGAGCAAATATTAGAGAGTTTTTGCATACCGTATTTCGGACGTCCGTTAGCTTTTTCTCCCTAGCGCGCATGCTCATAGGAAACATTATTACAGATACGCATGCGCAATTTCGTATGACCATGTGCGCTAGGGAGAAAAAGCTAACGGACGTCCAAAATACGATATGCAAAAACTCTCTGATATCATATATATATATACCAGTGTGTTCCCACATAAGGAGGGAAGAGGGAGCAGCTTCTGTTGAGATGGAGCACCCCGTACGTAGTAGCTGAAGAAGGAGGGTAGTGCCTTCCGGGAGCATATGTAGGGGAAACTACCCCGCATTTTCATATCGTATGTATATATATAAGAAATTGTAGGAACTTGCTTTTATATATATATATATATATACTGGTAAAAAATTAAGTGACAACGGTAAGAAGCAATTAATATATAGAAATAATATTTAAAGAAGGTATTTGTCTGAGTAACATATTTATTTGATTAAAATTTCAAGGTCACAAGTTAAAGACTGCCCCAGAAGATCCGTAATAGTGGTGCGTTAACAATCTCTGTAGTCTACATGATTATGAATACCAGCAGGGGAACGTGTATGTCTTACGTCTAATTTGAGGGTTGAGTCTAAGTCGGTTGCATTTGGTTGTTCAAATCGATAAAGGTTTTGTGCTGGTTTTGGTGGACACTGATTCTATCGTCCAGCAATGCCCCTACACGTGCTAGATGGGTGAGAAATTTAGCCAAGGCAACATGTCGACATTCTGTAGTGCAAATTGGGTGACAGCAGTGGTATGAGATGAATTTTATCGTTTCGGATAATGTCGCCTGGAATTGGGTTAAAAAAGGGTATCACAACGGGTTCAATCACCAATCAGTCAATTGTCAAGGTGCGCGGGATAAAGATGAGATTACCTCTGCTGTTATAAGAAATCGATATCCAGGCCGTAACTCTTGGTGTAAGTCTAGCCTGTCTACAGTAATGATTGAATCGCTTACTGGCCAGCATCGGCACTAAGACAGAAACTGCTCTCATCTGAGAATATATTTTTTTCTTTCTTTCTAATGCAGCTGGCAAACACTTAGACAGCTTGGTCTTGAATGCCTTAAGGCAAGCTCTGCACAGACGTTACTCACTTTGCATTACCCAGGGGGCGCGTGTAACTTGATGGTAAGCCACGGGCGCGGAGTAGCAATGCCCCCGCAACGCTCTACGATCGTGTTAGGACCGGGACCTACGGTTTAAAGTGGATTCCGAACCAATACAAACATCCATGGCGCCGCCGGGACTCGAACCGAAACCTGTGGTACCGAGCGCCAGAGCGCTAGTCACTCGGCTATTCAGGCCCTCATCTGAGAATATAATAGATCTTCATTCCGCCCTTCAACGAGCTCTAGAGGGACACCACTAAAGTTGACGATTTAGAATTAATTGCATGTCGGTTAGAGGGAGTCTAGCTCGGAGATGTCTCTTAAGTAATCAGTATGTTCTATTTTTTGTGTCGCTCTGTTGCCAACTAAAGTTCGAATTTTTGGTGTAGATGTAGCAAAAATTGCTACTATGAGCTACAGCCGTGATGCGAATATGACGGACGTTCCCCTCAGTGGTGGCCAGGGCCAGATTTTCCTATAGGCTAACTAGGCTTCAGCCTAGGGCCTCAAGATCAAGAGGGGCCTGCATTCAAATTGTTAGCAAAATTAGAATTACACTATTCTAAAAACAGTAAAGACTGAATCGAAAATAAGGAGAAATTATGAAATAAATTTATCTGAATTGAATTTGCTTTAATCTCCAATGTATTGAATATATTTAATTTAATTATATAGAAAATAAGATAATTTGTATTGCATTTTTTATTTTCGTGGGCAAAGATTGTTATTATTTGAATTTTGTTTCTTTGTAAATGGTGTGTGTTATGTTTGATGAGTTATTGTTACAAGTACTATATATGGCGCTGAGAATAAATGTCCAAATAAGTGGTGTTTTTTTTTGTGGCACATTTTTTATAAAGATTAGTACCCATCACAACATGTTTGATTTAACCTAATGATATATATCACAGTAATGATGTATTTTATTATCTCTCGTGTAATTTACAAACTTAAAAATGGGAGGTGAAAGGGCCTCATAGGTGGAATAGCCTGGGACCTCTTTTCATCTAAATCCGGCCCTGGTGATGGTCCATATGCTTCAAGACCCTTACAGTACAGAGGGAAGGTACACAGATAGTACCTTCCCATGACCGCTGCTGTTAACAATCATGCATGATAATTTCGTTGATAAATTAAACGTAAATTCTCGGAACAAAGGTTATGCGATTTGGCGTCAAATATTCTTTCGCCAAAGCCCGCCAAGTAACAGACTACGATTGTAAGTGAAGTGAATTGCAAACAGTACAAGAAACCCTGTTTACTACATTTGGTTACTTATCGCTTAGTTGGCGCAACAAAAAGCTCAATTCCAACGGCCACTATTTTGCGATTTGGCCAAATTAAAAAAAAAATAATCGACTTAAAGGTATAAATTGCAATTAATAGTTTTTAACAACTCACTAACATTTTTGAAGACTAGAAAAGAAAAATTGCATCGTGTCGCCATCTATTAAGCATATTAAAAACTTCTAAATCATTTAAGTTGAAGTCTGTGCTGCCATCTATTACAACTTAATTTAATTACTTACAAAATGTGGAACATTTAAATTACATGCTTGTATGAGTTTACTTCTTTTTGTATGCTTTTAGTTCAAAGTTTTGTCAATAAAATAAGATTTATAAAATATTTTTAAGTAAAAGAACAAGAATTTTAGTATATATTTTATATATGCGTAGTCTAATGCATCAATTCGTTAATGATGAGCATAATTTCAAAATAATCATACCAGCTGTGCTGAAAATTATTTAACTAAAAATCATTATAACTATCATATTCTTTTCACAAAATTGGATAATTGCCCTTTTTTTCATGTTGTTCGTTTAATTGCTTTATTCAATTCCTACTATTAGCTCACACTCTCCCTATATATATATCTTGTTCACATTTTCAATCGTTCATAAAATACTTTTTATTCATCCACTCAAGTTCAAATACATTTTTTTTAACTTGTAGTGGATGACACTTGGTGTGAATACAGTTTTTTTAAAAATATTAATGCATTGATTAAATTTAATGAATTAATTATAATTTTTTTTTAGATTTAAGTTGCATGTATCTACCAATAGATGGCATCAGATGTAAGAGGAAAATTTCAAATTTATTTATAAAGGACTTTCTGCAATATAATTAGAAACAAGTAATATAAAAAAAAAAAATTTTAAAGTCAATTCCTACTTTTTTTTTCACTCTATTGCAGAAAGTCCTTTATAAATAATTTTCATTCATTTTTTTATGTTTATCTGGCGCCATCTATTGGTGATACAACTTAAATCTAAAAAAAAACAACTAAAATTAAGTAATTAAATTTAATGAATGCATTAATATTTGGAAAAACTGTATTAACATCAAGTGTCATCCACTACAAGTTAAAAAAAAATGTATTTGAACTTGAGTGGATGAATAAAAAGTATTTTATGAACGATTGAAAATGTGAACAAGATATATATAGGGAGAGTGTGAGCTAATAGAATTAATTGAAAAAAGTAGGAATTGACTTAAAATTTTTTTTTCTATTACTTGTTTTTCTACGCAGATTCTTGGGAGAAGGCCATAAAAGATATAAAATCCGATCATGGCATCAGAGGAACAGTGGACCTCCACACCCACGTGTATTCGACCGTACCCATGTCAGAAATCGACACCCCCGAAAGCCTACTGACAGCGATTAAACAACTGAAAGAGTCGGTGGGATCTTTGGGACAGCCTTTGTACATGAATTTACATCCTCTTCATGATTTGAAAGATATATATCCTGAAGTTAAGGAAGATATGTAAGTTTACATTAAATTTATAAATATGATAAATGTTCTGGTGATTTAACTCTTTTATTGCTTCGAAATAGGCATGAGAATGAGCATTTTTTTCTTTTTCCTACACCTTTACACTTCATATTCTTTTCGCTGCACCTGTACACCTCATATTCTTTTCTTTTCCCTACACTTCTACACCTCATATGCTTTTCTTTTCTCTACACCTCTACACCTCATATTCTTTTCTTTTCCTTACAATTTGCACCTCATATTTTCTTTTCTCTACATCTTTTCACCTCATATTCTTTTCTTTTCCATACAAATTTGCAACTGATATTTTTTTCTTTTCTCTACACCTCATATTCTTTTTTTTTCCTCACACCTTTTCACCTCTTATTCTTTCATATACATCTTTTCATCTCATATTCTTTTCTTTTCCTTACACCTTTTGCACCTCATATTCTTTTCTTTTCCTTACACATTTGCAACTCATATTCTTTTTTTTTTCCTCACACCTTTTCACCTCTTATTCTTTTCTATACATCTTTTCATCTCATATTCTTTTTCTTTTCCTTACACCTTTGCACCTCATATTCTTTTCTTTTCCTTACACATTTGCAACTCATATTCTTTTCTTTTCTCTACACCTCATATTCTTTTTTTTTTTTTTTTTTTCCTCACACCTTTTCACCTCTTATTCTTTTCTATACATCTTTTCATCTCATATTCTTTTTTTTTCCTTACACCTTTGCACCTTATATTCTTTTCTTTTCCTCACACATTTGCAACTCATATTCTTTTCTTTTCTCTACACCTCATATTCTTTTTTTTTTCCTCACACCTTTTCACCTCTTATTCTTTTCTATACATCTTTTCTTCTCATATTCTTTTCTTTTCCTTACACCTTTGCACCTCATATTCTTTTCTTTTCCTTACACATTTGCAACTCATATTCTTTTCTTTTCTCTACACCTCATATTCTTTTTTTTCCCTCACACCTTTTCACCTCTTATTCTTTTCTATACATCTTTTCTTCTCATATTCTTTTCTTTTCCTTACACCTTTGCACCTCATATTCTTTTCTTTTCCTTACACATTTGCAACTCATATTCTTTTTTTTTTTCTACACCTCATATTCTTTTTTTTTTTTTCCTCACACCTTTTCACCTCTTATTCTTTTCTATACATCTTTTCTTCTCATATTCTTTTTCTTTTCCTTACACCTTTGCACCTCATATTCTTTTCTTTTCCTTACACATTTGCAACTCATATTCTTTTCTTTTCTCTACACCTCATATTCTTTTTTTTTTCCTCACACCTTTTTCACCTCTTATTCTTTTCTATACATCTTTTCTTCTCATATTCTTTTCTTTTCCTTACACCTTTGCACCTCATATTCTTTTTCTTTTCCTTACACATTTGCAACTCATATTCTTTTTCTTTTTCTCTACACCTCATATTCTTTTTTTTTTTTTTCCTCACACCTTTTCACCTCTTATTCTTTTTCTATACATCTTTTCATCTCATATTCTTTTTCTTTTCCTTACACCTTTGCACCTCATATTCTTTTTCTTTTTCCTTACACATTTGCAACTCATATTCTTTTTCTTTTCTACACCTCATATTCTTTTTTTTTCCCTCACACCTTTTCACCTCTTATTCTTCTCTATACATCTTTTCATCTCATATTCTTTTCTTTTCTCTACATCTTTTCACCTCATATTCTTTTCTTTTCCTTACACATTTGCAACTCATATTCTTTTCTTTTTCTCTTACACCTCATATTCTTTTTTTTCCCTCACACCTTTTCACCTCTTATTCTTCTCTATACATCTTTTCATCTCATATTCTTTTCTTTTCCTTACACCTTTGCACCTCATATTCTTTTCTTTTCTCTACACCTCATATTCTTTTTTTTTCCTTACATCTTTGCACCTCTTATTCTTTTCTGTACATTTTTTCATCTCATATTCTTAGCTTTTCTCTTCACCTCATATTCTTTTCTTTTCCCTACACCTTCATACTTCATATTCTTTTTCCTACACCTTCATACTTCATATTCTTTTCCCTACACTTCTACACCTCATATTCTTTTCTTTTCTCTATAAATTTCCCTATATTTATATTTTCCTTGCCACGTACCTATGGCTATATAGCCCTCTACTGGTTAGATAGGTGGGGGTATAATATCAGTCCAACAGTGGTCCATCAGTCCATCTGCATATGAAGAACAGTCCACCAGTGGATGTGGAGGGGATGCTTTAAAGAGTAACTGCGGAAGTAGGGAAGGAAACCGGAAAACTTCCACTATGTAGGTTACTACTACTACTACGAAAGATTTATCAGCCAAAGTTTCCAAACACCCTGCCAAGATCTCCAGTTTTAGGCTGATTTTTTTAATCTTTTATCTTGTACAATGAGCATTTGGTATATTTTTACAGATAATTATTTCATTGTAAATAAATGAAAATATATATTGTTGTTGTTTCTTATCCCACTTGGTAGACAGCAATATCTAAAGCAAGTGCAAGAACCTTCTGTGATCACATGGAAGGAGGGAAAGGGGGTACAGCTTCTGTCGTGATGTGCGGCCTGATGGCCAATTGGCTTGCGCTCTGGCCTTTAGTACCACAGACTTCAGGTTGGAATCCTGGTGGTGGTATGGGTATTTGTGAGTGGTTCAAAATCCACGTTAAACTGTAAGTCCCAGTCTAATTAGCCCAAAGTGTTCACAAAATGACCGTAGAATGACTAACCGAACCAAATCTGTCGTTATGGAGCACCCGTAGGTAGAAGTCTTGCTTGACTCCGAGTCGCTGAAGATGGAGGATAGTGCCTTCTGGGAGGTCGTTTAGGAGGACTACCCCACATTTGCTTATCGTATGCGAGAAAACGGGGTAAGGTTGTCAGGCCTACGCCCAGTTCTCTGCTGTCATATTAGACAGGAACCTACGACTTAAAGGGGATTCCGAACCACTACAAATATCCATGGCACTGCCGGTACTCGAAGCCGAAACCTGTGGCACCGTGGGCCAGAGCACTATAGTTACTCGACCATCAGGCCGTTTTCAAATTATAACTGTATTAATTAACTGAAATAAAAAAATTGTTTGCAGAATATTTTAACAAAAGTATTCTGAGTTGGTGGTTAAGTCAATGCGCAAAAAAAACGACACAAGAAATTTTTTTGCGTTTGAAAAGGGGTGGTCAATCCAAATGACCGTGCGGGCCACATTGGAAATGCATCATAACCTTGCGGGTGGAGTATAAAATTATGTATCCCCCTATTAGATTTAGACCCACTATAGACATTTTTTGGGAGTGAAAAATTTAAACACAATGAGTTATTATTATTGTGTTCTCTATTATTCTTACAAGTGAACATAAATAATATAATAATAATGATACTAAACGTACACTGTAAAGAAATATACAAAGCTAAAAATGAAATATAAAAAAAAATATATAAATATAAAAGAAAAAAAAAATGAAATCATTAAAAAAGATTTATTTTGTTTATAAATATTTGTGCGATATTTGTTTCTCCACTCTTTCACGTAGCTTTAGCTAATCGACCTCAATTTGAATATTTGCACATCGTAATGGGTGTTGCAGGTTAACATCCGTTATGTTTGAGCGTGTTTTATGTTTGGTCCATTTCATTTTAGAAAAAAAAAACGATTCGCAGGTTTAAGTTTAACCAAAAGAAATAACAACTTCAACTAAGAATCTGGTTTGCTTTGCTATCAACAATCAACTGTGCGTATTTAATGATGGTCACTACGTCACTGAGATTACCTAAAGTGAAACATAGAACCTATTATATTCAATGTTCCAAGGTGCGCGCTCATGAGATCGCAGAATATAATTTAATTATTCTGCGAACACATAAATAAAATACGCAATATCTGTCCTCTATTTGCAAGAATATTATTTTAAAATCAAAGTTAATTTATTTCTCATCATTTCGGCAGTTCATTTTTGAATATAGGGATGCACACATAATGCATTTTTTTTTTAATACATTGGTTTTCCCTACTTTGGCCATTATAAAAAAAAATATTTTGTAAAAGTGTGATACATCTCACGGGCCGGAAAAATATTTAAGGGGGACCGCGGGTTGGCCACCCCTGCATTAGAGGGTCATGTATAAAATAATCATAAAATTGTTGATAAGCATGTATACGCTTGAAATTGTAATATATTTATTGGTTTTCCCCTATTCTAGTGAGCTTATAAAGCAGCTCCAGAGACTCGACGAGATGTACGACGACGTGAAGGTCACCTTGGTTGCCATGAGGAGGTGGACGCAGGAAACTTACACCGAATTCGACGACGACCAAGAAGAAAAAGTAAGTCGAGCTGCAAAGAAACCCCCGTTCCTCCCAAATTTATTTAATCACACTTTGTCTAATATTCTTCTGCTAGGAATAAATAACAATAATAATAATAACAATAACAATAATAACAACAATAACACTAAATAACCATGCTGAATATACCGGTTCTCGTTAGATCACCGAAGTCAAGCATCATTGGGCGCGGTCAGTACTTGGGTGGGTGACCACCTGGGAACACCGCGTGCCATTGGCAAATTTGGGACCTGAATGGCTGAGTGGCTAGCGCTCTGGCGCTCGGTGCCACAGTATCGGGTTCGAATCCCGGCGGTGCCATGGATGTTTGTAGTGGTTCGGAATCCACTTTAAGCCGTAGGTCCCGGTCTCCCATGACTGTAAGAGCGTCATGGAGTCAAAGTCAGACTTCTACCTACGGGTGCTCCATCACAACAGAAGCTGCTTCCTTCCCCTTCAATCATGAGTACGTATGGGCTCGTGGGCTTGGCCAGCCAAGTGGGATAAGAAACAACAACATAAATAACAAATTGCAAATTGCAATTTTTTCAATTCCTGCTATTAGTTCACACTCTCCCTATATATATATCTTGTTCAACTTTTCTACCGTTCATAAAACACTTTTTATTCCTCCACTCAAGTTCAAATACATTTTTTTTAACTTGTAGTGGAGGACATTGGATGTTAATACAGTTTTTTCAAATATGAATTCAATAATTAAATTTAATTAATTAATTTTAGTTTATTTTACATTTAAGTTGCATGTATCTAATAATAGAGGGCGTCCGATAAACTTAAAAAAATGAATGAAAATTATTTATAAAGGACTTTGTTCAACAGATTGAAAAAAAAGTAGGAAATGACTATAAAAATTATTGTTTTTATATTACTTCTATTATCTTCTTATCTTTTTTTTCTTTTCTCATTAATAAACACAACTTTCAGTTGATATAATAAAATATTTATTGGTACAAATACTTAATCGAGTAACCGCCCGCCATCATCAACTCATGCTCTTACATTCGAATCCCCGTATCAGACAACAGCCTTATATGGAGTTACAGGAGAAGGAGTTATGGAAGAGTCTCTTGTTCGTGGCGCCATCTGCTGTAATTTATAATGACAAATAGTTTACACTTGTTAAATTTAATTAACTTTTTAAAAACGTCTCAGCTATCTCAATCAACTTCACTTTACGGTTATCAGAAATTATTTTGTGGACTTTTTTGCTGTTTTCGTCAGTAACAGCCTCTTTGGGGCCTCCACTGCGTGCATCGTCCTCGGTGCTCATTTCGCCTCGTTTAAATTTAGCAAACCACCTCTCTACGGTTGGTTTTCCTGGTGTAAAGTCCGAATAATGTTTATCAAGCCAAACCTTGGCTTCAATAGTATTTTTTTTTCGCCAAAAAGCAATGCTTTATTAACACACGAAATTCCTTTTTATCCATTTTTTCAAACTAACAAAAGTTACTTCACTAAAAATGCTATAACTCACATACTAATAGTGCAACAGCTGTCAAATGTATACACGCGTCTTTTGAAGGTTAGGGCTAACTAAACATCATATGGATTTCATACTAGTAGTGCCATCTATGTGTCAGCCTATGAACTCTTCAGCCCACCTGTTATCTTCCTTCTCTATCTAACCTTTTTCACTTCTGTTCTAATCACTTTAATCTCAAATAAAATCGCCATCTAAATGAAAACCGGATATCACATAAATTAGACATTTTTTCTTGGAATTATCACTGGTAATAGATAATACTTGTGAATTGAGGAGAAATTATCTTCGCAACAGAAAAACTAGCCAGGTGTTCGGATTTGTATGGAAAAAACATTGGGGTTTTGTCGAACAGAATTAACTTCATTTTCATTCTGTGGTGTTTAATTTTTCTTTTTTGGAAATACAAGCAGTGATTGGATTTTACTAATTGTTCATTCCTCTCGAGATGTCTATAAGCTCTTCAGTAAATGAATATTTTACTAATTGTTCATTCATCTCGAGATGTCTAAGCTGTTCAGTAAATGAGGATTTAATTGTTCATTCCTCTCGAGATGTCTATAAGCTCTTCAGTAAATGAATATTTTACTAATTGTTCATTCATCTCGAGATGTCTAAGCTGTTCAGTAAATGAGGATTTAATTGTTCATTTCTCTCGAGATGTCTATAAGCTCTCCAGTAAATGAGTATTTTACTAATTATTCATTCATCTCGAGATGTCTATAAGCTGTTCAGTAAATGAGTATTTTATTAATTGTTCATTCCTCTCGAGATGTCTATAAGCTTTCCAGTAAATGAGTATTTTACTAATTATTCATTCATCTCGAGATGTCTATAAGCTGTTCAGTCAATGAGTATTTTACTAATTGTTCAAAACTCTCCAGATGTCTGCGGCCTCTCCAGTAAAATGGAGGTGTTTTACTAATTGTCCATTCCTCTGGAGATGTCCTATAAAGCTGTTCAGTCAATGAGTATTTTACTAGGTGTTCAGGCTTTCTTCTCGAGATGTCTATAAGCTCTGTAAATGAGGATTTTACTAATTGTCCATTCCTCTGGAGATGTCTATAAGCTGTTCAGTCAATGAGTATTTTACTAATTGTTCATGTCTCTCGAGATGTCTATAAGCTCTTCAGTAAATGAGTATTTTACTAATTGTTCATGTCTCTCGAGATGTCTATAAGCTGTTCAGTCAATGAGTATTTTACTAATTGTTCATTTCTCTCGAGATGTCTATAAGCTCTCCAGTAAATGAGGATTTTACTAATTGTCCATTCCTCTGGAGATGTCTATAAGCTGTTCAGTCAATGAGTATTTTACTAATTGTTCATGTCTCTCGAGATGTCTATAAGCTCTTCAGTAAATGAGTATTTTACTAATTATTCATTCATCTCGAGACGTCTATAAGCTCTTCAGTAAATAAGGATCTTACTAATTGTTCATTCCTCTCGAGAAGAACAATTACTGAAGAGTTTTATAGAAGAGCTTACTGAAAAGACGCAGACAGATTTTTCTTTTTTTTTTTTTTTGAGATTTTCTGACGAGCTATCGATAAGATCTGGATGCGGGACGGACATCCCATGAGTAATCTACTCATGGATGGAGGGAAAAGGGAAGCCTCTGTTGTGATAGGTAGAAGTCTGACTTGGTTCCGAATCGCTGAAGAAAGAGGTCAATGCCTTCCGGGAGGTCTTTTAGGACATGCTACCCCGCATTTGCGTATCGTATCGGAGAAAACCCAGAAAATTCTCACCAGGTAGTCCGACTACCGAGGCAAGATGCTGAATATCACAAACGCTCGTTTTTTGTCTACAGTAAAGCCGCCAGCGGATTAAACCTCAGCCCTAATGCTCACCAACGACGCACGTTGCCACTGAGCCTTATTAGAGATAACATATTAGAGATAAAATAGTTGATAAAATAGAGGCACATATTAGAGATAAAATTCAAATCTGCATAAATCTACATAAGAAAAGGATGTATAAAAAAATCAGACAGAGTAATAATATATTTTCACGATAAACTATTTTGAAGATTCCAACAGAATCCATGGGTAAAAATCACATATTTAAACAATAGTAAAAGGTGTAATTATATAGTTATTATAGAAGCACGAAAAAAAAATTTAAGCTAAACAAAGGTTCAATGTAACAGTCCCTTCGTGGTGCACCCTGACAACATTGAATCTGCTATACTATTTTAGTATCTCTAGCGTCCACTCTGCGAAAGATTTAAGTCAAACTGCCTGTATTCTTACGCTTTTATATTTAATGTTGTATAAAAAAAACTTAATTAAATTGATTAATAAAACTATAAAAAGTTGCCGTAGATAATTGCGTGTAAAATACTAAAGCATAACAGATACTGTATTCTAAGAATTGTGTACAATTATTCTAAGTTTTAAAAAAATACAATTTTAAGCTTATTTTATTAATTAAATTGAAATCTTTTAATTATTTTCTATGCAAATTTTAATCAAGGTTTGATGTAGTACCTCTTGAATTATAATTTCTAACATCATTTCATTTTTAAGTTAGTAAAATGTCTTCTTAGTTATACAATAAACTAAGAAGACATTTTCTTCAGCTTTTTAAATATATAAATTTTTTTTCTTAAATTAAATTATATTAAATTAATTAATTTTTTAAAATTAGTTTAAAATAATAACTTTATTTTATATTAAATTATTTTTTCTTAATAATTAATTTCAAATTGGTTTCAATTTTAATGAAATTTTAATAAGTTACTTTTATTTAATTTTAATTTATATTAAATTTGTATTAATTTTAAATTTATTTTAATTTAAATAACATTTTATTTAATTTTAATTTATCTTAAATTTTTTTATTAATTATTTGTAAAGGCAATATTATGTAAACAATTATCAATTAATTTTATTAATTATAATTTTTAATTATTTAAATTGAAAATTAAATTTTGTCTTAATTAGTTGTAATTGGTTTGAATTTTAATGACAGTTTATTAAATTAATTTTAATAAATCAAACATTTTTTATTAAATTTTAAATTAAAAGAAATTTTATTAAATTTACGAAATTTCTTTATTTATATTAAAGTTCAAAAAATAATAATTTAAGTTCATAAGTAATAAGTTGGTAAGTAGTTATGTAAAAGTTAATAATTAAGTTCATTTTTAAATTAAATATTCTTCTAAAATGGATCTACAAAGTTTAAAAATCTTACTTTTGTAAACTAAAAAATAATTTTTAAAATTGTCCTTGTGATGTTAAATTAAGTGAAAGCTTACATTATTATCTATTACTCTCTCTACAAATAGAGATAAACATATTAGCTTTTAATACCTACTTATCTATTTAAATAAAAGGTTAAAAAGGTGCTTCTGTTATGTGTTATCACCATTACGTAAAACCCGCAGTTCTGCATAAAATTGACGCCCACCAGATTTGTTTATTCTGTGTTTTCAAAATAGGTCAACAATAGCAATGCAACTTCGAAGAGGGGGGAAATTAGACTGAGATGTTTCATTTAAAGAAGCTGCATTATTTTTCATCATCTGTCGGTGAGCTGTTTATACAGTCCCAATTGATGTTCTACAACAGCAACAATCATCATTCTACTGAATTTTTAAGTTTAGGAGAGATATATTTTGTATGCATTAAATGTTAATAAAATTCTATCCTTCTTTTTAAAAGTCTTAAGAATTTGAAAATGTTTCCCATGATATGCGAATATTTATATTCTTCTTATTCATTGGCTCAACAGCCATGGTTGGGCCAAGTAATATGTGTCATTTAAGTCCGGGACCGACGGTTTTAAAGTGGATTCGAAACAACTGCACACATCCATGGAAACTGCCGGAACACAAAACCTGTGGCGTAGAGCAGAGCATATTAATATTAGTATCTTAAAAAATTGTAATTTTTTTTTATTTTGCTCAAAAAATAATAAAACTTTTAATACCAGAATTTTTTTCCTATGGTTCACGGATTATATGTGATCCCTCCTCCTGTGCCTAGGCATATTCAATCCTCTGCTAGTTAGAAAGATAACATCGCTGGGCCTATGTATACCACCTCATGTATACCACCATGATCTCAGCCCACCGATGGGTGTTGAGGAAAGGACTTTTTAGGAGGCAACAGTCCCTCATTTGGTTGTCGTATGAAGAAAAAAAGTCCCACCAGGTAGCTTGAATATCGGTGAGGCACTTTACACACATTGGCCATTTGCCCGTCGAGGCCAACATATTAATTGCCAAACGAGGAGACTTCCATCCAGTCTTTCTGACAGTAGGGACTGCAAGCAATACCAGGAGGATTATTCCTGAACCACTGGCGGAAGAACCACCTCACTCCTCACCCACCATAGGAACACTTCCTCCTAGTTGTGGACTTTGTCATTAGGGCGATGCTAAAATTCTCACAGAAAAAATTTCACGAATTATAGGCCAACATGGCTTTTTTTTTTTTACCTGACTTGACATTTTTATTTTCAAAATTTATAAAAAATAGGTTTTTATAAAACAGTCATTTGACAAATAATTTTTGTCAACAAATCACAAACATGTACAAAATTTTATGTGAGTGAAAAATTAACGAGTAGTATAAAAAAAAAATTTTTTAAGTCAATTTCCTACTTTTTTTTCACTCAATTGCAGAAAAGTCCTTTACAAATAAAGTTGGAAACCTCTTTACATCTGGTGGTGCCATCTATTGGTAGATACATGCAACTTAAATTTAAAAAAAAATAAAATTGATTAATTAAATTTAATTAATGAATTATTATTTGAAAAAACTATTAACATCGAGTGTCAACCACTACAAGTTTTAAAAAAGATGTATTTGAACTTGAGTGGATGAATAAAAAGTATTTTATGAACGATTGAAAATTTGTACAAGATATATATATAGGAGAGTGTGAACTAATAGTAAGAATTTCGAAAAAGTCTTCCAAACATAAAGAAACATATCTAACTAAACGAACTCCTGGGTTTTCCTCGCTCCATGTTGGACCATGGCAGGGTTATCAACCCTATACCTAACAGTCATATTAGATTATGGCCTACGGTTTAAAGTGAATTCCAGAATCACTACAAGCATCCATGCTACCACTGGGACACGAACCCCAAACCGCCAGCACCGTGCCCTTGTCACTCTCATATAAAGCTAATAAAGTAAATGTTGAATATTTTTTATGTAAATAATTATCATTTAAAACCAGTTAATATTTATTTTAGTTAACTATTAGGCAATTTCTGTTTACCATATGCATAGATAATGCTTTGTTTTCACTAATAATTAAGCACTTTGATATGAAGTGTTCTATGTCTTTGATGCATGCAGTTCATATATATTTATTTATTTGGTCTATATCTCTAAAACTTGGACTTTGGCAAAGATCTGATAAAACTCATTTGGATATATTTGAGCGGAAGATTTCAAGGGCTATTCTTGGAGGTGTTTGGGGAAATTGATTGTTGGAGATTTGGTTTGGTTTGTCTCTCTGCCATTATGCACGCATTAGTTAAACGGACCAGGGACCTACAGTTTAATGTGGATTCCGAACCACTACAAACAACCATGGCACTACCGGGGCTCAAACCCGGTACCGGAGCGTCAGAGTTGCTAGCCACTCGGCCACCAGGCCCCGATCGTTGTACAACGCAGAAATTTTATAAAGGCTATAAAGGACCTGTAGATATTGTGAAATTGATTAAGATCAATAGATTAAACTGGGCTGCTTATGCATTTAGAATGAATGATTTAAACCCTGTAAAAGGCTCGTTTTGGCACACCCATAGAGACAAAGAGGAAGGGGACGACCGGTGGGTTGCGATGGATAGAACTCGGTGAAAAAGATTTTGATGTACTGAAGGGGCTGTGTACCGGAGTTAACCTCGTCACCCAGAGAGGGAATGCATGGAAATATCTTGAAAAAGGAAAGACCTGGTCTTACCTTGGACTGGCGTGCTATTGATGATGAAGATAATAATGACATATATATATATATATATATATATATATATATATATATATATATAGTGTGTGTGTGTGAATACCTTCAGTACTTCTGTACTTATATAAATACAGAAGGTATCCTCCTATACTATTCTTTTAATACTTAAAAATCTTAAAAAAAAAAGCTAATAAAGCATGTTTTAAATATTTTTTTAAGTAAATATGATTTAACCATTTAATATCGATTTATTTAACTAATGGTCAATTGTTGACCCTATACTTATGCATAGATTAAGCTGTTTAAAGTATGGTGGTCCATGTCTCTGATGTATGCAGTACATATAGTACTGTGTCCAAAAAGTAAGACCAATTTTTCATTTTAAAAATTCCGGGGCTTATAGATTTCAATTTTTCTTTTTAAGTTGCTGGCGCTGTCATTGACATCTGTGTGAAATATGACGTCAAAATATTCATTAGTGTTAGAGTTACGCTTGGCTTTGTGAAACGCTAAAAGTGATTCCGGCGATTTTTTGAAATGCCTCTTCAATCGACTCAAAACGGTGTCCCCGGAGTGATTTTTGAGTTTATGGAATAGCCAGAAGTACCACGATGCTAAATTAGGTGAAAACGGTGGTTGTGGAACGATATATATTTCATTTTGGCGGAAAAGTCACGAAGAATCAATGCAGTGTGAGCTGGCGTATTCAGTGTTTCGGTACCTATCTAGATTTGGCGCATTTGAGACCCTAAAGATCTTTTTAAAAGGGAATTTTGAAATTCCAGCATCATCAGCAAAGTCTCTAATTATAAATCGATGGTTTCAAGCACCCAATCTTTAATTTTTTGGACGTGAGCTTCGAGGCTAATGGTCGACCAGAGGGCTCTTCGTCTTCAACGCGTTCTCTGCCTTCTTTGAACTGTTTATACCATTTGTAAACATTTCTTTCCGATATAGAAATTTCCGAATGCCTTCTGCAACATTCTATACTTTTTGTAAACAAAATTTAACTCAGATTCTTTGCTCAATGAATTCAGACATTTCAAAAATCGCAGGGAATCAGTCTTAGCGTCTCACAAAGCCAAGCGTAACTCAAACATTAATGAATATTTTGACGTCACATTTCACACAGATGTCGGACAGTGCCAACAACCTAGAAAATAAGAATAAAATTGGAAATACCATATACACGGGAAATTTAAATTAAAAATTGGTCTTACTTTTTTTTTTTTTTGGACACAGTAGTATATATATTGTAAGGTAAAGTCATGAATAAAAAATCAGGATATTGTTTTCATTTGACTTTTGTAGATCTCTACTTTACTGCAGACTTTGGGCGACTGCTCGAAAACCTTCAGCTCAGATTTGCGGGGACGTCAGTTTTGCACAAGGACGTGGACCGTCGCCGACAGAGCCATCCAGCAATACCAGAAGGTTTGAAAAAAGGAATTCCCACACCTACAAAGCATCCAGTCTGAAGGAAGAACTTGTAAGGCCATTTAAAATTTAATTAATATTAATATCTGTCTCGTGGGGCCTGTGAATGGCCCGGTGGCCTCGGGCACCCCAGGTTCCGGGCTCGAGTCCCGGCTGGTGCCATGGATGTTTGTAGTGGTTCGGAATCCACTTTGGCTTAAATAGGTCCCGGTCTTAATCGGATAACTAGAGGCGTTGCGGGGCATTGTTACTCCGCGTCCGTATCTGAAGTTACACACGCCGCACGGCAATACAAAGTAAGTAACGTCTGTGCAGCGCTTGCCTTAAGGCATCAAGACCAAGCTGTCTTGAGAGGTGTTTGAAGTATATTTTGGTCCAGTGCATTGGGAAAAAAAAGTCTATCTCATTTCGAATTCACATAACTGAAGGAACTGGTAATATATATATAGATTTTTTTTGTAGTCCTAAAAATTAATATTTAGATAAATAGATAAAAGTTAAAAAGGTTGTCAATTAACAGTTGATAGATAAATGTTAGGAAGTTTAGATATAGATTAAAAAATTATAAAAGTTTATATTTTTATTTTTATAAATTGATAATTCACATTATTATAGTTTTAATTAACTTCTTGATCAATGCCGCAATAGCTACATGGTGGTACAAGGCCATCTTCGTGTTGGAAAGATTTTTGATGTTAATCGAAATCTGCCAACAAAGATTTTCAAAGTATTGTAAAAAATAATTTGTATGAGTTTTAAAAATAGAATTTAAAAATACTTGATGAGATCCTTAACAGGAGAGGTTTCTATGGATAGACATAAAAATTATATTTGTAAAACCTTTAATTTTTGAAGATATTCCTAATTCATCTAAAATCTCTTTTTGGGGATAAATTTTTAAAAATCTTTTTGTTTTATTAAACATTTTTTTTAATAATTTAAAATTAAAAATTTTTAAATTTTTTTAATTTAAAATTTTTTTTAAAAGTTAAAAATTTTTTGCTTTAAAGATAATTTTTTAATTTTTAATTAAATAAAAGAAAGTGTGATAAATTTTTAAAATTTGTTTTTGTGAAATTTTACTCATATTTTTAAATATAAAGAAGTCATTATTTATTTATTTTAAAAATAAACAGTTATGTCAACAAATAATAAACAATGGCATCATATGTGTTTCTATTGAACAAATAATGATTTTAAAAAATAATCAGTTAAATGCAGAACTATGCATAGATACAAAAATAATTTTTGTAAAAATCTTAAAATTTTTAAAAATTTGATTTGTGTAAAAAATCATTTTTTGTAAAAAAATCATTTTTGTGTTTTAAAAATAAAAAGTTATGTCAATAAACAATAAACAATGATATCTATTTAATATGCAGTGATTTTTAAAATAATCAATGAAGTTCATAACAATTCTTTCTACGAATAGATCCAAAACTATTTTTGTAAAATCTGAAATTTTTTAAAAATATGACTTTTTAGCTCATTTGTTTAAAAATATTTAATTAAATTTTTATTGATAACTCCTTTAAAATATCTATTAAGGAACCCATTTGTATTTTAATCAAATATTTTAAGAAACCGTCGTTTACACATTTTTTTTTTTTTAAATATACAATAGCGTCAACCTTTATTAAGAGTTTTAAAGTATTGTAAAAAATCATTTGTATGAGCTTTTAAAAAAATAGAGATTTTCTAAAATACTTGTTGAGGATCCTTAAGAAGAATGGTTCCTAATAATAAGCACAAAAATTAATTTTATTAAACCTTCAAATTTTTTGAAGGTATTCTAATTTTTCAGTATTTATATGTACTTAGAAAAATATGCATCCAAAACATTTTTTTGCGTGATAAATTTTTAAAAATTTGTTTTTGTGAATTTTTTACTCATATTTTGAAATATCAAAAAGTCATTATTTATTTATTTTAAAAATAAATAATGATGTCAACAAATAATAAACAATGGCATCAAATGTGTTTCTATTGAATAAACAATGATTTTAAAAATAATCAGTTAAGTGGAGAACTATGCATAGATACAAAAATAATTTTTGTAAAAACTCAAAAATTTTAAAAATTTGATTTTGTAAAATTTTTACTCATATATTTAAATATAAAAAAAAATCATCATTTATTTATTTTAAAAATAAATAGTTATGCCAACAAACAATAAACAATGATATCATATGTGTTTCTATTGAATAAACAGTGATTTTAAAAATAATCAGGGAAATCCATAACAATAGTTTCTATGCATAGATACAAAAATTATTTTTATAAAATCTCAAATTTTTTTTTAAATAAGTCTTTTTAGCACTTTTGTTTAAAAATATTTAGTTAAATGTTTGGTGATAACACCTTTAGAATATCTATTTTTGAATCTATTTGTATCTTAATCAAATAAAAAGTATTGTAAAAAAATTATTTGTATCAATTTTTAAAAAAAGAGGTTTTAAAAAAGCTTAAAAATTTATTTAAATTTATTTTAAAAAATTGACTTTTATACAAAAAAAAAAAAAAAAAAAAAATTGTTAGCAATACATTTTTGAAAACATATTTTGTGGAGAAATTTTTAATTAAGATATTTTCAAATACAAAAAAGGAATTTTTTTAAAAAAACAAGCTGTGATAACATTTCAAAAAGCCTGAGAAATCTTTATGCACTATTAACAATATTGGAAAGACCTGACTACAGTGAAAATAAAAATTTCTTCTAAAATATAGAAAATTTCACAAGATTTTTATTAAAATATTTGAAATTATAGCTTTTTAAAACCATTTATCCCCCTCTATGTTAGTACATTGATTACATTTTGATAGAAATTAAACTAGCGTTTTTTTAATTTTAACTTTAAATGCTTTTTCTAGAAAAAATGTATTTTTTTTAATAAATTTTGAAAAAGAGGTAATTCAAATAACATATAATATAAATAAATAATTTTAAATTTGTGATAGATTCCAGCAAATATCCAATTATTACTCTAATAAATAATTAGATATTTGCTAGAATAATACGAATAATAACTCTAATTCGTAGTCTTTCCTTCTATTCTCTCAATTTTAATAATAATTTATTTACAAATATTGATTATATTAAAAATACTAATTCTGGTCCATAAATTATTCCTATGCTTAGATACGAAAATTATTTTTATTTCTGTTATTTCAGATATTTTTGATGTTCAACATTTTTATTAAAAAAAAATATCTTTATTTATTATTTTTGTAATTTTTTTAAAACTATTTATTTATGAAATTTTTAATCAAAACACTTTGAAACAATAATAATAATAATAATAAAATCATAACGCCAGTAGCATGGAAAATTGGCAATCTGCCAAGTCGGACGGATTCAAAAAGAGTGACGTCATAGGTGAGGAAACGTCATTTAAGAAGAAATTATAATTGCAATATAAAATAATTTTGATTTTTAATCATTAAAATTTCAGATGACTCGATATTAAAAAAAAATTCTAGTTGAAAAAAATTTTAAAAAAGAAGATAAAATGTAAATAAAAATGAAAAAAAAAATTCAACACTAGAAATGATGCTTCTTTTTCAATTCCTTCTATTAGCTCACACTCTCCCTATATATATCTTGTTCCAATTTTCAAACATTCATAAAATACTTTTTATTCATCCACTCAAGTTCAAATACATTTTTTTGAACTTGTAGTGGATGACACTGGATGTTAATACAGTTTTCTTTTAAATATTAATTCATTCATTAAATTTAATTAATTAATTTCAGTTTTATATGGGAGAAAAAGAATTTCTCTTATGTAATATATTTAGCAGGATATAAATTTAGGAAAAAATACCGTCAGTGGCGAAGCGTGTAGATCCCTGGAAAAAAAATTGTCTTTGTTAGATTCTTTTTTCATTCTGGGTTCTAGTCTGAGTCAAGGAGGAAACAAAATGGAAAATGAAACATGTAAATAAATTAGTGAGAGAGATGGAAAGTGTGTATGTGAGAGAGAGAATTTTTCTAACTTAAAAAAAAATGAATGAAAATTATTTATAAAGGACTTTCTGCAATAGAGTGAAAAAAAAAGTAGGAATTGAATTAAAAATTTTTTTTTTATATTACTTGTTTTTATTCAAAGCAGTTTTGTGCCGTGTTCATCTAACTAACACCCCTAATCAAATAATCAATCAGTCCGTTTCCGCTTTTAAACCGGATGTTTACCATTTCAAGCGATTCGTGGTCAGACAATACATGTTTTTTTTTTAAATGGTTTTAAATATATTTCCAGATCTCATGCCTCTTAATATCTTTATGTTGGTCTATGCGGGGGGTAGACAAGAAGCTTTTGATGTGGCTTCAGTTTTTAATATATTGAACTAGAATTCCTGAGACCGGAAACCAATACACTATCAACCAGGCCGTATTGGCACAGAAAACGCAAACAATTGATAACTAGTGTTGGAATTCTTGTGCTTTAGTTCGCGCCACGCAGCGTCACGTGGTAGTTTTATAGAAATCATTTGGAACCGATTCAGAATTGCGCTGTTGCCGTGGAAACGGGCTGTCGGTTGCTATGGAAACGGGCTGTTGCCGTGGAGACCAGCTGTTACTGTGGAAACGAGTTGTTTTATTCTAAAAAGAACATTTTTCTTCCAGTTTAGCTTTTGCCTTTGAGATGCTACCATCAACTCTGTATATCCTTGTAAATATTGCTTGTAAATAAATGAAGATACCATAAATGCTTGAATGGATTGATCAATACTTCTCGAACCACAAGAAAGCTGCGGTTAATAAGAAAAATTGAACCACTGGAAGAAAGAAACACGATAATCGTAGTGACAACTAGTATAACAATCTACTCTTAAGTTTGGGACGAAATGGCTTGCAATTTTTTATCTACAGCATAATATGGATACAGTTGATTTATCTCTTTCAATTTATTTATTTAATTCATTAATGCTCATAAAATTGCTTGATGGTCGAGTGATTAGCGCTTGGTTACGCAGGTTTTGGGTTCGGGTCCCGGAGGTACCATGGATGTTTGTAATGGTTTGGAATCCACTTTAAAGCGTAGTTCCCTGTCTAATATGACTGTTGGGCCTGACTCGTAGCTCGGTGATAACTCGTGCCACTGGTTAGCATTAAGGTGGAGGTTCGATCCACTGGCGGCTTTGCTGTAGATACTATTTTAAAAAACGAGGAGACTCGATGGCGCTTGTAATGCTCAGCATCTTGCCTCGTTAGTCGGACATCGTTAATCGTTAGTAGTTCCGAATCCACTTTAATTCGTAATCCCGGTCTAATATGATTGGGGCCTGATGGCTGAATGGCTAACGCTCTGGACTATAGCGGTTCGAGTTCGAGTCCCGGTGTTGCCATGGTTGTTTACAGTGGTTCGGAATCCACTTTAAGCTGTAGGTCCCGGTATCGTACGACAGTAGAGCGTCACAGAGCTCAATTAGAGTTCCTCTCACCGACATCATTCCCAAGCTCTACAGGGGCAACTTAGCTCTAGGCATAATGATGTGATGTGGTAGTAGTAGTAGTAGAGCAAGTATTACTACAAAAAATTTACTTTAAACCGTAGGTCCTGGTCTAAAATGATTGTAGGATTGACAATTCTACGCAGTAAAAAAAACATCTCCTGTCTACAAATCTGCCAGTAGGTAAACGACCCATAGCCCATGATAGGGCTGTTGCGCCAATAAAGAATTAGAAGAATATTCATAAAAGGCAGTAATGTTGGATGAAGGTATAACATTTTGTGTAAAGTAAAAGCAGCTATTCTATACGAATTTTATATTTCATAGGATACTTAAAGTAAAAGTTTGGAGCGTCTATTTTCTAGTGAAAAGAAACTACATGCAAAAAAGGATTGAATATTTGTTTAAAAAAATATTATTTTTAGGCTATAAAAATTATTTATATTCATAGTTCAGTATCAGGCACATTGATATGACAATCCGAATTATTGATTGTATTTCAAAAAGAATGGTTACTTGTTTTCAGACTTAAACTTAAATTAACTAATTTTTTTTTTAAAAAAAAAGTAGCTTATTAAGAAGTGTAATTAATTTTCCAAAAAAAAAAAAAATAAAGGTATTTAGGATATTTTAAAATTATATTTCTTATAAAAAGAAATTTTAAAAATATCTATAACTACGATGGTAATAAAAATGTCAGAAAATTAAACTAGAATTATAGAACATTCATCTAATTCCAAAATGGCTTTGCTTTCGAAATGAAATAGGATAGTGTTTTAGAAAACAGAAACACCCAGGAAACCAAACTAAACTAGAATAAAAAATTAAAATATTCAAAAAGTTAAGAGAAAATTAAAAGATAATATTGAAAAAAAAATTGAGGTTATTAAAAATTACAAACTGATTATCAGAAATAGGATGCTTATGCGGTGATATTATAATTAAAATACAAATTTTTGTAATAAAAATAAGTATAAATAATCTATAAATGTAAATAGTACCATACAAATATTTGGTGTGACTAGATTTTTATTTGTATAAAAGTTAAGGGTACATGTAGTTTTGTGTTGTACTTACATGCAACAATGTAATAAAATCTTTTGTATTAGGTATTAGATAGACTTTATTATTAATTATTTAAATTTATAATAGTTCCTAATTATTTATGCATAAACGACAATACACATATAGTATAATAGAAACATTATTTTAAGATCTTGTCTAAATAAATATTTATTTTATTTTCCTCTTTATTTATTCAAATATATTTTTAATGAGAATGTATTTATTTGTATTCAAAAACAAATTTTAAAACGTAATCAATTTACTTGAAAAAAAAAATATTTTAATTGTGTTCGTAATTATACAATTTGAATACAACTTTTTATTCTTCTTTTTACTATTAAGTTTCAACATTTTTCTTATAATCGATATAATTTTTCTGTGATATCTACTATCAACATCAAAAATATAAGCAAATGTGTTGTTTAGATACAAATGTTTATAAAATTTTCTTTATTTTATAGAATTATTTTTTTTAAATTTAAAATAGCTTGAAATAACAGCATCGTTAATTAAATTTTCTCCGGAACACATAATATTGATATTAACTAAAATATTATAGCACATGGTGGCAAATTGATATCAATATTCACTTGTAATTTATACAGTAAAGTACCATGATATTTTAAAAAGAATTTCATCTTTACACTTTGTAATTCAATACTGATTTTTCCAAATTATAAATACTGATTAACATGTGTTCACATCCAAACATGTGAATATTGATTCACTTGTAATATACACATTTAAAAACCTAATTATTACGTATGAATATCAATTTTATATTAATATTTCCATGTAACAATATTTGGGCAATTATAATGATATAATTTTATGAATAATATTCATATTCAGTTTTTTTCTGATTCAGTTTTTGTAAATAGATATTAGACAGAGATAATATTTTTTATTCAGTTTTTTCCTAATTCAGTTTTTTGTAAATAGATGTAAAAACAGAGATAATATTTTTAATTAATATTCATATTCAGTTTTTTAACTAGATGTAAAACAGATTAATAATTCAGATAGATGTAAAACAGAGATAATATTTTTAATTAATATTCATATTCAGTTTTTTCCTAATTCAGTTTTTGTAAATAGATGTAAAACAGAGATAATATTTTTAATTAATATTCATATTCAGTTTTTGTAACTAGATGTAAAACAGAGATAATATTTTTGATTAATATTCGTATTCAGTTTTTTCCTAATTCAGTTTTTGTAACTAGATGTAAAACAGAGATAATATTTTTAATTAATATTCATATTCAGTTTTTCCTAATTCAGTTTTTGTAAACAGATATAAGACAGAGATAATATTTTTAATTAATATTCATATTCAGTTTTTCCTAATTCAGTTTTTGTAAATAGATGTAAAACAGAGATAATATTTTTAATTAATATTCATATTCAGTTTTTTCCTAATTCAGTTTTTGTAAATAGATATTAGACAGAAAATATTTTTAATTAATATTCATATTCACTTATTTCCTAATTCAGTTTTTGTAAATAGATGTAAAACAGAGATAATATTTTTAATTAATATTCATATTCAGTTTTTTCCTAATTCAGTTTTTGTAAATAGATATAAGACAAAGATAATATTTTTAATTAATATTTAAATTCAGTTTTTTCCTAATTCAGTTTTTGTAAATAGATATTAGACAGAGAAAATACATTTAATTAATATTCTTATTCAATTTTTCCTAATTCAGTTTTTGTAAATAGACATAAGACAGAGATAATATTTTTAATTAATATTAATATTCAGTTTTTTCCTAATTCAGTTTTTGTAAATAGATGTAAAACAGAGATAATATTTTTGATTAATATTCGTATTCAGTTTTTCTTAATTCAGTTTTTGTAAATAGACATAAGACAGAGATAATATTTTTAATTAATATTCGTATTCAGTTTTTGTAAATAGAATAGACAGAAGATATATTTAATGAATATTCATATTCAGTTTTTCTAATTCAGTTTTTGTAAATAGACATAAGACAGAGATAATATTTTTAATTAATATTCATATTCAGTTTTTTCCTAATTCAGTTTTTGTAAATTGATATTAGACAAAGATAATATACAAAAGATATATTAGACAGAGATAATATTTTTAATTAATATTCATATCCCTTTTTTTCCTAATTCAGTTTTTGTAAATAGACATAAGACAGTGATAATATTTTTAATTAATATTAATATTCAGTTTTTCCTAATTCAGTTTTGTAAATAGATGTAAAACAGAGATAATATTTTTGATTAATATTCGTATTCAGTTTTTCTTAATTCAGTTTTTGTAAATAGACATAAGACAGAGATAATATTTTTAATTAATATTCGTATTCAGTTTTTCTTAATTCAGTTTTTGTAAATAGATATTAGACAGAGAAAATATATTTAATGAATATTCATATTCAGTTTTTCCTAATTCAGTTTTTGTAAATAGACATGACAGAGATAATATTTTTAATTAATATTCATATTCAGTTTTTTCCTAATTCAGTTTTTGTAAATTGATATTAGACAAAGATAATATACAAAAGATATATTAGACAGAGATAATATTTTTAATTAATATTCATATCCCTTTTTTTCCTAATTCAGTTTTTGTAAATAGACATAAGACAGTGATAATATTTTTAATTAATATTAATATTCAGTTTTTCCTAATTCAGATAATATTTTGTAAATAGATGTAAAACAGAGATAATATTTTTGATTAATATTCGTATTCAGTTTTTTTTTCTTAATTCAGTTTATGTAAATAATGATAATATATTCATATTCAGTTTTTCTTAATTCAGTTTTTGTAAATAGATATGACAGAGAAAATATATTTAATGAATATTATATTAATAATTCATATTCAGAGATAATATTTTTAATTAATATTCATTTTTTCCTAATTCAGTTTTTGTAAATTGATATTAGACAAAGATAATATACAAAAGATATATTAGACAGAGATAATATTTTTAATTAATATTCATATCCCTTTTCCTAATTCAGTTTTTGTAAATAGACATAAGACAGTGATAATATTTTTAATTAATATTAATATTCAGTTTTTTCCTAATTCAGTTTTTGTAAATAGATGTAAAACAGATAATATTTTTTTGATTAATATTCGTATTCAGTTTTTCTTAATTCAGTTTTTGTAAATAGATATTAGACAGAGAAAATATTTTTAATTAATATTCATATCCCTTTTTTCCTAATTCAGTTTTGTAAATAGACATAAGACAGAGATAATATTTTTTTAATTAATATTCATATTCAGTTTTTTCCTAATTCAGTTTTTTTGTAAAATTGATATTAGACAAGATGATATTTTTAATTAATATTCATATTCCCTTTTTTCCTAATTCAGTTTTGCAAATAAATATAAGACAGAGATAATATTTTTTTCTATAACTCCGTGTTATATTATCAAGAGGTGTTCCTTTCTATAATATATTATCTATTTTGTTAATGTAGAAAGATAGTTTATATTTTTATAATTTCGATATTTATGAGTGTAAAACTGGCTCTGGCAGAAATAATATTTCTAAAGCATTTTAAATCTTGATCTCAGCTTAAAATAATTTAATATTTAAGAATATTTCTTTAAAAGGACAAGTTTTAAATTTTATTGTTAAATATTAAAATATTTTTAATAAGAGATAAAAAGAATTATCGTTTAAATTTCGAAATTGAATATCATGTCAAAAGTTTTTTTAACGTTTTTAAATTTTACGTCATTATATTGAAATAAAATGTTTACAAATAAATTGTTTAATAATGGAATTAGATTACAATGAGATTATTATTTTTAAGTATAAATATTTAAATTTAGGTAAGCAAGAACACTTATTTGTGAAACTCCCTAAATTTGTAAAAAAGAAACTGAGAGATATTGAATAATAATAAAAAAAAAAAGGCTGAACAGCAGTTTAAATTAATTTTAAAATCGCACATAACCTAATATGCAAATAATAAGCAGTTATAAACTAAGTAAGATTTATAAAGACAATTTATATGTATATTTTTTTCTAGTATAAATATTTTTACCATTGAAAATTAAAAACTATTTTAACATTTATTGTTAACATTATAACACATTTATTGCTAAAATTAACATTATTGTTAACATATCTATTGTTAAAATTAATTGTTAACACATGTATTGTTAAAATTAATTGTTAACACATGCATTGTTAAAATTAATTGTTAATACATGTATTGTTAAAATTAATTGTTACATGTATTGTTAAAATTAATTGTTAACACATTTATTGTTAAAATTAACATTTACTTTTAACACATTTATTAAATATACTTCCTTATTATGTATGAATATAAAATTAATATTAATATTTTCATGTAACAATATTGGGTCAACTATAATGATATAATTTTATGAATAATATTCATATTCAGTTTTGTAAATAGATATAAAACAGAGGTAATATTTTTTCTATAACTCAATTATTGTTAATACATTTAATGTTAAAATAACATCATAAAAATTAAATGTTATTGTTAAAATTTTTAAGTGAAGGAATTTTTCTGTAGAATAAAAATAATTCCATATAAAATTTGCATATATGTAAAAATATATGTCTTAAGCAAAAAAATGCAAAATAATTAATAATAATATTAAAATAACTTGATTCAAAAAATAAAATAAAATATTTCCTTGTTACACTTGAAAATTGTTTTCAAAAATTAACACTTACTTTTTTTGTTATCAAAAAACAACAAAATGAAATTATAGGCTTTAAAAAAAAAAATACTTTAATTTTGAGCATAAAAAAAAAAAAAATAAACTCTTATTTTTTCAAGCTCAGTAGCACATAAGAAATCACTCACATCAGAACAAATTAGATTACAGCATTTAACACATTTACTACTTGCTCGTATAAAATTGAATATCCAGAATTACAGTCTTTATTCACGAAAAAGGTTCTGAATGCGGAGCTGTGATTTAATTCAAGTATGCTACGCTTTGTAAAGGATGCAATCCTTTCTTTCACAACAATCAGTTTTGTGTCCCGAATAGTAACATTCAGACACTTAGGATTGCGTTCTTCAACGTATACGCTGCCGTATAAGCCCTTGACTTCAATACCGTATGGCAAGTCGGACACCTTAACATTGCTTTTAAGGTAGAGGTCAATCTTCCTTTCGCTGGTATACACATGGAACCATCCCCTGAAGTTGTTCTTGACCAGTTCTGTCTTGACCACAGTTCCGTATTTCTTTAAAGCCGAAACTATGTGTGAAGTGTCTACTTCTAGAGGTATGTGACGAACTCGGACGGTGACGTATTTGGATGGCACTCTGGTGATGGTACAGGGATGCCCTTTGACCTTGATGCCCTTGGACATCTTCGGAGACCCCATGAACTTGATGAACCCTTCCATGGCGAAGACAGATTTGAAGCTCAGGGTGAAGGCATGGTTCAGGAAGGTCGGTCCGAGGTTGAAGACCTCGTTGCGACGAACCACAACATGGAAAGCGCTGATGACATCACCTATGTTGTAAGGAGAGCCTTTCGGGTCGCATCTCAAAACCAGCGTCGTCGACCAGTCGATGTCTCCAGGGAAATTCAAGCATTCCAAGTCTTCTAATTCGTTCTCTGAAGAAGAAGCGTTCGCTGCTGCACCTCCATTACTCATTTTTGATACACTGTTTGTACACAAGGAACAGACAAGTAAAAAAAATCTTCTACTTTAAATTCAACAGCCGGCCGTTTATTAACGTATTATCCTCACCAGTATGATTGTTACGGTCACGAGTTAATAGGGAAAAAAAAAATAGACGAGTCGACGAAGCCGGTGGAGTGTTATCAGCTAGCAGTTTTTTGCCAGGGTCAGTTGTGTACGCGTATACTGCGAGGCGATGTTGCTATCTTATCCGAGAAACTCTGTTCCTCCCAGCACATTTGATAAGCGACGACGTGTTCCATAAGTTAAGGTTCCAATTCACAGGATCGTATGTTAGTTTCGATTATTGCACTTTTTCCTTTCTGTCTGTGATAAGGCTCTTATCAATTTCGGATGCGAATACGTTGAATTAGTTATTGCTTTATGCGTTAACAAAGCGTTTTTGTTGTGCTGTTTGAATACAAATAGGGGCAGTGTATTTTAATTTCTTATCTCCTCTTAATTATGAAAAATGTTGTTAAACCAACCCCTAAATCTTTTTTTTTTTTTTTGCTTTTTTATTATTAAATAAAAATGTTTCTATATATATCCATATTTATTTCAATATGTGAAAATCTGAACTATTATTTTAAAATTATTAATTAATATCTTATTAATCTTAATTTATTAAGAATTAAGCAGATATTAATTGATGTCTTAAAATTTTCAGACATTAATTATGTCTTATTAAATTTAATTATTAATCTTAATTAATAATTAAATTTATAATTAAAGCATCGAGTACGTTGAATTAGTTATTGCTTTATGCGCAACAAATGTGTTTTTTTTTTTTTTTTTCTGTTGAACACAAATAGGGGCAGTGTATTTTAATTTCTTATCTCTCTTAATTATGAAAACGCGTTGTTAAACCAACCCCCTAAATTTTTTTTTTTTTTTTTCCTTTTTTATTATTAAATAAAATGTTTCTAATATATCAATATTATTTATTCCTAATATGTGAAAATCTGAACTATTATTTTAAAATTATTAATTAATATCTTAATAATCTTAATTTATTAAGAATTAACCAGATATTAATTGAAATGACATGACACCAGGCGAGACGTAACAAAGCGTTTTTCTTATGCTGTTGAATACAAATAGGGGCAGTGTATTTTAATTTCTTATCTCTCTTAATTATGAAAAATGTTGCTAAACCAACCCATTAAATCTTTTTATTTTTTTTTTTGCCTTTTATTATTAATTAAAATGTTTCTAATATATAATATTATTTATTTTCTAATATGTGAAACTCTGGTCCTTATTTTAAAATTATTGTATTAAATATTTTTATTAATCTTAATTTGTGCAAATTAACAAGACAGTAATTAATGTCTAAAAAATTTAAAGAACATTAGTTAAATTGTTAATTAATGTCTTATTAAATTTAATTATTAATCTTAATCAATAATTAAATTTATAATTAAGGTATTCGCAAATACTAGCCACCAAAATATTGGCCACCAAATTATATTAGCCTCCAAAAATATAGTTATATTACTTGAAGATTAATTAATTTGTATTGATAGCTAATTATGTCTTACTAATATTATTTACGCCCAAGCAACTTTAATTTAAAGGGTTAAAATTCATTGAATTGTTTTGAATTTTTTATACTAAAATTCATCAAATTTCGCCTCTAAATAACATTTTTTGTTAATTATTAGTTAATGACTTTTTAATCTTTAGAATTAATAGACATCAATTAAATTGTTAATTAATGTTTATTAAAATTAAAAATTAATCTAAATTACTAATTGTATTTCTAATGAATTAACTAATTTCTTAATTTCAGGTAAATTCAAAATAATAGCCATTCAAAAACATAATTTTATTTGCTTGAAATGGTTAACTTGCATTAATATCTAAAAAGATACCTAATGCATTGATATTCCAACGATTTTAATTACAATTAGTCTTAATAATTTATTGATAAGACAGTAATTAAATTATTAATCAATGTCTTAATAAAATTAATTATTAATCTTAATTAATAATTAAATTTCTAATAAATCAACGCATTCAAAATATTAGTCACCAAAAATATAGTTGTATTGTTGAAATTAGTTAATTTACATTGATATTTCTAACAATCTTAATTGTATAGTATTGTGTTATGTCCTTCAAAAATTTTTCTTTACCTTTTTATCATTCCTATTTGAATTTAAAAATACTTTGATTTTGCCCATAAGGCTAAATGCCCGCTTTCTTTTATAGAAGTAGACTACAAAATTGAGAACCACTGTCTGTATCAGGTTCTGTAAACAGATTGCAAATATTTTTAATAACTGGCTGATGCTACTCAAGGCTTTAATTTTACCGTGAGAAATGACCTATTTTTCTTTGGTTTTAAACGAAACAAGTATAAAAACACGGTCAAAAATTCCAAAAGTTTATCATTTTAATCTGAAGGAAATTTTAACACAATTCTTAATCTCGTTCGCTCAAATATTTACGAATTATTTATCAATGCAGTTCCTTTACAAATAAAGTTGAAGTTTTGCTTCTGCATCTGGCGCCATCTGTTATAAGATACATGCAACTTAAATAAATCTAAAAAATTTTAATTATTAAATTAAATTTAATGAATGAATTAATATTTGAAACTGTATTAACATTCAGTGTGATCACTGCAAGTTTCAAAAATGTATTTGAACTTGAGTGGATGAATAAAAGTATTTTATGAACGATTGAAAATTTGAACAAGATATATATAGGGAGAGTGTGAGCTAATAGAAAGAACTGTTGTTGTTGTGTCCTTCACGGAAGGAGGGAGAGGGTGCAGCTTCTGTTCTGATGGAGCACCCGTAGGTAGTTCTGACTTCTGCTCCGTAACGCTCTTACAGTCATAGGAGACCGGGACCTACGGTTTAAAGTGGATTACGAACCACTACAAACATCCATGGCACCGCCGGGACTCGAACCCAAACCTGTGGCATCGAGCGCCAGAGAGGCTAGACACTCGGCCATTCAGGCTCAATAGAAGGAAAAAAAGAAAAAGCAAAAATTTTCAAAAAGTTACCATTTTAATCTGAAGTGAAATTTTAAAACAAATGTTATTCTCGTTCTTTCAAATGTTTTCGAATTATTTATCAATGCAAATGCCATTCTTTTACAGACGATTTTTTTGGAACGACAGTTTATAAGTTCAATTTAAAAATAAAAATAATATGGCTCATATTTTATTTAAAAAAATTATATTAATCTTTTTAGAATTATTTGTTGCTTAAGCTTTAACCATAATATTCGCAGCATCACAAGACAAATAGGCTTTTGCTTTTTATCTATAAACAACGTAACTATAAAGTGAATTTCTAAATTTTTAGATGGAAATTTAATGAATATATATATTCTTCTTTTTTCTTCTTTAATGGCCCGACAGGACCATGGTGGCCAAGGCCGTCTGCCTACTGGGAAATTCGGATAAGATTACTACAAAAATATACTTTTATCTAAAGATTTATAACATAAGAATTTAAAATAGTGAGAAGAATTAAAAAGTTCTCGAAAATAGTGATAATTACTTCGACTTACAGAGGTTGTACTGTCTAATATAGGGATGGGCAAACCTTTTCGGTCGCGGGCCAAAAATCTAAAAAAAAAAAAACTTGGCGGGCCAAGATAAATTTTTTCTAAAATTTTAAAAACTATATACAAGTATTACAATTTAAATATGTTAACGACATGAATGAATTTGCGATGAGACACGCTGGTTTATCCTTTACAACTGTAAAATATATTTCCGGGTCCATTCATCATTAAAAGCACGGCACTCTGAATCAACTTTACGTTTTTAGTAGCCATTTGGTGTTGAAATATTTTATGAATAACCAAACAAGCACTAGCTATGCTATACTTTTAATAATTTCAGCACTATTCACAATGATGCTATATGTACGCAATCTTTCCATATGCATTCATTAATTTTCAGAACTTGCTCCAAAGAAAAAAGCCGCTGGCTGGAGCTTAAAATGCGCAGTCTGCCACATGTGAGGTCTAATTCACCTATATTGATTACCATATGTCTGCTCCCCGAGAAAGTGATAACGCTTGTTGGTGCCAGTCTACGGCTATATCTAACAAAGTTCCTCCTTTAACACTTTACCGATTGAAAGCTGTCTGTGCTTGCTATTTCCGTCGATTTATGATTTGTAGAACAAAAAAATAGAGAAAGTAAAAAGATTATCCAGTCCTTTGAAAAAGAGGAAGAAAAAATAAATAATATTTCAATCAAAGCAGAAAAGGAGATGGATATATAATATAAAATAAATATTTTCCTTTTAATGAAGGGGCTGTTTGCCGAAAGGCTAGCGCTCTGGCATTGCGAATAACAGGTATCGGGTTCAAACCCCGGCATTGCTCATGGGTGTTGTAGTGGTTGGAATCCACTTTAACCGTAGGTCCCGGTCCTAATAGGATCGTAGAGCTTTTCGGGGACATTGTTACCCGCGTCCGTGGCTTACCATCAAGCCGCACGCGCCCCGCGTAATGCAAAGTGAGTAAACGTCTGTGCAGCGCTTGCCTTAAGACGTCCATGTCTGTTTTACCAGTTGCATTAGAAAAAAAAATAATATTTCTTTTAATTTGCTTCGGTCCGACAAATTGAAATTCTATCCGCGGGCCGGACAGAACCTTCCGGAGTTGGCCCATCCCTGGTCTAATATATTGCGCATTCCTTCTGTCCACAGATGCTGAGTGTGAAGACGCCTTCCTTCACAAAATCCGAGGCCTGCTGAAGGTGTACGACGAGGAGGTGGACCACAAGGGAGAGGTGACAGGCATCTCCAAGTGCCAGGAGCTCTGTCTGCAGAACAGTCGATGTCGGGCCATCGGATACGCGACACATGTGTCCGAGCTGGATGTTGCTACAGGACTGTATCTCAGCAAGGAAAGGCAGTAAGTAGATCTCACCATCTAGATTGACACATCGCTAGGATTTTATTGATCTGCAATTTTCGTAATTATTTATAGCTTACTAGCTACATAGCAACTAGATATGTTGCCACACAACCATGATCTTCATATTTTCATTTGCCCGTTGAATTGGCATACATTAAATTTGTCCTTTCGGGCCTGAATGGCCGAGTGGCTAGCGCTCTGGTGCTCGGTACCACAGGTTTCGGGTTCGAGTCTGGCGGTGCCATGGATGTGTGTAGTGGTTCGGAATCCACTTTAATCTGTAGGTCCCGGTCTAATAGGATCGTAGAGCGTTGTGGGAGCATTGTTACTCCGCGTCCGTGGCTTATCTTCGCGACACGCGCCCCTGTAATGCAAAGTGAGTAACGTCTGTGCAGCGCGTGCCTTAAGGCATCCAAGACGTCCATGTCTGTTTGACAGCACAGCATCAGTAACAGATGTGCAAAGTAGATATGAACCCTTCCCTGCAGATTCGTGTGGTTGAGCACGAGTTGGTTGTAAAATTGTCTTTTAAACTTGAGTAACATCGCTTGGATTTCTTTTCATCTGCTATTTTCGTAATTATTTATAGCTTACTAGCTACACAGCATCCATCCGTGTGTGTTGAAATGTTGCTGTAAAGGTTTTTCCTATGGGCACCTTTTCAATTGAGAAGTTGCTATAAAGGCTCAAGTTGCTATAAATGTTTACTTTACACTTTTCTTTGTGATGTTCCTTGGCAGTGGCGTAACAATAGTTGCAGTAGAACTCATAAAATGCCAGGTGCAAGCCAGCTCTTGGTAGAATTATTCCGTGGTACTATTATTATTCCAGGGTAGGATTTATTTATAATTGTCAATCAAATTGAAATTTTAAAATCGTTTTTAGCAATAATTTATTGAAAAATCTCCGACCTCGAGTGAACTGTTCTTGTG
>BPLQ01012340.1:0-127460 GCA_021605075.1 Caerostris darwini
ATAGTTTAATTTTTAATATTTTTAAATAAATTATAAAAAATTATATCTATTGAACAAACAAAATAGCATTTTTTAATCACAATAATCATTATTGTGATTAAAAAATTTTATTTTGTTTTTGAAGATAAATTATGTTAACAATTTCTGAAGTATGTATTTGGATTTGAATTTTTTTTATTTATCATAATTTCCAATACGAGATACATATAATTTTTTTTACAGGGCCATAACTCTAGGATATCCAAGTGTTACTTACAAAAAGGAAAAAGTTGGAATAAAATTTCTAGAAGTAGAGAATGAAAATAAAAAACAGGTCTTTGTTTAAAATACTTTCCATAAATTATGTTAATATTTCAATTTCTTTTAGCTCTTTCCAATTATTTCTTCCTACTGATTCCACACTAAGATATTTGCAAAAATTGGAAATTTTGTACACAATCAGATTCAAAAAGACCTTGCAAAAAAAGATATTTTATAAAAACACTTTACCTTTTGAATTACACCTTTATCAATTAGTTGAATCAAGGGAAAGGACATTTGGTGGAAGATAATCTACAAAAATATTTATTAGTTTTATTGGCACTTGAAGAACACCTACAGTAGTTATAATATTGTGCAAATGTGATATGTAATATGCAAGAAACACTATACTGAAATGAAAGCAGACAGTTATGATAAAAATTGGGCAAAAATGCGAGCAGCACTGTGTTTGGACCTAGCTATTAAGGTCAATAAAACCTGAATCACACAAAAAAATCCAAAAGTGAATGCTGGATTGTGGAATGTGCTGAACCATCAAAAACCAGATTAGAATACTTACTGTTATTCTTATTTGAGTATTGCTATTGATTCAATTACACTAATTTGCAAAATATTTGGGATTTATATAAATTTGAAATTCATAAATCCAAATATTGCATCAGCACATACTACTTTTAAGAGAGAGAGTTTTATTTTTTTTTAAATATTTACTTAACTAAAGTATTGATAATGGTACATTAAAATAAAGACATGAAAAAAAAAATATTATTTTTCAATAATCAAGTCTCATATGGAGACTCATTTGGTTAACTTTTGTCTTTTTTATTGTGGTGTTACAACCTTCCATTTTTTGGCCCACTAACATAATTTAATTCCATTTGTACCTGTGTCTCTTTTTTATTTTAGTTATAGTCTAGTGGAATATGTTCATAAGAAATTGCCACCTTGTTATCTGGGGAAAAGTTCAAAGTTAAATTGAGGGCATTAAAAATTATTTAGAGACATGCTGTACCCCAATGCAATTTGAGAAACAGTACCTCCACTAAAATTATGGAGGAGCTGCTTCTCAAATTTTGTTGTAGAAAGAGGCTGCTTCTTAATTTTGAGTCTTCTTATTCGCATAAAAGTTTTTACTTTTATTTGCAAAAGTATCCCAAACTACTTTTCCAGTAATAATCAGTTTGTTTCTGAAATTATAATTTTGGAACAATTGCTTTATTTAAGTCTCTTATAGTACTTTCTTTTATTTGCCTTGTTATGTTGTCTTTGAAATAGGCAAATCCTGTATATTTTGTATTCATCACTTAACAAATTGTTTAATGTGGAGAAGAAGTGAACAAATTTCTGGCCTTTCATTCATGTCTGTTTATTATATTCTACCATGTGTAAAAATATTTTTTATGGTTGAAATAGTTTCTTTTTTGCTCTTTGTTGATTTTTTACTCTAAAATTTGGTTGCTTTCTTAGTCATCATTCACATATAAAGCAGTTAAATTTAGTATAATCTTATTGCAGCCAAGTTAGTAATACTACAACTTTCAGGTCATTTCATGTGTTATGTATTAATTTTGAATGTTTCTGTTAGTTTCTTTCATAACACCTGTATAAGCAAAGGTTATTGAAGACTATAATTAAGAAAATGTTCTTTTCCTTTAAAAAGGGAAAAGAAAGTTACTTCCGTTGTTCTTTAAATAAATATCCCTTCCTCATGAGCATACAATTTGTCAGAGTCATTTTTGCAGAAATGTGATACACTATAGAAAATAAATTATACACCGTTTTTTAAACAATGATACCATATCATTTTTCTCTGTATTTTAGTTATGTAATTGCATAGAATTGTATACACTTGGAATTGCATATCCATGACATTGGACCTATAATTTTCAGGATAGGACAAACAGCTTTTTTAAGGGCAAGTGCAAGAAAACCCAGAAATAAAACAACAATATATTTAAAAAGTTATACTTTAGGTAACATGTGCTCAAAATCCCATAAAACTAAGATTTGTCTGTACTTTTTTAAGTTTAAATCAATCCTTCACTTCCTCTTACAATCTCTCAAAAAATTAAACATGATAATTGTAATTTGATAGCCATATTTGGATTTGGTAGCATGAAATCTACAATAATAAATCATTTATTTTACAGGGAGGAATTTGATGTTAAACTGTCTTACCTGTGTTGTACTAAGACCAGATAAATTTTTATTTATTTAATTTTTTAATTAAAAATTACAAAACTTAATACTGAAATATAAAATTTGAAACATTTTTTTTTTAAATTTTACTTAGTTCATGTCATAAAATAAAACATTTTCTAGTGTTTTGGTAGATAATGCTAATAAAAAAATCTATTATGTTCTAATATTTTTATAAGTTTATCATTATTTTTGCTTATTTAATTATTTTTTATTTATTCTTCATTAGTTATAGTAATACTTATATTGCATGAAGTATATAATATAATTTATTGATTACTAATGCTAAACATTGTAATCAATTGATCAAAAATATTTATCTAAATAGCCTTCATTCATTTAAAATATGGTATGTCATGAAATGTGATCAACGTATATAGTTTTCTTCATATTTAATTATTTACATTATAGCCTGTTATTATCTCTGATCCTTCAAAGCGAGAAAGTAGATTAAAGAAAGTACACCCTGTTCATGTTGAATACAGGGTCCTTTCTGTGAATAAAGCACTTAAAACCAGTTTGGTAGAAATTTCATCTTCATCTGGTAAGACATATTAAATTTACATTTTGTAAGTTATGCTGTGAATTTTTTTTATTTATTAATTTAAATTTTATATTAAATTGTTTAATTTTCATTTAACACGATTTTATAAAAGTAAATTAAAAGTGAATTAAATAATTTTTAATTATTTTTTATTAATTTGAATGTATTGCACATGTTTATACATTTATTTGAATCTCTAATGAAAATCTTCTAGCAGACAAAATAAAACAATTATATCTGTTAAAACAGAAAAAAAATTGTTTGAAATAATTGCAGAATATTCTACATGAAAAAAAAAAAAAAAAATGATTTTGAATTTTTTTTTGAAAGATTTACTTTTAAGGAATTGTAAAATTGGCAAACAAAAGTTAAAAGAAAGAAAATATAAACAAATGAATTAAAGAACATTAAAATGTCAAATGAGAATACCTGTATTTTCAGTAAAAAAAACCATGTATAAATGAAACAGGTTTTCATACAAAACCAGTCTTTCTAAGTCGATGTCTAACAAAACTCTTTATGCAAAAACTTAATGTTCCAGATATAACATAATTTAAAATGTTCTAGATATTTGTGAAGTGTGTTAATTCTGCTTATAATTCATAATCAAAAAATTAAATACCATTTTATACATTAGCATTAATCATAAATTCAAAAATTGATTCATTGAATGTAACTTTTTTCTCCCTACATTCTTAAAAAATATATTTAATTACCTTGTCTCTTATATTCAATTGCTGTATGCTTCTAATAAAAAAATATCTATTAATTTTTCTTATATTAATTAATGAGTGTGATATAAGAAATTAAAATTTAAAAAAATAATAATAATAACACGGAAGGCAAATGCCATGCTCTTCAAATTGCTATCTTCTGCCTTTAACCATTATACCATGAAAAAATTTATTAGTGTTTATCATTTCATTTTAGTTTATTAGTTTTTATTGTTTAACTTACTGTCCTATTACTTTGGACAATTAATATCCTTATAAGAACCTATGTGTAGTATAAATTTCATTCAAATTAATAAGAAATAGTTCATGACCTCTTTTTGAAAGTTACCTACCTTTATTAGTTTCTTCTTACCTTCTCCCATTTCTCTTGTAAACCAATAAACATTATTACATGCATACATCATGAATTTATACTGAAGAATTATAATTGGAATACACATACAAATCAGAAGATGACATCACAGTCCCATAAAATTGCATGAGGGAATGAACTGTTACTATAACTGGACAATGTAAGGATATTATAGTGCCTCCTGGTTTTAATAAGCTTAGAAATTTTGAGTTCACCTTTTCAATATGTAAAGCTGTGTACATAGATTAAAATTATATCCAATCGAACATTAATTCATCACCTTTGTAATAATCAACTTTAAATGTTTTGATAGAAGAATAGGCAATTCTGGTATCATGCCAATTTTATTGGCATTTTGAATCAGGTAAAAAAATACCTGTTTTCATCATTTACCCTTTGCTTTTTAATCAGTTGTGTTGAAGACAATATCAATCTCTCTTTTTTTATATTTTTTTTATTATTATTATTATCCAAAGGAACACGGTTAACTGCTTTTCAGGCATGGAAACCATCATGGTTTAATCTAATGGTCCCTATCTGGATTAATATTGTAATGCCTATATTTACATATATCTCTTGTTTCAATTCGTTAGCAGCTATTTGACAATTTCTATCACTATATGACAATCTATAGTTGAAGTAGTTATATGATCAAGTAATTATATTTTCTAGTAGCTTCTGTTGCAGAAAATTGTTTCTACAGTTGTTCAATAAAGTTTTTGCTAATTTAGAATTCATTAGCAGCTTCTCTTATTGAATGTTCTTCTAATTTATTTGCAATTATTCCATAACTAATCATTCAAATTTGTTCTGTTTTTTAGATCAAGAGAAAAAAGTACCTTTTTGTAACATTGTGCCATTTTATTATTCCTGACAACTATTTTTATCATGAGACTCAAAACATTTTCATAATCATCAATTCAATCATTAACATATATTTTCTATATCAGCTTTTTTTGATAACTCATAACTGACTTATATGTTTGAAAATTAGCATTTTGGATTTGTCTCTAACTTATGGATAGCAGTTTGTACTACATAATTTTAATAAATAAATCTTAAATGGGAATTCTTTAGCCATGCATATATGTTACTTAATGAAAATATTATAGAACTTTTCAAATAATATTAAAAATTATATTATGACATGAATAATATTCTTGTTATGTAACTATACTTTATTAAAAAAACTGTCCTTTCATTTCTTAAAGAATAATTTTTTTTTTCAGTAAAATATCATTTTATAAGAGTTTATGCATCTAGTCACATTTGCAGTATCTTAGGAGATATTATGTACTCCAATAGAATGAATACTGTGATGGGTGTGCCAGTTAAAGTGCGCATAGAACATTGTCATGCATTTGATTTTCAGGTAAGCGTTATTTCATTAAGCAATTGAATTTTAAATTACTGTAATAATATATTCTTATGTTAATTACTTGACATTTCAACAAATATATTTATTTCTTTTTCTTCAAAAAAGCATATTTTATGAACATATATTAATTTCATTTTAAAATATAAAAATATTATTTGGCTTTTCAAAATTGCTTTAATAATTTGACTTGACTATATCTTATATTTTCTAAATTTATTAATATTTAGAAATATAGTTATAAACTAATACAGTTAAATTATTGTAAAATGTATCTAAAAGTATTTGCATGTGTTTTTCATTTAGTTTAGGTACATTTTCATGTGTGATAAACAATTACTTTGTTTTATACAGGGCTGTTTCTGTAGGTTAAATTATTATTTATAAAATAAATTTAAAAATTTCTCCTTGCATAATATTTGCACTTTTAGTGTAGATACATAAATTATTTCAAATTTTTAAAACTTTTTTTTATTGTGAAATGCAAATTAAAAGAATTATTTTAATACTAGTAAATATGTCATGTAAATATGTTGCCCAGCTAAAATGACACTATATATTTTTTACTTTGGTAAATTTATTTTGAATTCTCAGTAAAGAAATTTAGTGAAAATGCTCAGGAAACCAAGTTTAACATAATATTGAGTAATTTGTTCAATTGACATTAAATACAAAATTTCATCATTTGAAAATAATAGAAAATCTTAATATAAACTTTTGCTAAATGACACTTTAACTTGATGGCATGTAGTTTTAATATGGAAACAAAACTTATAAAATACCTTAAAAAGCATGAAATTAAGAGAAAGCATATCATTTATTTATTAGATGGCGAATATAATGCATTTCTTTATGCAATATTTATGAAATCAGTAATGGAATAATTTAATTTTTCATATAAATTGCACCAAATTTCCTAAATAGGTTTTTATATTGATCATTTGCACAAAATGTTTTTTCTAAATAATAAAGCCATTAAATAAATTTGATTTAAAATAAGATATACATGTAAAATTTAATCATTGGCATTTGAAGTGTTTTAATCGAAAAAAAAAATAGTATTTCTTATATTTGTAATTGAGAACAGCCATATCAAAAGGTTGACAATAATAATATATATTTATTCCAATTTCCTAAAATTCCTGAGGTTTTAGGTTATATAAAATTTCACAAAATAGATCCCGAGCTGAAACAAACGCAAACGAGCTAATCATGAACGCGTCTTTCTAGCTATTGGTTGAAGAATGATGAATAGCAGCAACTAGCTTATTAGGATGTATAGAGAGGGTGTGCTGTGAAATAGCCATGCAATTCAAGGAAATATTAGTCATCATTTGTTTGTGTAATATATTGAATGCTGCATTATAGATATAGATATATAGATGGCTGCATTTGGAAGAATACTTTAACAACATGTTTTAAATAAATATTTTTTTAAATTAACAAAATTTAATTTAAAACCCAGTGATAGGTATTACAACATTTGCATCTTTTTAAGAAAAAATCAGATAATCTATTGTACCTTAATTTTGTTGTTTCTAATGCCAATATTTTCTCAACCTATCTGACCATCTTTCAAAAAGACGCTCCTTTTGTTTGTATACATTATGATAAGCAAAATGAAGTCTTAAGAAATTTTATTTTTAAGTTTTTGAAACCAGAAATTATTGGTCAGAAGGAGAGATTGTCTCTTTCATTCATTAAGTGTAAAGATCCAGACAATGGGATTTCTCTTAAAACGATTGATGTTGGTTCTGCAGTTTCAAATATTCTGAAGTACCCTGACAATAAAAACTTTCTACATGATATCCATAGCTGAAAAAAATAGAGAAAAGGTAACAGGGAAAGTAGTCCACTACAACGTTGGATAATTTTCAATGGCGATTTTGAGAAAAAGTATAAGTGCCAATCCAAGCTATCCCATAACATAAAGTAAAAGATACATGTGTTTGTTAACATATAGTTTCATGTTGGAAACATTAAGTTACAAATATTTTATGAGTGGGATCGAATTTCAAATTTTTGTTGTCATATCCGTGTAGGCAATCCAAAATTAGTAATAAATGTCCATTTTAATTTCAAAGAAGTAGATTTCATCGAAATTTGTTATTCTGTGATTATTTATAATTTTGCTAACTATATAACATTAATTTATTTTAGTATTTTTATCTAATATCTTTGATATGTATCTAATTTTTAGGAAAAATATTTTTATTTATAATTATATATCTTTTTTTATAGCCTTTACCAGAAAACATGACCAAGGCTTTGAATTTACCAAAAAATGTTGATTGTTCTGTGATTCCTCATATGCTACATCTCAGAAGTATTTTTTTACCCAAATTTAAAGGAGAAGATGTTACAATAACTGCCAATTTACCGCCTCATTTTCAATGGACAACAGAAAAATTAAATTTGTTGTCATCATATTCAGAAAAATAAAAAAAATTTATCTATCTAATATTTTTCAAATTTCCTCTACTGAATATATTCAAAACTTTTACATTTTGCTCTACTTAATGTACTCATACTTCTGAAAGTTATTGAAGGTGTTCCTTTTTTTTTTTTTTTTTATTATTATTAGAGCATTACAAGAATGATATCGTTAGAATTCGTTTGTAAGGAATTAAGTTCTTATTTGTTAGTTAAGAAGAATTATTATTAGTTAGAATTATTATAAATTATTTATTAGTTAGAATTAAGTTATTATTTATTATTTATTATGCTAATTTAAAATTTTTCCCTTCTGGAGACTGAGATTTTTAGAGAAGGATGATATTAGTATATGATAATTTTTTATAGAGCTGTGATTAAACCTTATGCGGATATGGAGGCCCGGAAATTAGCTTTTTCAATGTTAAATAAAACTTTCACATGGTGAAAAGTTTATAAGATATTCAAGAAAATGACAACTAAGGACCCATTTCCAAATTTAAAAAATAATTATTATTATAGATTCGTTTTACACAAAGAAGTTAATGTTGATGATACTGGTAGGAGTTTGGAAAGTGGAAAATTAACAAGGAAATAACTAAATTTTTTTACTTTAAGTTTTTAAGCATTCTACAAGATTAATTAATTTTAAAAATATTTCTTTTGACAAAATAATTGAATTTTATATTTATGAAATAAAAAATTATTATTTAGCATAATAAATTATAAATAATTATTATATTTCTCATTTTATACTTCAAATATATTTTTAAATAAAAATGTATCATTTGCTATACTTAGAACTGTAGGAATAATTTTTTTTCCTTAAGTCAGAACTGTGCTGCATAATATAGAATTGATTAAACTTATATTATAAATTAATAAAAAAAATTTAAATTATGTCAATATTGAATTGATCTTTAAAATTGTTCATCTATTGACAGCTATAAGTAATTTAATTTAGTTTATTATAATTTGCATATAATTGGTTTTTATACACAGTCCAGTCACATCAATGTGACCACCACCTACTTTCAACGTCAATGTGAAATAACCAATCACAAAAGGCAGGTGGCAGCACATTACAGTGGAGTGTATATAAAGAATTCCACTTAATTCCACACTCCATTTAAAGCCAGAATATACAAGAATGTATATTCTGGCTTTTGACAGGTGGTCACATTAATGTGACTGGACTGTGTATATAATTTACAATATTTCATGCATTTCTATAATAATATGCGTGTTTATTTCATTATATTATATCCTTACTGACAGATATGATCCGGTAATGATTGTTACAATAATTGTTTATTTGATGCACTGAAGAGAAACATAAAGGATTATTTCAAAGTTATAATTCCAAAAAATGTAAATAAAAGAAAGAAGTTAACATTTAATATATAACTTTAACACATTTAGTCAGATCTACACAATAATTTTCTGTGCACATTGCTTGGTTTTTATCAATGTGTATCACAAGCAGCCCATTGACCTGATAATAATAAAAGGACATTGCCTTCAGCTCAGACTTTAAAGAAACATTCTGATTTTGATGTTGTATGAGGTAAAATGTCCAAGTAGCTTAACTCTTAATATGGATGCATAGACATGTTGCCACAATCACCATTGAGCCTCCTCATTTCTAAAAGCAATGATTGCAAGAACCAATGACATAGACTTGTTATTTTTTAAAGCTCTTTGTCCTTTTTTTTTCTTGTATTTTTGTAATTTTTATTCTGCTGTTTCTGTAGGTTTTGTCCTTGTGGGCTCTCAAATGTTTAAATTTGGTATGCAAAGTTAATAAAATGCTCATAACAGTTTGGAGTAGAGCACATAAATAGCACACATTAAACATTAACATTCGATCTATTCATGGTGATACATTGCAGTCTTAACTGTCAGATGCAAGGAAACTCAATGACTACCATGATCTCACTAAAAGCCTCTCTTGTACACATTCTATTATTAACAATGACAAAGTAACTAATAGCCATTTTTTTTAAATTTTGTAAGTTTTGACAAACAGCTGTAAAATAAAAGTTAAAGAATAGGCCTTCTTAATGATGTATCTAAAATTAATACATAAAATACAAATAGACATTTTTTTAAGTAATAAAATTTATTTACAAACTATATGTATGAAGTATAGTGTTTAATATTTAAAAAGTAAAAGTATTTTTATTATATAATATTGTATATTATTTACAGAAGTTTAAAATTTAATTCAAATTGATAAAATTCATTTTGTGAATGAGTTATGATGAATTGAATGTTTTAAAAAAAACTTTTTTATTTTAAATCATTAAAGAAAAATTATTATTAAACCATTAAAGGAAATTATTTGTTTACTAAGGAATTAATAGTAAATTCTTCATTATTCTATAATATAATTCTATCATTATTAAATTATATATGATTGTGCCATTTATTGCCGGCAATTACATAAAATATCTATATTGGATCCCATTAATTTCATTTATAATTAATGAATGCATTTTTGTAAGATGTTAAAATAAGATAGTATTCTATCAAAAGATTAAGGTTAAAAAAAATAATGTACTTTCTTATGCCATTTCTATTTAAATAATCAAAATATTATCATCTACCATTCGATGAAAAAGTTGATTCAATTTTATTGGGATTTAGAACTGATACTCACCAAAAATATTGCCTTAATGAATTATATTTGTGTAAATGAATAAATATTATATGCAAAAATAAATAAATAATTTTTGAGAAAAGGCAAAAAATTATGATGATAAAGATCTTTATCAATGTGGTATAGATATCATGTCTATGGTGTGATATATGATATCATATATATTAGATATGATATATAATCATATCTAAACTTAGATTTTCATCTGAAAACTCTCCAGCAGACGTCGATGAGGAATATCCATTAGAACCTTTAGCATTGGCTCATTGTCTAGAAAGCTTATTGTTCACAATTAAACAATGAGTTTAGTGGACTAATTTTTATCTCTGGTGCCATCATAAGTGCTTTGAGGAGTCCATCTTTCTCCTAAATTCTAATGTAGAATCTCGCAAGTTTATCGATTTATAGTGTTGCAACTCACTGTTGATTGTCTATCCCATGTTTTTCTGTTCGAAGGTGAAGCTTACAGACTTTCAATGTGCATAATATAAAAGATAAAAAGAACCATAAAATTTTATCCAAAATAATAGACATTTTTTTCGTGGAAACTTTGAACCTCCCTTATGTGCATATGATGAGAAAAGAAAAAGATTCTGTAAATCCTGGGCATTTAAAGGATTCATTAATTTGTACCTAAATTAGATCCAGATTTGAAGTACCACTTAGAAACCAATAAGGTCTTCAAAAGTGTTTCTAAGACTATTCAGAATGAAGTATTTGGCTGTCTGCTAAATATAAACCACTAGGAGAGATAAGGGCAATAAACGAAGCTTCCTTCGTAACTCATGATTTATGATACAATAGATGTTTCGGAGCTCACTCAAATTGTTTTGTATGTGGTAAATCTAAACATATGTGAGAGTTTGGAGAAAGGAATTTTTAGCCAAGAAAATCAAACTGCAGGTGGCATATCAAAACGTATTCCAGAATATTTATATATATTGCAATCGTAAGGACCGATAGACATGTTACCCATAAAATGTAGAATTTAATGTAAGAATAAAACGCATAACAATCTTAAACAAACAAAAAAATTGATAGAATTCTAAACTATTTTCTTTTCCGGAAAAATCTCATTTTCACTTTGAGGTAAAATTGCCTTTGCTTTCACCAGATGATCTTTTGAAACAATTTTATATTAATTTTTCTTTTGAATTAATTTTACTTAATAATTACTCAATTATTTTATAAATAAATATGTGTAAAAAAGTCTGTGAAATAAATTTTTTTTAAAATTCGTGAACGAAATTTAAAAAAAAAAAAAAAAAAAATTTACAGATTTCAGTGAAAATACCCAAAATTGACAGTGGTCAAGGATCCGAAAAACCCCGCTGTCCAAATATTATTACCCATATATTTTATGGGTAACTATATTTCAAGCAAATTAACAAAAAACGACAGCTCAGGCATTGGGTGATGTTAATATTATGAAAGGCGAAAATGGTATGATTCAATCGAAAATAAAAGCAGTTTACTGCCGCTTACTTCATTTATTGTTATGCACATCAAGCTTAATTTATTAATGGGAAATGTATCAAGTGTTATACGGAGTACAATAATATTTTTCTCTAGCATTTTGGCCACCAAAACATTCTTCTCAAGATCTCCAAAACATATTTTCATTCTCAAGAAGTTATGAATGTCAGTATTCCATATCCATCCTTTACAAAAGGTGTGGTTTTTTTTTAATTTTTTTTTAATTTATTTATTTATTTATTTTTTTTTAGTCCTATGTCGATCATGTACAAAATTTAAACAGAAGTGGAAGTTTGATATACAAAATATAAACAGAGTTCATGTTCAGTGTTGGATGTGAAACTTTAAATAAGTTTCTTTTTTTTTTTTTTTTTACTGAAATTCAATCAGCATCATATGCAGATCAAATCAATACAGAAACAATAGTAATTTTAAAATAACTGAAAAATTACAGTTTCATTGTTTGATTACAGCTTTTTCATCAAATTGTGCCTTGTGCTGAAATAATTTACAACAAAATAAATTTTCGAGAATTCATTGTGTTTCAAGTCAATGAATATACAACATATTTCATTTTTGCTCGAAATCCGTCACATAACAGAAGTTAAACTGCTCAATAAAAAAATTCTTGGCTAAATTTAAAAATTAATTGTTCATAAAAAAGATCACTGAAGCATATCCCATGACGGATAAATAAAAGTTTGAAACTTAACTAAATCAATTGTACTATAGATCCAAATATGCATGAATATTACAAATTAATTCACTCAAAATAAAAGTAGAGAAAATGAATCAAGCTTGGATTATTATAATGTCAGCTAATGTATTATATAAAAAAAAAATTCTGTTTAGAATTTTATCTTGTTTTCGTATAAATTTTTTTATCACATACATTAAAGTAGGTCACACTACTCTGAAAATTTCATTTCATTCGATAGAATAATACAGGGATATTTTATTGAGGATTAATATTAGTCGGTTAGGATTTATTCAGCAAAACGTGTTAATAATGGGGTATTAAATTATTTTATTGATTGTTTGTTGTTGAAAATTAAATAAATTATAAATAATGTAGAGAAAAACAGATTTTAGTAAAAAGAAAGAGATTGGTAATTAATAATGCATTTATGTGTAAGAAAATCTGAGGAAAAATTAATCTTTTATTGTTATCAATTTTAGATTTGTAAGCCAACTTTATATATCTCATAGTAACTAAAGTTTGACGTCAAAGCCAGTCTGTATTTCAAGATGTTTTCATCCGCTTTATATGATTGTATCTATGGTGACAAAAAAAGATAATCGCACTGATAATAGTTGGTGGAGCACTGCTGATAAACTTTGTGTACTTTGACAAGTACCTACTTAGATAAAATTTTAAATAGTTTTTAATGTAACATTTTAATATTATTGGCATAAATATTTCTTTTATATATATTATATATGTCTCAAATTGTATAAATTTATTATTATTAATTAATTATTTTGCTTAATTTTTTTGTCGATATAGCGTTTGCACCTTTTTGAAATTCGCAGTAAAATACTGGTGTAATTCACTACTTTATTTTATGTATAGATGTGTGTGTCATTAGAGGAGTGCCACGAAGGGAAAATGTTAAATATCGACAAATTATTGCCCAATCATGACAGTAAGTCACGATATTTGGTAATGAAAGGTTTAAGATCTTTGCCGCTATTATTGCTAATAGAAAAGTACGCTTTTCTTTGTCGCAGAAAACGTGTTTCGTACGATATATCATGAATAAGGAGAGGCTATTTGCCTTTCGGGTGGCCTTCGGTCTATAATTTGGAAGAAAACTTGGAAAACTACCACCTTCAAACAGTTGGTGACAGACTCACGCAGTCGGTAACAGATAAACAATTTCACAGTATTTCTTTAGTGAGGTTATCCCGTTACTGTCGCTAAAATAGCATCAATTATGATGTAATATTTGGCACAATTCAGTGTAAATCTTCAAGTATTCACATGCATTTTGCCTGGTGACCTGGTATACATGATGATCCTACATTATCAGTTCGCCCACAGCATTGATATTTTCGATTTTGAACGATCCTCTTTAAATCCATTCATGAATGAACGACTACCACGATTAAATTCACAGAACCAGTGGTATATAGCGACTTTAAATGGTGCTTCATTGCCAAATATTGAAATGCACTGATATATGCACTGTTGTTGAGATAATTCAAGTTCAAAAGTCGTAATAAATCACCCTTTTTTGGATTGACATAAATTGTAAAGCTGCTGTAAATGGAAAAATGGAAAAAAAAAAAAAAGGGGGGGCTTCTGTTTGACAAAACTTTCTGGGTAAGTAAAGGTAAAGAATGTCATGTTACGATGGATATGTCAGATAGCGTCTCACAGCATAAGCGTAGCTAATTCCGAATACATAAATAACAACCCCCGTATTTATTTTATGTCAAACGTGAGTTACATCATTTATGATTAATACGAAAATAATGAATGAATAGTTGAAGTACATGAAATTTTATGCAAATAAATCGTAATTTGATAGTTGCTGCTTTATAAAATCTGACTTAAATATCTTTTTAAAAATCAGACTTCAATGAAAGAGCAGAACGTGAAACACGTTTCTGTTACTTGACAAATAAGAACCGTAAGAATTTAAATATTAGAAATACATTTTATGTAATATTTAAATGTATGCTAATTTAAAATGTACGACCTGGGACCTCAATTCAATAAAAATTTTTTTTATTTATTTTGAAGAGTTTTATTGAAAAAAAAAAAAATGTACAAATTTCAAAATTAACATAGAAAAGCGTGAATTTTTTTTTTTTTTTTTTTTGCCAATGCAGCTGGCAAACAGACATGGACGTCTTAGATGCCTTAAGGCAAGCGCTGCACAGACGTTACTCACTTTGCATTACCCAGCGGGAGCGTGTAACTTGCAGATAAGCCACGGACGCAGAGTAACAATGCCCCCGCGACGCTCTACGATCTTATTAGGACCGGAACCCACGGTTTAAAGTGGATTCCGAACCACTACAAACATCCATGGCACCGCCAGGACTCGAACCCGAAACCTGTGGTACCGAGCGTCAGAGGAAAAGCGTGAAATAAAATGTCTGAAATATCATCACAATCGATCATACAATTAAAATTACTACACTTGAAAAAAATTTACTCAATTATAAGCGTTACATATATAAAAACAACTGAAGAAAAATAAAATAAAATAATATCATTAAAAACGAATAAGTAAAAACTAATATAAATTTAAAATCGATTGTTACATAAAATAACACATTAAATATCATATTTGATAAAAGTAATAATTATTGAATACTGAAAAACAAATTAAAGATGTCAAGCCACCAGCCATCAAGGAAAAGCAAAATATCATTTCAATATTTTTTTTACACATTTCACGGAATTTGCCTCATCAAAAACATCTTTCTAATTAAAAGCGATTCTCCTCAAATTTGGAATTTAATTTATTTTATAAATTTTTTTTTTTTAATATTAGGAAAAAAGACGTTAAAACCAAAATATTAAATAAAAACAATAAATAAATTGCAGCTATAGTACTATCAGGCTATTAGCCATCAGGAAAGATGATATATACTATATTTCGATGATGAAATGGAACGATGGATGAAATGGTACTATATATTTCGTTATTCTTTTCAAAGAATGAATCTCAAGAAAAGCGTTTTCCCTTTTAAAAATCTCTGAAACGTTCCTTAATCTAATAACTAAATCGCTATGATAATAACTAAATACTTAATAAATCGCTATGAAACAGCCAACAAGAAAGCATAAATCTCCAAATGGTCTAAAACATAAATCTCTAGTCCAAGTATAAATCTCCAAAGTATCTAAAACATATATCTCCAAATTGTCTGGCTGGTGGCTTGACATATTTTATTTATTGTTCAAAATTCAATAATTATTGCTTTTATTAAATTTGATATTTAGTCAAGTCTGAAATTTTCAATGTAAGAAAACTTAAATTCGAAAATGAAATAATGCCTCAATAGTCTGCTTTAATTTTGAAACCTAGCAAACTCGATTATTTTTTTTTTTATTTATTTTTTTTTTTTTAAAGGATATTTTAAATCGTAAAAATACGAATAATATTTAAATTTTTTTTTTTTTTTTTTTTTGAAAAAGAAATAATAATAGTAGTAATATATATATTTTATTTTTAATGTCATTTAAGCTTTTAATCGTCAAAAAATAAACCCAATCATCAATATCTCTTTAAATAAAAATAAAACAATTTAATTACCGCATGAAATTTATTTGGGCTCAGACATCATATACGTGTCATTTTAATGTCGTAAAAACCGACATAAATAAAATATTACCATGTTTCTTTTTTATGCATCTCTTCTAAAAGGGAAGTCCGATTTCAGATATTTTCAAAAGATGAAATTCACTGCATCGTACAGACAATTTTTTTAAATAATTTTTATTTATATCCAATTTAACATTAATTTTCATCTGCGTCTTTTAATAATCAATATCATTAATAACTTAAAAAAAACAATTTCATAATTATTTCTTCCTTTATTCTTTTAACACGTGTATATTTTTAAGGGGTTCATGTTTAGCTGGTTTGTTTCTTTTTTGCCATTATCTTAAACAAACTATATTCAGCTTCAGGTACTTTATCTTTAGCTTATCACGCGAAAAAGTACTTCAGATAAAATTAAGAAAACTGTTTTGTTTGTTTTCGTGAATGCTGTTTTTATTGTTGTTGTACATTTTTTGAAGTTGAAGCTTTTGATTATTTTTGAATAAAGTATTGCAAACTAGCAATAACTAGGAAAAGGTATTTGAATTATTTTAGTATGATTTTAATTTTTGTTTGAATTAAAATGTACAAAACTTATTCATTATTACTATAAAAAATGGTGATTGACTAGGTATAGGATGTAACAATATAGGAAAATTATTTTGCTGTTTCTTATCCCACTTAGCTGGCCAAGCCCACGAGCCCATACGTACTCATGATTGAAGGGAAAGGAAGCAGCTTCTGTTTTGATGGAGCACCCGTAGGTAGAAGTCTGACTTTGGCTCCGTGACGTTATTATAGTCATAGGAGAAGGGGACCTACAGCTTAAAGTGGATTCCGAACCACTACAAACATCCATGGCACCGCCGGGATTCGAACCCGAAACCTGTGGCACAGAGCGCTAGACACTCGGTCATTCAGGTCCCAAATTTGTGAATGCCAACGGCACGCGGTGTTCCCAGGTGGTCACCCACCCAAGTACTGACCGCGCCCAATGATGCTTGACTTCGGTGATCTAACGAGAACCGGTATATTCAGCCTGGTATAGCCGTTGGCTTTTAGGAAAATTATACATAGCACAACATAAATTAACAGCGTAAACAATTGTTTAAAATCTTATCAACAATGTTAAAATCATATTATGTAATTATGTGCTTTTGTGAAGGTATCTTCATGATAAAATTATTTATGTCACATAAGATAATGATAGCTGAATTTGTTATTTATTTTATCTCAGGTTGTTCAATAGATAGTTAGATTTTAAAATAAAAAAACAGCATAATTTAAAAAAATATGTAAATTGTTAAAGGGGAGGATGGCATGAGGACCTGGAGCAGGGATCTTCAAACTACGGCCCGCGGGCCAATTCCGGCCCGCCGCTGTCATTAAACCGGCCCGCGACAGCGAATAGCTTATTGTTGCTGTAATCGGTTGGATAAAAAAACACAGGATGATAATAAAATGTTTTTATTCACTTGCTAGGTAAAGCCTAATGACGAGCATAATACGCAGAAAAGTTAACTTAAGCATAACAACTAACAAATAATTGAAATGAATCCCAGTAACATTATAAACTAGTGAACATCCCGCGGTTACCCTCGGTAGTTATGTTGGGGTAAAGAGTATCGCATATGTATGTACAACGATGTTTGGAATATATATATAAAGTAATATATATATTCTGAATCAAACATATGATTTTTATCCTGAAAATCTCTCAGGAACGGGAAAGCTAAATTAACGCTAATGAAACCGCAGGGTTTCCACTTGTAAAAAAATACTCATGAAATTTATGTAATTGTGGTGATTTTCCACTGACAATAGTTTGTAGTTAGCAAGCGCATGGTCGCTCAGAGAGCGTACTCGGCGACTGGTCTAGAAATTACAGAGAATGGCAGAAAAATTAAAAAACGGTTTTGGCCCTTGGTACTTACTTGGAGTAAACAGTATGGCCCTACGGCTGGAAAGTTTGGAGACCCCTAAACTAGAGGATGGAATGTTGTGTTTCCGAACTGGAGGAGCTCAATTTGAAAGTCGATAAGTAGTGCTGAGTAAAAAAGCTCGGATGTCTACGTTGAGGTTGGACGTTATAAACCTGTGGCTCAGGCAGTCCTTTCATCAGGTCGACACAGGGTGATATCTCCTCACATACCTCTATTGAGAATTCCGCTTTAAAATGTAAGGGCAGTATATCATTAGTAACGAATATGAATTGAACCGAATCTATTAATAGCTGAATCTGCTATACGTATATCTCCCATTTTAATTGCGAATGGCATCAGGTCGAAGTGCCAAGCATTTCGAAAACTATGCACCTTGTATGAGTAACTACTACAGTGCCCAAAAAGTAAGACCAATTATGATTATTTTCAAAAACTCTTCATGTATTCTTCCAAATTTATTTCATTCCCTTCAAAGTAATGCCCTCCGGATACAATGCACTTACGCCACCTTTTTTTCCAATCCTCAATGCATGCTAAAATGTCATCGGCAGGGGTGGCCTTCAAAGCGCGCGCCGATACACGTTGAATCTCTTCAATCGACTCAAAACAGTGTCCCCCGGAGTGGTCTTTTGAGTTTAGGGAATAGCCAAGAGTCACACGGTGTGAATACGGTGGTTATGGAATGATATGGGTTTCAATTTTGGCGAAAAAGTCAAGAAGAACCAATGCAGAGTGAGCTGGCGCATTCAGTGTTTTCGGTACCAATCGAGAATTGACACGTTTGAATCCCAAAATGGAATTGGCCGATCCTTTTGAAATTCCAACATCATCAGCAAGGTCTCTAATTGTAAATCGACGGTTTGCGAGCACCAAATTTTTAACTTTTTGAACGTGAGCTTCGTCGGTTGAGGTCGATGGTCGACCAGAAGACTCTTCGTCTTCAACGCGTTCTCTGCCTTCTTTGAATTGTATATACCACTTCTAAACATTACTTTCCGATATAGGAATGCTCACCGAATGTCTTCTGCAACATTCTATACATTTCTGCAAACAAAATTTAACGCAAGTTCTTTGCTTAATTAATTCAGACATTTCAAAAATCGCCGGAATGAGTTTTAGAGTGTCACAAAGCCAAGGGTAATTTAAACACTAATGAATATTTTGACGTCAAATTTCACACAGGTGTCAAGGACAGTGCCAGCAACCAGAAAAGAAAAAAAAAATTAAAATTCCGTAAGCACCGGGAATTTTAAATTGAAAATGCGTCCTACATTTTGGACACAGTAGTACGTCTGCTTTTTATTGAAGAGATTAATATATAATCTCGGGAGAATATCGGGATGCATTTTTTAAAAATGAATATAAATTCGCCAGTTTTCTTAGATATGTAAATATATATTTCATTGTATCTTATTCTTTAAAAAAGGAAAACATAAAATACTTTTCAAAAAAAAAAAAAAAAAGTGGAGTGACATTTAGGTTAAAATCGTGAATCCCAGAATTTTGTTTTTATTTTGTAAAAGAGCTACTACTGATTCTTTGGTTCCACCTCTAGTAGGAATGACTTGGGTAATCAGCATACTAATTTTCCAATCCATTAAAAGGAACGTCTGACATACTATAAAGTGTTCAGCACTAGCATATACACGGAATCTAGTTCGCTTATTGGACTTCAAAATAAGCTCCCCTGTATCTGAAATCCTGTGTGCCACCCACCACCCACAAACAAATATCTTGATTAATCAGAATATAAATTGTAAACGATTTATAATTAAATTTGGTTGCTTATTTTTAATCATTTTTTTTCTAATACAGACACATAATAAGACCCCTGCGAGTTACAATTAATGCATAATAGAAATTTTGATTGTGTGGTGATACAGAAATTTGCTTACTGGAAATAATGAATACAACTAGCTTATTAAAGAGAAAATTTGGAATCAAATTTAATAGATAAAACAATATATTTGGGGCAAATCGCAAAATAGGAGACATTGGGATTTGGCGGATTTCTTGTACTGTTAATTCACTTCATTTACAATCGCATCACTTTTCTTGGTGCACTTTGGCGAAAAGTACTTTTAACGTCAAATGCCAGCTACCCCTATTCTGCGATTTTGCCGATATTTTAATTATTAGTTTCACAAAACTAATCCCTGTTAACTTTTTTCTTATTTTGGGTAAAAATCTAGAACCATGTACCCTTTGTACCAAATGAATTGCTAGGATGCCAACTCCTCAAGTAAACATAATATTAAATGAGCAAGTTAGTTTTCGCATGTAAAATGATATTACGCGAAAATCCAAAACTAGGATGCCAAGTCGCCAAGTAAACAAACAAAACTGTTTTGGAATTCTGTATAGTTGTAAAACTCTATTTCGCAAAAACATTCATCGCCAAAAATCGCTACTACGTCAACATTAATAGCCAAACAGCTAAATGTCAAATTTTATTCCTTAAATTTCTTTTATGCCAAATTTTATCGCTTTAACGCCCAATATTATCACTATCCTGCCAAAATTTTATTCTTAAAATATTTTTACGCCAAGTGTTATCGCTTCAACGCCAAAATTTAAAGGACATAACAATGCTTCAACGCCAGCATTGTTATGTCCAAATATTTATGCTTAAATTGCCTACTAAGCCAAATTATATCGCTTTATCACCAAATTTTTACCACTATTATGGTAAAATTTTAATTTGCTTTTAAACCAAATGCTATCGCTTTAACGGCAAAATATATCACTATTTTGCCCACATTTTATTCTTAAATTGCTTTTAAGCCAAATTTTATTGCTTTAATTCCAAATTATTATGTAGAATTTTGTTTTGCTAACTCACAAAAATGTATCATTTTAACAACTATAATAATCGCTATTACGATAAAATTATTCCCTAATAAGCAATTTTTTTTTTTTTTTTTGTATTATGCCAACAAATATTTTATGTTTACGATGCCGAATTCGAATGATAAAACAATATTAATAAAAAAGATAAAAAGAAGAAACTAGAGAATAACTTACATTTTAATCTGGTAAATCCTTTGTTGGTGGCGAAAATAATCTTTTTATTGCCTCACTAAAACCTGCCCTTGCATAGACATATTAAATAAATATAGAAAACAAGAAAAACATCACAAAACCATAGAAAAATGCGTTTCAGTGGCCTTTTTCTTCCGTGAACTAACATTCTAAAATTTAAAATTTACATTTTTCCGCGAGAATTCAATAACGGTTACTACAAAATCATAATTATGCGAACAGCATTAAAAAGAAACATTACAAAATCGCAGAAAATTTAATGAGTTCGAGAGGTGTTTTCGTCGTGAACTAATAAAAAGTAGCATTTTTTTGTCGAAAATTCAAATAACGGTTGTCACAAAACCTTAATTATGTCAACAGCATTAGAAAGAAAATAATTATTTGATAATCAAACATAAGTTATTAATAAAGTAAAAAAATCGTTTTTTGTTGTTTGTTTCGTATTTTTATGAGTGGCAACATCATAAAAAATGTTTATATTTTGTATCAGTTGCAGACATATGTTATAAGAATCTCAATAATTTATCGGAATAATTATTTAAAAGAATATATATTTCTCTTCTTGTTTACTATAAATGTAAAATCTGCAAGTAACAATGAAAGTAGCAATAAAATAATCATTATTATTGTTCGGAAAAAGAAGAAATTACGAATTCCTCTAATTACAGTAATGTAACCCTAAAGAAATTGGCAAAACTTGACGAAATATTCAGGGTTGCTAAATTGGCGGCTTCCTGAGGGGCACAGTATTCTAGATTTCAACCTTATTTTGTTGTATAACCTTACTATTGCCTATTTCTGAATAAGATGATAAGAGTTAACTTACCATTTAATAACTTTGTCTTTTTCAAAATCCATCTCAAATCGATTGAGTATTCAAAAAATATTTCTACACTTTTCCAAAAGAGATAATAGTTTATGAAAATTCTCACAATCTTAGTATTTTTTTTTTTTTTCGGAAGAAAAACAACATAATTCAAATCACGAAGAAAGATGACGACGTTCACTCAACTGCTCATGATCAAAATGTGAGAAACAGTGCAACAATATAGCAAACAATGAAATTTTTTAACAATATCTTTATTCCTGTGTAACAAATAATTAACAATTGGAATCGCATTATCTGCAGAATAATGATAGTTACAATTGCTTATTGTTGAGCTATATATATGTTGTTGTTCAACTTACCTACACAATAAATGGAAAAAAAAGGATGAATTACCTATACTCCCACTGGCGGGCAATCTATTGGGAGGACAAGGTGATTCCCCTTCATTTTCGTGATGTAAAATACCCGTAAAACTCCCACCAGACAGCCTGCTATCGATGCGAGACACCCTGTCCCAATCACCATCGAATCTCCTCTTTTTTGAAAGCAGTGATTGCAACATATGTCATCAGCTATTAGGATAGACGTAAAGTTATTATGATCCCTCTTAGACTTAACGTTGCTACTGAGCCACGAATAGGTCATATTACTTTTATTATAATATAAGATCTAAACAACGAAAATTATATGCTTAACTCTATTCATAATAAAAAGTAAAATTCAAATTTTTATAACTTTTAAAGTGAAGTTTGCATGAATCCAGTTTTCAATCGTTAAATAAAAATCGAAATGATTCAAGTTTATTTAATTATTTAGGTAATTATAGACATGTTCATCGGCAAATTAAAACGGATTAATACGAGGATAATTGAATAAAAAGATATGCCTTTAGACATGAAATTAATTACATTCACTACTTCAATCAGGCCATCTTGATGCATTATCTATTTCCCCTTCAACTCTGGAGCCTCAAACACTGACGAATTTAAGGAGTATATTTATTTTGTACAAGTTCCAACCGTCCCTACATTTTTTTTTCTTTCTAATGCAGCTGGCAAACACAGACAGCTTGGTCGCCGTCCCCACATTAAATATGTGTTTTTTAAACATAAATTTTGTTAGTTGAAATGATGCATAATAGAAGTAAAAAAAGATAATAATAATAACTAATTACATTTAAAAGTTTGTTGAGTACCCCTTCACATTCAATTTTTAAGATTTCATAGTGATGGTTATGATTTAAATTAATATCTTTTTTATTTACGTCAGAGCCATCATTTTACGTCATTCATTAATTTTATTCATTATTTCATACACTTTCAGCCATCATTTACACATTATCTTATCAATAAAAACTGAAGATGTGCTCATGTTCTTTCAGGAAATTAATTGTCGAGATTGAGAAATACGTAAAGAAATGAAAAATATTCATAAAAATAAAAGAAATATATTAATATAAAATTTTCATTCGGGTGTTTGTGTTTTTGGTAGAGTTCTTAGGTTTTGAATCCACTGGGGGCGTCCTATGTAGTCATTACTTTCAGAAACGAGAAGACTCGATGGCTTTTATGCAAAGCATTTTGCATCGACAATCAGGAGGGAGTTTTCCTCAATCCGGATCATCAACATGCAAATGCCTCATAATTATTCGTAAAAATCTTTCTAAAATACAATGTCACCCTTCACTCCATCCCGTACATGGGATGGAGTCCCGTACACCCGTCCCATCCCCTCTATGTTTAAGTGGAGAACACGAGACCGTAATAATTAAATTCTTAGTTTGCTACTGAAATGTAAAATAGTAGTAATAAATTCATTTTGTTCCACTTCTATTCTCTTAAAGACCGTGATATATATATATATATATATATCACGGTCACATATATATATATATCTATATAAAAGAATATATATATATTCTTTTTCTGGTTTTAAATTTTAAAGGAGAATAGCTGCATTTTGAATCTCTAAATAAACATTTTCTACTACTTTTTATAAATTGTTGTGGTACATTTACTCCCCCCCATCCCACACTAAAAAAATGGAACAATAACTTTCATCATTATCATTAGATTTTCACAAAAATGGTAGCCATGAGAAAGAGTCAGAGGGAACTAACTTATGATGTAAAGTAATTCCTTAACAAAATTAATTAAAATTGTTATTTAATCACTGAATCGAATATTTTCCTTTACTTAAAACGAGATTTTTAAGCGTCACTGATTCAGCGTAGTTAAATTAGACTAGAATATTATTTTTCATAGACGTTCGATAGAAAAATTTAAGAGTTGCGGGGGTTTAAAAAATTGACTTGTTGCATGTTAAATGAAAATTGTATGTAATTCGCAAAATGTGGTATTCTAATTAATAATTTTTTAACTTGTTGCAGCAGTCGGAAGAACTTTTTCCCTATATAAAACATAATTTTAATAAAAATTCTGTAAATATTTTTTAAAAGTGCAGTAATTTTTTTCTGCGGGACACGAATTGCAAGCCACGAATTTTACTTATTGCAAAATAGCCCACCGAAGGACGAGATTTGGAAAATATTGCATCCGGGAGTACTTTAGCGGCCTGGTGGCCAATTGGCTAGCGCTCTGGCCTTTGGTACCACAGGCTTCAGGTTCAAATCCTGGTGTTGGCATGAATATTCGTTAGTGGTATGGAATCCACGTTAAACTGTAGGTTCCTGTCTAATTAGCCCGAAGTGTGCAAAAAATTATCATAGAGCGACAAACCAAACCGAACCAGGAGTATTTTAAGGGACAGTTATACAACATATGATGTCTTTTATCATCATTTGATATTGTTACGTCGAAACCCAGGTTCCCCTGCTTAGGGGAGGTCAACGCCCTATGTCCAGAAAAACATCCTGTTTGTGGGGGTGTCTGGCAGGGGGTGAGGGCCAGGGAGAGAAAGAAGGAATGTAAGTAAAATGAGTTGAAACTCAGCGACCAAAGAGAATGGTTGTGTGGCAGTCGATCCTCGAGCGCGATGGCTGCATAAATAAGAGAGTTGAACTTCTGTAACCAACGAGAAAGGTTGCGTGTGGCAGTCCATCCATGAGTGCGATGGCTGCCTAAATAAATGAGTTCAATAAATGTAACCCCAGAGAGAGGTTGTGTGGTCAGTTCATCTCCGAGTTTGATGGCTGCCAAAATAAAGGAGTTTTATTTACAGTCCATTATTATTATTATCTGTGTATGTGTTGAAAATTATTGGAGTTTATTTTATGTGTGAGCTATCGAACAGATATGATGTATCGTATCACTTACAAATAATGTCAAAATATCTGTTGCTATTTGATAAAAAAGTTATCACTACAGACATCACCGGTATGTTCGAACCGGAATCCACCTGCAAGGTAAACTGCGCACCTTACCACTAGCCTACGTGGGGGGCAAACATTGCTATTTAGAAAAAAAAATCGTACCATTCTAACGTAATTATCTTCATTAAATCAATGATTACTCAACTTAAACGGTTGATAATAAGAATTAAATTATTGATTGTTACCTTTAAAAAGTGATAATAAAGTTCTAATTTATTTTAGTACGTCTAAATTTATCTTAGCTGTCTCTGTCATTTTTATCTTGAGGAATGTTTCCAAACTTTTTATCTGTTAATACAACTCAAATTAAATTGGGATACAATGAATCTTCAGATAAAATAATATCTAGAAGTGAAAGTTCACTTTATCAAAGATAATTGATTATGTAAAATTATTATGAAATTTTTAATTAATAGGAAAGATCTTGTTAGATTTTTATAAAATGCAACATTTATATATATATATATATATATATATAGCTCTGAAATGGCTACGAATTCCCGTCGAAAGCCAAGTGGATTCTGTTGATAAAGAAAACAGGAATCTATTTACAATAGAACCTCTGTAAATCGAACTTCAAGGGAGACGCCAAATAATTCGCGTTATAGAGTTTTCGACTTATGGAGGATTTCGACTTACGCGGATTTTGTAAGGAAATGTTCAACTTGTAGAGGTTTAGATTCTTTCTTATTTTCTACTTATTTTGAGTTAAAGAGTTAAAATAAATAAAAATTCAAGTTACACAGGTAATAAATATGTTCATTTGCAACTTAAAAGTTATATTATGTACTACAATATAAAATCAAAATAATTCCGTAACAACCTTAAAGGTAACGAGTTGTAAAATCAAACATTGCTAATTTTCGAGATACAGAGGTCCAATTTTTTTTTTTTTTTTTTTCGAGTTACGGAGGGAAAATATATACCAAAATGGCTTGTGGGGATTGACTAATTATTTCGACATATAGAGGGTTAAAATTTCGAGCAATAGAGGTTTTGGGGCTTTAAGGGAATTGAACAATTTTTTTTTTTTTTTTTAGTTTTGGAGGTTTTTGACTTATCGAGATTCGACTTAAAGAGGTTATACTGTACTTCATTTTATAACGATCTTTAAGGAATTTAAAGAATTTAGGCTCAATAGGAAAGGCAACTGCAGGTTGAAAAGCCACATCCACTAGCTGTGAATATTTCAAAGCATTTTCGGAAGAGTGAACAAGATTATGATATAAACATACCCCTAAAAGTGATCAGGTTAAATCTTGCAAGGGCGAGATCTGAGAGGCATAAGGTAGTGATAAATTATAGAAGTACAGAAACTGGAAGTAGCTGCTATCAGAAAATGTGGAACTAAATTTAAAAAGCGTTAGAACAGAATTTGTTAGTTATAGATTCGGGAAGAGCAAAATGGTCCTTGTCTAATTAACCCAAAGTGTGCAAAAAATGACCATAGAGCGAGAAACAAAACCTAACCGGGAGTAGTTAAAGGGACAGTTGTCCAGGATATGTTGTGTTTTATCATCATTTGATACGATGTATCTTATCACTTATGAATAATACTTTACACACACATCTGTATATAGTATATGCAAGTATTTGCTTCCTTTACTTTGTTCTTAATAGGATAAATTTAGTGCTTGTATATATGTACACATGTATATTTATAAAGACGTACATACATATGTACGTTTAAATATGCATTTCTCTATGAGTAGTGGTGTACTGGTATGGATAAAGATGTATGGGTAAATATACACACATTCGGTAAACATGATTATGTTTACACCCTCAGCAACAAATGTGTATTTACTTATAAATGTTTGCAAATGTATACATGCATAATGCCTTATGTATGTATTCGTATATATGTGGGCTTCTTTCTATATGTGGATATAGATATATGAGAATAAATGTTATAAGCGTATATTTGTATGTATGCTAGTGCGTAAATATGTGCATGCCCACACACATATATATATATACAATATTCGAATATAAATGTATGAGTACATATTTGCGGTGAATGCCTGTACTAGTGTCCAAAAAGTACGACCAATTTTCAATTTAAAATTCCGGGGGCATATGGAATTTCATTTTTTTTTTCCTTTTTTACGTTGCTGGCACTGTCCTTGACACCTGTGTGAAATTTGACGTCGAAATATTTATTAGTGTTTGAGTTACGCTTGATTTTGTGAAACGATAAAAATGATTCCGGCGATTTTTGAAATGTCTGAATTAATAGAGCAAAGAACTTGCATTCAATTTTGTTTGTGGAAACGTATAGAATGTTGCAGAAGGCATTCGGTGAACATTCCTATATTGGAAAGAAATGTTTAGAAGGGGTATAAACAGTTCAAAGAAAGCAGAGAACGCGTTGAAGACGAAGAGTCCTCTGTCGACCATCAATCTCAACCGTCAAAGCTCACGTCCAAAAAATTAAAGATTTTGTGCTTGCAAACCGTCGTTTTACAATTAGAGACCTTGTGATGATGTTGTAATTTCAAAAGAATCGGTCAATTCCCTTTTGGGCCTCAAACGCGTCAAATCTCAATTGGTACCGAAAACACTGAATGCGCCAGCTCACACTACATTGATTCTTCGTGATTTTTTCGCCAAAAATGAAATCCATATTGTTCCACAACTTCCGTATTCCCACCGTGCGACTTCTGGCTATTCCCTAAACTCAAAAGATCACTCCAGGGGCACCGTTTTCAGTCGATTGAAGAGATTCAACGTGAATCGGCGCGCGCTTTGAAAGCCATCCCTGCCGATGACATTTTAGCATGCATTGAGAATTGGAAAAAAAGTTGGCATAAGTGCATTGTGTCCGGAGGGGATTACTTTGAAGGCGATGAAATAAATTTGGAAGTATAAATAAGGAGTTTTTGAAAAAAAAAAAAAAAATCGGTTTTACTTTTTGGGCATAGTAGTATGTGATTGTATATTTGTGAGCATGCATGAATATAGGTTTGTACATGTTATAGTTCTGCATGTATATTTGTGTGTATGTGTGCCTATAAATTTGTTAGAAAAGTATTTTAGAAAAGGTAACATATTAATATAATATTATTTGAAAACCGGTGATGATTTTAAACAAATGTTTACACAAACAATTTTGTTGGGCTTCATATAATTTTCCTATTTTTATACATCCTATTTCTAATCAATCAGTATTGTATATTAATTAATAAATAAAGACGAATATTATGCTGCTCAAAACAGTTAGAAAATACTGATTTTTAATAAAAAATTGCAGGTAAAGAAAAGTTTTGTTGACTGATATATAATTGTGCTGTAAGGTATGAGAAAAGAAAACTATGATTGGTGCAATGAATAATTAAGCATTAAAAACTATAATTGTTAGCAAACAGTTTTTATGATGTCTACAATTATGCACACCATAAAAATTAATTTCAATACAAGGTAGGCCTTCCACTGATAGAAAGCAAATTAAAATGTCATTACATAATAATTTTACTAATATAATTTACTTTTTTAACGTTAAACAAATACTAATATTGAAAATGTTAAATAATTATTTGGATTTTATTTTCTTCCTCTCCCTCCCTTTTTTTTTTAACAAAATCATGATAATATATGCCAATTTAAGATAAAATTCATAAATAAATTTTCATTATTAAATATTTAAAACAATAATCAAAATACATTTTTTCCGATTTATTATTTTGTGCCTGTTTTATGGAAAATCTTATCCACTAATCTACAGACAAGCTAACTTTTCTGTATATAATAAACAGCTCATATACATGTATCACATGCGCACCATGGTTATCTATGCAAGTCCAGTTTGAGCAGGTTTAGAAAGCAGATAAAACAAATAGTTTTATTTGCTTTCATTTATACAATATTTTATTAAGCTCATAAAAATGTAACACCAGTTTATCTCTATGCTAACAACTTTGGGTTTTTTTTTTATAGCTAGTTGACGCATCTGTAAAGCAAACTCTCCATGATTAAAAATATTTAAACCAAACAAATTTATCCGATTTCGTCAACAACTTTCTTTTAAAAATTACTTACAATTTTAATTAATTTACAACTTTAAATGTAATTTATTTTTTGAGAATTGTAGTTATGCACTAAATAAAGACAAAGATTTGTTTAAAAGAAAAACCAGAAGTACTTCTCATCATAATGACTAATCATTTTATACATTACTGTGAAAACACGATTTTGATTTTGTATTACCCATTAGGAGAAAGGTGGTTTGTTGTTGTTGTCGTGTCCCTCATGGAAGGAGGGATGCAGCTTCCGTTCTGATGGAGCACCCCTAGGTAGAAGTCTGACTTCTGCTCCGTGACGCTCTTACAGTCATAGGAGACCGGGACCTACGGCTTAAAGTGGATTCCGAACCACTACAAACACCCATGGCACCACCGGGACTCGAACCCGAAACCTGTGGCCCCGAGCGCCAGACATTCGGCCATTCAGGCCCGAAAGGTGGTTTACAAGAATTTTATATTTCTTTGTAAAACGCAAATGTTTAAAATCTATATATTTAAATATCTAAAAAAACTATATACAGTTTTCAAATGTTAGCCGTTCTGACCAGAGGTCAATCGCTTCTAGAATGGCAGGAATGTCAACATTATCCAGGATTTGCTCCATTGCAATATAATGTTAATACACATAAATTGGATGGTATTTTGTGAAAATTAAAATCTCCACTGGCCTTCTATATTTGATTGATGGGATTATTTCTAAAATGTTAATGTTATAGTTTTCGAAAAGCGGGCAATTTGACATGAGAAAGACAGTTATATTGTTGATCCAGCATAACCCAGGATGCACCACGATTCGGAACACCCCAAGAATATTATGGAGGAGGGCGAAATCTTTTCCTCGATGTCAATCAGGGAAGGGCCAACTCCGGCCCACAGGAAGGTTCTATCCGGCCTGTGGATAGAATATTAATTTGCGAGTCCGAGGCAAATTAAAAGAACTATATAGCAGTTGTTTCTAAATATGCCAAAGTAAGAGTTTTACAAATCATTATCGAAAGTAAGTTTCCCAAATTTAATATCTCACGCCCAGAAAATTAGTGCTGTGTTTGCTTCATCTTATATATGTGAACAATTGCTTTCATCTATAAACCTTAGAAAGAATTATTTCAGAAGTAGACTGACAGAGGAGCATTTAATCTCGTTCCTTAGAATCAGAACATCTCGATTCGAACCTCAATATAATGAACTTTTAAAAATGAAATCGCAGTTTCATTCATCTCATTAACATATTTAAATTATAATACTTGTATATCGCTTTTAAAATTTTATCTTGGTCCGCCAAAAATTTTTTTTTTCGGTTTTTGGCCCGCGACCGAAAAAGTTTGCCCATCCCTGATTTTAATGGACGTTCCAGACAACAGATTTATATTTTCCTAACGGTTTTTTTAATGAAAACTTATTATATTAATAAACGTAAGTATAAACTTTATTATCATAAACTATTAATTATCAAAGTGAATTGAACTGATTTATTTATCTTACCTGCGTCATGATTTGATTCACTTAAACAATAGAAACTGTTTTTTACTTTCGAAAGTTTTCGTACTCAACAAACCGATATGGAGCGGCTATAAAATAATAATATAAAAAAAGCATTGTTTATCATTATCATGAAGATATGTGTACTCTGCGTGTTTCTTCTACACGTGTAAAACATTGCATCAACTTTGAAGCCTCTGTCTGCTTGTCAATCGTTTCGACCCTGAAGTGAAACATTGCGTCACGTATTGTTGATGCAACTCTTCACTCTATTTATATCCACTCTATCTGAATAAGTCAATGCTTTTCTGCGAGTATTTTTTTGCAGATAGTACATTGCTGATAATATTTTGACTTTTGTTTGCAAATATACTATTTCTTACTTTTGTAACAAATTATGCCTCTTCGAGGATTTATTTTTTTAGGAAAAGAACATTTCAAGGAATAGATTATCAGGTTTTTATAATAGCAATTCAACGAACCACAGAAATTTGGAAAATTCAATAAATAAATATGCACATTGAAATTACCACACATGTAACCGTTGGGAATTCATTTTTAATCACTGAAAAATATACAAAAAATAAAATTTTGTAAAATAATGGCTTGATATAGAAGGCGAAAAAGAATCCTTTACAAACTTATACGGCACAACGTACAAGCAAAATATATTCAAAGAAAGAAGGGAATAAAATGTTCTCTTGTCCACTAACAAAGATCTTAAAACATCGGAAATAAAACTTCTCGATAAACATTCAATTCAATATATATATATTTAAATATCTAAAAAAATGATATATAGTTTTCAAATGTTAGCTGTTCTGACCAGAGGTCAATCGCTTCTAGAATGGCAGGAATGTCACCATTATCCACGGCTTATTACATTGCCAATATACATAGTTAGATAGTATTTTAAGAAAATTAAATCACCACTGACCTTCAATATTTAATTGGTGATATTATTTCTAAAAATTAAAGTATGCATAGCGTCCTAATTTTATTAAAAAAATTAAGAGGCTAGATACACTTCTACTATATATTTAAGACAATTATTCATTTACTATTTTGTATTCAAAAACTGCCATTGATTAGAAAATTTACATCTACAAGGAAATTAAATAGACCACAGAATACAACTACAGCTTTGATTGTCTGCTTCCATCACCTTGATCAGTAACAATCTACTTGATAGTTGCATTAAAGCTAGAAGTAAAAAAAAGAGTGCGGACAAACAATAGTGTGAAAATGAAATATAAAAAGTGAGAAGGTTGATTTCTAACTTATTGAACAAATTACAAGAAACGTAATAATGTTTTGTCAGTTGAAAAATAATACAATGAAATCAAAGTTGTCAATTTGAGGATTTTTTTAATTCAATTTTGTTATAAGATAATGACCAAACCAATACAGTCTACAGTTCTGACCCTGTACAAAATTTCACTAGTTATACGAAAATTATTTTGTGTTCAAAAGTCGTAGTAAACTATAAAAAAATTAAAAGGCTATGTATATTTTTAACAATTATTCATTTACTATTTGTTTTTACTGATATATAATGAGCAAGTTTCCTACACATTTAACTTTTGTTTCGAACTAGTTTTACAATGAAAAGCAACAATATTAAAACGTTTTTTTTTTCTCAGGAAAACAGAGTATTTTCATGGGTTTTTCTAGCTTGATCATACTTAACAGAAATAGATCATAATATAATGTATAAGCAAGAAAACATAAAAGGAATTAAGGAAAAAAAAAAAAAAAAAAAACCGGCATTACAAACCGAAGTACAATTTTACTCTTTAATTTATTTAAACAATACATTTCTTAGTTACACCCAATTTAAAATAACCCTTAAATGTAATTTTAATTAAAATAATATTTAATTAATTCTAAATTAATATTAAATTAATTTCTAACCCTTAAATCAAATTTTGAATAAATATGCAAAACTTTATTGACTTTATCCAGTACTTAAAGATTCTCCTTCTGATCCATAACCTAGTTATCAACAAATTCACTTTTGTATTTTGTTAAAAATTATTTCCTTCGTTTTCTAAAATTTCTATCAATTAAATATCTCAAAACACATCAAATTATTATAAAAATGTCTACTATGTTACAGCCAAAGCCTGAATATCATAACTTTTTTTGGCTATTACAAATTTTTAATCGCTATTTAAAATTTTCAATACATATTACTACATTTCGCAACAATGCTTCATAGCTTTAAAAATAGCTGCAAAATATTGGTAATTTTTTTTTATCTCTAGATGAAAAGAAATTAATACATAATTACACAGTACAACACTATTTTTGCTTTTTAAACTAGCACACACATTTTTCTTATAGATTTTCAAATTTGACATCAATTATTTTACAAAAAAATAACGTAGAATGCAGTTTTTTTTTAACTAATTACTCACGTTAATATTTATAATCCCGTAAACAGTATAACATAACACTCTTTTTTTAAATCGAGAAAAAGTTTTTAAGGAATTAAATTAATTTTTATTAGAACAATATATAACTACTCATTGAATATGTCCAAAAATAAATTATAGTTTAAAAACACGCTTTTAGAGTTAATCAAACTAAAAAATAATTGTTAACATAAGAATAAAATGACTGACGAGAAAATGAATGCCACTGTTCTAAAAGCGTGGGGTGCTCGATATCAGTTATAATTTTTCATTAGTTTCATTCCGAAATGCAGTGTTAGTTTAAAGATGTCATACAAATCGAAAATAAGGAGAAATTATGACATAAATTTATCTGAATTGAATTTGCTTTAATCTTCAATGTATTGAATATATTTAATTTAATTTGATAGAAAATATGATAATTTTTATTTTCATAGTCAATGATTTTTATTATTTGAACTTTGTAAATGTTGATATTAGTTGTTGTTACAAGATGATTAGTTGTTGTTACAAGTACTATATATGGTTCTGAGAATAAATGTCCAAATAAGCGTTCTCGACTTTTTTGTCGTGCCACATTTTTTATAAATATTAGTACCCATCACAACATGTTTCGTTTAACATATTGATTTATATCACAGTAATGATGTATTTTTTATTATCTCATGTAATTAACAAACTTAAAAATGGGAGGTGAAAGGGCCTCATAAGCGGAATAGCCTAGGGCCTCTTTTCATCTAAAACCGGCCCTGCTCATGCTTCTTTATTCCAAACCTCTCCCTAAATATTTAAGAGAAATTGTTAACGTGAAGGATAGCCAAAATTTTCCACTTTTACTAATCAACTGAAAATTATACCGTACGATATATAAATACGTAAAATTATACCGTACCGGAAATCTGAGTAACATTGATAAAAAAATCCGTTTTTCTGGTCGATATTTTGAAAATGTGAACATTGTTTGAGGGGAATCGAAAATCATTCACCCTCCCCCGTGTTTTTCTGGACTTCACCAAGTCCCTCCCCCATGCCCGAACCTGGGAACTTTAGCTTGAAAAATGGGAAAAATAAATTAATAGTTTAAAAAACACACTTTTAGAGTTAATCAATATAAAAAGTAAAAAATAATTGTTAACATAAGGATAAATGACGGACGAGAAAATGAATGTCACTGTTCTAAAAGCGTGGGGTGCTTTGAATGACATTTTTAAACTATCTCTGCATTTGAAACTAGTGAAAAATTATAACGATTGATATCGAGTAACCAATAATTTTTCACTAGTTTCATTCCGAAATGCATAGTTTAAAAATGTCTTACAAAGCACCCCACGCTTTTGGAACAGTGACATTCATTTTCTCGTCAGTAATTTTATTCTTATGTTAACAGTTATTTTTTAGTTTGATTAACTCTAAAAGCGTGTTATTTTAGTTTTTTTAAACTATTAATTTATTTTTTACTTTTTAGTTTGCTTAATTCTAAAAGTACGTTTTTAAACTATAATATTTAAATGAGGTCCTGGTATGAAGGACTGGAACTATAGTTCTTACAATAATTTAATTGTGTGTAAAACAAAGGCTAAATGCGAATATGTCGAGCCAGCCAGGATTCGAACAGGAAATCTCCTGATCCGTAGTCAGGCGCGTTATCCGTTGTGCCACGTAGGTTTGAATGCCATTGCTGAATACTTTCATTCTACATGGGTTAAATTGCTCTTCATAAGTTAAAATAAAATCACTAATCCTGGCGATCCTAATTATGAGGTAATAAACTTATCAAAATATTTTATTGTCGTCGGTCCTTGATAAATCTACAACGTTTAAATTAAATCTGATCGCTTAAAGTAGGGTAAAATCGAGTCCAAAGAGTCAGTTATATACAAACATACAGGTGAAACTAATAAAAGCGTAAAAGGACTAGGGGTAAATATGCATAAATTCGGGAAATCAGATGACAGTATTATAATTCATGATCACTCATACTCAGGGCCGGATTTTCCTATAGACTAACTAGGCTTCAGTCTAGGGCCTCAAGATCAAGAGGGGCCTACATTCAAATTGTTAGAAAAATTACACTATTCTAAAAACAGTAAATACTAAATCGAAAATAAGGAGAAATTATGAAATAACTTTATCTGAATTGAATTTGCTTTAATCTTCATGTATTGAATATATTTAATTTGATAGAAAATATAATAATTTTTATTGCAAATTTTATTTTCTTAGACAAAAATTTGTATTATTTGAATTTTGTTTCTTTGTAAATGTTGTGTGTTATGTTTGATTAGTTACTGTTACAAGTACTATAGATGGTTCTGAGAATAAATGTCCAAATAAGTGTTCTCGAATATTTTTTTTTTTTAAATTTATTATCCGTGCCACATTTTTTATAAAGATTAGTACCAATCACAACATGTTTCATTAAAGATATTGATATATATCTAAGTAATGATGTATTTTATTACCTCTCATGTAATTTACAAACTTAAAAATGGAAGTGAAAGGGCCTCATAAGTGGAATAGCCTAGGGCTCTTTTCATCTAAAACCGGCCCTGCTCATGCTTCTTTATTCCAAACCTCTCCCTAAATATTTAAGAAAAATTGTTAATGTGAAGGATAGCCAAAATTTTCCACTTTTACTAATCAATTGAAAATTATACCGTCCGACCCCGAAAATCTGAGTAACAATGACAAAAGAATCCGTTTTGCTGGTCGATATTTTGAAAATATGTACTTTGTTTGGGGGGGAAGCGGAAATCTTCATTCACCCTCCCCCATGCCCAAACCTGGGCTTGAGAAATGGGAAAAATAAATTAATATTTTAGAAAACTAAAAAATAATTGCTAACAAAAATAAAATGACTGACGAGAAAATGAATGTCATTGTTCTAAAAGCGTGGGGTGCTTTGTATGACATTTTTAAACTAACTCTGCATTTCGGAATGAAACTAGTGAGAAATTATAACGATTGATATCGAGCACCCCACGCTTTTAGAACTGTGACATTCATTTTCTCGTCAGTCATTTTATTCTTATGTTAGCAATTATTTTTTACTTTGATTAACTCTAAAAGCGTGTTTTTAAACTCTAATATTTAAATGAGATCCCGGTACGGAGGACTGGTTCCTACAATTTAATTGCGAGTAAAACAAAGGCTAAATGCGAATATGTCGTACCAGCCAGGATTCGAACAGGGAATCTCCTAATCCGTAGTCAGGCGCGTTATCCGTTGTCCCACATAGGTTTGAATGTCTGAAAGATGTTGGTAAATGTTTCTTTGCAGCTTAAATAGGGTGTTTGAGGAGAAACAGATCTCCAGGGGAAAAATGATCGCCGATCAAGATGACTTTTCAAAGGCTGTGTGTTCTAATCACTAATCCTGGCGATCCTAATCATGATGAGATAATAAACTTATCAAAATATTTTAGTATTGTCGGTCCTTGTTAAGTCTACAACGTTTAAATTAAATCGGATCGCTTAAAGTATGGCAAAATCGAGCCCAAAGAGTCAGTTACATACATACAGGTGAAACTAATAAAAGCGTATTAAAAAGAAAAAACTGCACCATAGGAAGAGAGACGCTCATAAATAAAGGGTTGCTGTACACATTACTGGAATCGTCACCATTTTAGCTATAGCCATTCTTGGCATGAAACCGAGGTTTGGCGACGGAAGACTAATCATAGAAGAATCCACACTTTTTTTTTTTTTTTTTTTTTTCCGTTTGGCTCTGTTTTGATTTTGTTTCATTTGAAATGTTTTCATTTCGAAATTCAATCCCCCCTGAAAAAATCGTTTTTTTTTCTAAAACTTTCTGACTTTTCCAGGTTGTGTGGCTGCCCTAAAAAGGTACTGCTTCACTAGACGATATCTACGGGATTTTAGAATGGTGCCTAGACACAAATTCGGTTTGTCGCACTACGGTCATCTTGTGCACACGAGGGCTAAATAGACCGAGGACCTACAGTTTAAAGTGGGTTCCGAACCACTAACAAACACCCATGTCACTCCAAGATTCGAACCTGAAGCCTGTGGTACCAAAGGACAGCCAATTGGCCCTCAGGCCGCGCCTAGACACAAACATGCCAGCTCATTTATTTGCATATTTCAATCTTTTACCTTTCACTCTTCCAAACAAAATAACAGCAGTGTCCAATTCCTATCGTTTTTCTGATAGCGCAACCCAAACGATAAGATATTTTCCCTTGAATCGTGTAGTTATGTCACAGCATTCTCTACCCTTATACACCAGTTGCTCCATTATATCCCTTCAAACCAACCAGAAGAAATGCTAATCGCTCAGTGATGTCATTCCTTCAACCAATAGGTAGAAGATTCCGATGATTAGCTCCTTCATGTTTGTCTCAGACTGGGAAGCAATTTAAGAAAATTTACATAACACTTAAAATTGCAGGGCGACTTATTGAATTTACGGATATTTTCTATTCATTTTTTCAGGATATACAAGATGTTTGATAGTTGTATTTACGAAGAAATGTAACGACATGGAATAAAATTGGAACAGAACTGATTTATATTCTTTGTTTTCATTATTGAAGAATTTTTAACTAAAATATTTTTTTTGTTGCATGAACTTTATTGAACATGCAACATACATATTCAACATGTCTTATTGAACGAATTAAAATAAATTCAAAGAAAAAATTATAAGTTTTTTTTCTCTTTGAAAGGATGTTTTTCCAAAATCTATTTTCCTTTCCTATTTTGTGGAAATATAAAAACTCTCAAAACACATTTGTAAATCTAATTTTATTTTAAATTAACTAGTAATGTATCTCATTAGGCATTTTAAAAATACTGATAATTTATTAAAATTTCAGAGATTTTCTCAAAAGCTTATATTAATCCTGTTATTAAATAATATATCCTTTATTAATTTGTAGTGGAAACTCATGACTAAAATTTAACAGATTTAATAAAAAGTACTGCATCTTCACAAACACTTTCCAACTCCTATTTTGTAATGTCTAAAATTTCCTTTTCTGAAAAATTAATAATGCAATGCTATGCTACATTTTACGCTGCATTACATATTTAAATGCAATGTAATATTTTGAGTTATTATATTACTTGTTATTTAGTAACATGTCCATTTTCTATGATGAAAACATTATATTGTGAACTTCAAACATTCAAATGATTTCTGATTAGTGTGGAAATCAGTTGTAATAAAAAAAAAATTATATATGAAATTCAATAATAAATTCTTTCATATGCTTTTACAATATGTAAGAATATAAGTTTGTAAAAATATATACTTTATGGGAAAAAGAACAAAGCAGGACAACTTACTTTATATTCTTAACAATTTATTGTTTTGAAAATCATAACAAAATGGTTCATTAAAATGCATGAGATGATAGTTAATAACAAGTCAAAATCAACTAAGGAAAGTTATATCACAAAAAAAAATCACAATCAAATAAATATAAATGCAATAAACAATGAATTTAAAAATGTTGCTCCTTTTTACTATACAGAATATAGTAACTTACACTAGTCATTCTTATAAACCAATATTCAGAAAACTTAAGATCAGTGGCCTTCCATTTGTTTTTTTTTTCACATTTATTTAATAAAAAAACATTATATTAATTAAGTGTTCATCTCATGTTTATGATACAATACAAACTGATATGTTAAAAATATGGTTCTTTTAAGAATATAATTACAAATTTAAGGAAAATCATATCTCTGACAATATGAGTCAGTACAAAAAGAAAAAAAAAATCCGAAAAATATATATCAATAAAAATTCAGAAACTGAAAAATTACATTCTAGATAAGCATTTTATACTTATCATTAGACCTTATTACTAAGACAAATTTTCACATTCAGAATGTTGAGTAAATAAGAGTCCCCCCCCCCCCAAATAACATTGAGCGTACATAAGATGAAAAGTGCTGAATATACCTCAAAACATTAATAACTTACTGAATGAAGACAGAGAATAAACTGCTGTCTGACAGGACCTTAATTATAATAATAATAATAAAAACTTTATGATCAATAAGAATCAATTATTCGTAAAAAGTGCTCGCTACTATTTAAAAGTATATTCAACATTCAAAAATGAGATAAGAATCTAAAATACAAATGCAATAAAACAAAATACTTGTAAAATAGTAAATGCATTTCACTGAAAAAATAGCAAAATACTTGCATGTCTGATATTAAGATTCATCAACAAGAACAAAATTTGAATGAAATAAATTTCAGATATATTTTTAAAAAATTTAAGTGCAGAAAATACAAAGATCTGAAAAAGCCTGCAACACCAAATTTACTATTAAATAAGCAATGCCACACATGCATGCATAATCTATAGCAAATCTCTTTTATTCATCAACATCAGAAGGTTTCCTATTTTCTGTGGCAAAAACCAATTTATCAATCATATCCACATGAGTAGTGATATCATGATTTCGCCACTTTCGCAGAAACCAATTAATTGCTTCTTGCTGCTCTGCTCTAAGCTGAGACCTAGAAGCAGCTCTAAAAAATGGCCATAAAGAAATATTCCTTTCCTCAGGAGCTGCTTCATTTTCTTTTGGAGGTTCATTAGCTAATTTTGCATTGTTTATTGAATGGCTTTCATCAAAAGTATCCTCATTTCTATCCCTTTTAAAAATTAACGCTTTTGAAATCATTTTGCTGATGTTTTTCAAAAAGTAATGAATTGATTTGTAGGGTTTTCTTGACATTTTGTCTCACCGAGCATTGAGAATTTTCACCAAAAACTTCATTCATTTGGCTTACCAAAGAATTGATAAAATATTCCATATCAAATTTATTTGCAAAAGTTCCAAATTCTTTTTCAAACAACTGGTAAATTTCTTTTTTAAGCATCTTGTAAATACTCTTGTATTTTTTCTGAGTAGATGACGATTCTTTGTTCCCAAAAATATTTTCATCTTTATTGCTCCCCTCTTTCAAATTTTCATTAGATTCTAACCAAATTTTTATCTTCTTGTCAAAAGAATGAAGCATTTTTTTAATTAGTGAGGATAGCATTTTACCCATAACTTCTTTGAATACAAATTCCGTATTTTCTGATGATGATTCCTTGTGTTCAAAACTTTGTTTATTTTCATTTGTATTATTTTCTTTAATAAGATTTTCAATGTATTTTTTAACATTTTTCTGTCTTGCATCATGAAACGTTTTTCTCAGTCCCTCGAATTCCTCAATAATGTTCTCAGCTGAATTATACTTAATGTCTGTTATATTTGCTTCATTTTTTAACTCTTTGTTTTCTTCAATTGCTGGAGCTACACTGCCATTACTTATTTTAGCAAGTTGTCTGTTAAATCTCATATTATCTATTGGAAGATCATTGATGATCCTTTTTAGTTTTCTTATTTCACTATTGAAGGATGTTTCTACACTTTTAAACATCACAGCTACTTTTTTATGTAGATCATGAATTTGAGAATTCAGCAGAGAATTTTCATCTCTAAGCAACTTTATTTGTTCTTCAAGATCAATAATCAATTTGTAGTTTTCAATCTTCAACTGCATTTGGTCGACTAATTTATTATTTTCAGTTTTGTATTCATCCATAATTTTCTCCATCTGTGTTGACTTATGAGACACAGCAACTAGAACTAAAATAATAAAGGCTATTAGAACAAGTAGAGAAGAAATATTTAAAATAAAATAATATTTTATTATTTTCAAATTTATAAAGAAAAAAAATTAAACTCATTAACATTGTTATCATTTGATAGATAGAAAAAAACTACTTTGACCAAAATATTTAATTTTAAATCATTTTCATTTAATAATTAAAACAGGTTCCAAGTCACAATAATTTTCTTATTCATATACAACATGAGAAAATAATTTGAATTTTTTTTTTTAATGCCTTAACTAATATTTTCCATTTTTTCTATTTGCAACTATCAATAAGAAATCAAGTAGTAGTTTAATTATCAACACTATTGAAGTTATGAAGAGTGCATAAAATAGTTTAACAAGGGGCCCTGCTCTCTATTCAATTATTTTACCACTCTACTTTTCTTATAAGATGTAATAGTACATGCAAGAACTTATAATTGTATTTTTAAGTAATTAGTCAAGATAAAATTAACTTTCTCATTTTACAGTCACAGCTGTCTAAAATTCTGTAATCTTGAAATTTCTGTAATATATTTTTAATATGATAAAAAATATGCATATGAAGAGAATTTATATATTATATATATTGGGAAGAAATTAACAGTTTCTTTAGATCTCCTCCCTCTCTGATTTTTTTTTTATGTATTTCTGTAAATAACAAAGTAACCTTATTCCAACAAATATAAATTATCTTGTTGACAAAGAAAAAAAAATTATGTAATACTTTACAATCAATTATTATAACAATTTATAAAAATACTTAAGAATTATTGTAAAGTGTATTTTTAGAGAGAGGAATTTTTTTTTTTTTTTTTTTTTAAATTAATTTTTACTGAAACTTTCAAGGAAAAATCCACAGATTATACAAAATGGCCAATAATACACAAAATTTGTTTGGAGATTAAGCTTTGTCTAGTGATTTTAATTTAATGTCATTAATTAATATAATTGATTGGTTAGATTAATAAATAATCATTTATTAATTATCTTACCAAGAAAATTATATAATGTTTATAACAGTTAATTTAATTAAAATTTGGAATTATAAAATTTTTAATTCTAAGTCCTATACAAATAATTGATAAATTATGTTAAAAAATGATATAGGAATTATTAAGTGGATTTCATATTTTAATTACCAAAGTTTTGCAAAGTCAGTTATACCATTAGAGGTTTTCCTACATCTCAGAAACATTAATCCAATGCATTTGACTTTGCATTTTCAGAGTATATTATGAATTAAAAAAAAAAAAAAAAAAAATTTTATTTGTAATTAACTAAACAATTACAATAAATTAGTTTGCCAACTTCTTATAAACCTTATACATTAAATGTTAAAAGCTATGAGGTAAAACTCATTTTAATTGTGCAAGTAGACAATATTTGTCTTTTATTAAATAGGTATGAACATTTTGACACTTACTTGCCACACTCGCGAGCAAAAGAAGCGTAACTGCAAAGCAGAATGATCTAAATAAATCGTTGCTGGACAATGTCAAAAGAGTCTCTGATACATGATCATTCAAAAGACCAAGTCTTTGCCTTGTGCTCACAAGTGGACTAAGCATACTTGAATCTTCATTTTCTCCTGTATAAGATGGTCGAGATACATGACAAAGGTGGTCAATGGGTGGATTAGAAACCTCACTCATGTCTCTTCCATTAATATCCAATGACAATTCAGAATCACTGTGTGGCGATTCTGGATCATCCAAATTGCCAGACCGTCGAAACTTCTGCCTAGTCCTCATAAGTGGACTAGGCATACTTGAATGTTCATTTTCACTTGTATAAGACTGTAGTAAAGGGTGGCAGATGTCAGCAATGGTTTCATTCATTAGAAAATTATTAATTTCATATAGATTATAAAGCTCATTATTGTCAATATAAGAATGCTCATCTTCGTTATTAATATTCAATGACAATTCAGATTTATTTTCATTGCAACAGAAACTTCTTGGTTCAGACAAAACAGCATCACAAGGATTCTCATTTTCAACAAGATCTACGCTCCAAAGGGGTTCATCCTCTTCTGATGAGACATAACAATCATCGTGAAAATTCTTCATTTCAATCACATCAAATTCACTTGATTCACTTTGACTGCTACCTGCATCCTCTTCTGATGAAATTAAATAATTCTCATTCATATTCTCTTTAACAACATCAGTGTCATTGAATGGCCTATTATCAATGTGACTATTTTCTTCTTTTAATAAAACATCAGAATCGTCATGTACAATCTCGTCAATAACAACAATATCACTGGATGACCCACTATCATTGTCACTGCTTCTTTCAGACAGAACAAAATCATTGTGTACATTCTCTTTCATAACATTAATATAATTGGATGATGCATTGTTGTGATTATAATCTTCTAATAAAATACTAGAATCATCATGCTCGCTCTCATTTACCACAACAATGACACTAGATGACCCACTGTCATTGTCACTACTTCCTTGACACAAGGTACTAAAACCATCATCATCTTCAATAATATTGACAGATGGTATCAAACCACTAAGGAATGGGGGCAACGTATTAACATTTACATTTTGACTTTCTCTGAATGGCAAAAATTGAAAATTATGTTTAATAGTTTCTTCTTCAGATATGGTTTTATGCACATTGGCCTCATTTTGTGTTGCTTTACTTTGAATAAGATGTTTGCCATAGTCATTTACCCAATTTACTTTATGCGTACTAAAACTATCATCTGCAAACTTATCAATAATAACACAACTGTTTTCCTTAATTGGAAAAATATCATTTTCTCCATCTCCAATAGTGACAGATGGTATCAAACCACTAAGGAATGGTGGCAAAGTATCATCATTTACATTTTGACTTTCTCTGAATGGCAAAAATTTAAAATTATGTTTAATAGTTTCTTCTTCAGATATGGTTTTATGCACATTGGCCTCATTTTGTGTTGCTTTACTTTGAATAATATGTTTGACACAGTTGTCACTTGTTTTATTCTGTGCTTGTTTGTTTAACCTGCAAGAATGAAATGCAACATAAATCAGAGGAAATTTAAGATGAAAACAAACATATAATATATATGTGTATATATATAACTGATCGTCTAAAATTGATATTGGTGTCATATACGAGAAAAAAACTCCTTTGAACTTCAAATTTACCCAAGTATTTTTACCCTTCAATTTCTACCAAGTAGAAGCATGTCTACTTCAGTTAACTATTTGAAGTGCACAACTTAGCAAAAATGTTCTGTTATTTCTGAAGGGATTGATTTAACTGGATATAATTTTATACTTTCCAATATCATAATAATACACCAATGAAAATTAAAGTAATCTTGTTAATCATATTCATACAAGAAAGTCTTTGTGTGGCATTAAGTATTTATTATGTACAATTAAAATTATAGTTCATGATAGGCAGATAATTATAATACATATTAAAAAAATCTAAAAACAAAAACTTTCAAATAACAAGTTTCCTTTAATTGCCAAAATAATTATCTTATTCTGAATTTAACATGTTCATGAAAGAAACTGATATGGTGGGATTAATTGATTAAAATTATTACTGAATATTATTTTATTATTAAGTATCTGGTAAACACAAAAAGAAATTTAATTAAGCCTTATTGTCACAGATTTGATTTTTGTTAAAAATATTAATTAATTTTTAGAAATTTCTACTATCTACAATTATTAAAAATTAATAATGTAAATAAATTAATTTAAATAACACAAAATATAAAAAATGCATAGTAGAAAATACAAAACAAAACATTCTTCTTACATTGCATCTGAAGAAATCATTATCGATGCTTCTTCCATACCCTAAAAATAAATTAAAACAATTTCACTTACTTTAAAATTTTTACATTTTATACTTAGAAAATGGATGACATTTTATTTCCTACACCATAAATCAAGATACAATAGTATTTTTAACTCTATGTTGAAGTTAATTTTTGATAAAAGTATAACAGAATAATTGCTAGAGTAATTTTTAACAATATCTAAGTAGCAATAATCTGGATAAAAAAAATTAATAAAAATATTTTTCAAATATAGAAATATATTTTCTGACCAAAAGCGTTTTAAGTAAGCATCAAACACATTACACAAAAATTTCTTGACTTAACTTGCATTTCCCTTACAGCTACTAATTATATTATATTCTTAGCTTTCTCCCTACTCAGAATCACTGCATGTTGTACAATATATATTATTAAAAACACTTTACCAGTTATTTAATATGAAAACAATATATTTTTATGAAATTTAATTTTAAAAAATACAGTGAACATTCTATAAAATTTATTAAAACAATATATTATATTACTTAATAGTAGAAATTTGCATTTCTACTTTGCATTATAACTATTCTTTGCAACACAAGTTAAATTATGTTAACAGTAAAGGTTTTATAATTTTTACTCTCAAAATTTTAAAATAGTTCAATAACTTATTAGTGCTCTTTATAAGACCCATACCCAATATGTCTTTTAAGAAAATCGCAAAAAGAAATAGCAAAACACCATGAAATGGAGAATGGCAATTCTCACTGAATGCATTTTTTAAGGGCGACACTGTAGCGATTTGTTTTGCTTCTACATACATCTATAATGAACACCCAATTTAAGATAATTATTTTTTCTAGTAATTAAAATTACAGTATGCATTCAACACATATGCTTAAGGATATTTGATTAGATAATACACTTAAAATATATATAAATATTTCATTAGACTTAATTTTCAGTAATTAAATAAATAAAAAAAATCTACAGTTGCTAAAGAATTGTAAAATTAGGGTGAAGGAATAAACTTAAACTTAGTAATTAATTAATAACAATAATAAAATAATTAATAAAATACATTTACAAATCACATTTAAAAATATGATAAATCCTAAAATGGACAGCAAATCATAAAAATAAAAAAAATGGAAGTAAGGTTGTAGTAAAATGAGAAATGATCTGATTCACAAGCATGCTTGGCTATACAAGAGATCCTAAAAGTCATTGATCAATTGCATTCTCAGCTATAAAATTACTGATCGAGAGCATACTGGGAGCAAAATGCTGCTGTCAACAATTTTCCTTAATTTTTATATATGATTTTATAATTTTTATGATTTAGAAAAACTTCTACGTTTACAGCTAGCTGTACTGGCTTTCCCTGAAGTATTAGTCAAAATCAAAAATATTATTTATATTCAACAACGTCAATGTCTAGCATGTTTGTAAACTGTTTTGTGACACCTATAGAGGACAATCCCTACATAATATTTTAAATGTTGATAATGTTGCATCGAAATTTAGTTTAAATAAAAACTTTGAAAGCAAATTTAGAATTATGTAATAAATTTTTTTTTATTATCTAATGAAACATTACAATATTTATAAAGTCAATTAGAATAGAATTTATTTTTTTTAGAATGAAAGGTGTCAAATACAGTTTTGCATCTGAGCACTTTTCCTCCAGTTCTAATAATCACAGAACTTTTTATGATTAGTAAATTGGAACCTCAAATTCTGACACCTTCGTAATGGTTATTTCAAACAAGATCATTTTAAATATGCACTAAAATTAACTATAAAAAATACTACATAATTTAAAATAGATAAAGCACTTACTACTTCCAAGTGGAAGTACTAGAATTACAAAAATGCACTGAAACACTTACACCATTAGTTTTCACATCCAAATCATTCAAGTGTACTGAATCATCCAAATTCATAATTACTTAAGCAATATCTTCAGTTAACCTATAAAAGAAAATATGCAGTGAAAAATCAGTTAAATGATTTATAGTTTAATACCAATACAAAAATTTGAGTTCTCCCATAGTCAATCGAATTTTTTGGCGTTGTTGGTTGAAAAGGTACAATCTTTTATTTATAAAATGTATTTAAGTAATAAATTAAACTAAATTGGCCATTAAATATTCATTAGATAAAAAAAAAAAAAACCTTCAGCAATGTTAAGTTCGTTTTAAGAACATATTAAATTCTAGAACGTGAGTGAATTTAATGAAAATTAATTGACAAAAGTTATTGGCTGTTTAAAATTTATTATCTAATTCAACACAGCATTTTATTCGAAAGAAATAAAATACGGTTTTTAAAATAAACAACAAGGCATATAGCTGATGAAATACATAAAAGGATATAACAAGTTTAAGATTACTTACTTTTTCTTATACGAGAGTTCTTGATATTAAAAAAATTAAATTTCTAGACTATTTAACATAACTGAACTAAAAATCCTTTTCAAAAGAATAGGATTTTATAATTCAAACGGATAACAAAATATGACTCATAATAAAACACCAATTCTGACATATTTCTTTGTTTACTAACATTCGGGAAATTATGAATCTGGCAACAAAACCTCTCACAATTCATAAACACTATCATCACGATTGTAAATTGAATACATATTATGAAAAATAAACAAAGCTTTTAAAGATTAATAATACGTGAATGATGATAATAATATTTTACTTATAAATCCATAAAAAATTTATAAATTAAAAACGTGATAATTTATTTTGACAATCTAGACAGCATAGTAGTGAGTTATCAAATTTCAATTTTGCGGGGAGCAATTTAATGTCTTACCATGGAGTAAGCACAGCTAAATTAAAAGATTTGTCTAAAACCAATTATTTTTTCGATACAGAAAATTTCAATAAATAATGTAATGAAATTTTTAAAAAAATTAAAAGTTTCCTTTTACTATTTTCGGATATAAATATCGTTGTATTTTTTTTGTTCAGCTAACTGAAACATAACAGAGGATCAACAAATTATTTAAAAGATTTACTTTGTTATGTGTAAACAGGATGTACTCCGTGAAGACGACAAAAAACTTCGAATTACTATTTATCATTTAAAACAGATTAATCTCGTTTACCATTAAAAAAAAACTTTCATTTAAAAGCTTTCCTTTGTCACGCAATTTCAATTATGTGATTTAAAAACTTGCATGAAATGTTTTTCTATCCAATGATTTACCAATATCAACTTACGTATTTCCTTTTCTTAAAATATTGTCTGAAGATCAGCTATGTTTCTAAAAGTCAGTCCGATGATGAAGTGAAAAAACGTTCATACATGATAAATTGAAGCTCATAAATTTCTCTTTTCTTTATTATTTGAAAAATTCAAAACTTCTGTAATTAAAATTTAAAATTCTGGGTTTTTTTAATGATTTTATATTCAAACTATTGAGCATAAATCCCAACTGAAAGGTATTGAGGATAAAAAAACTTTCTTTGAACTTCCCCAGTTGACAAGATGCAGTTGTGAAAATGCTATTAATCATATTTGAAGCGAATATAAATCTTATTGGTCTGTACAATTTCATAATATAATAACGGCCACTAAATTTCATCAAAATATTTAGAAAAAAATAATAATTTGAGATTAATATCGTGATTACTGAAATGAATTGAAATGATTGCAAAACAATATCGTTATAAATAGTTCATTCAGATAACTTATCATTCATTCTTGTTGTTTAGACACTTCGCTGTCTGTAGTATTAGGAAGCTTTTTCCGTTTTTGTTCAACTTACTCAACAAAACTGTCGTACGTTTCGTGCTATAATAGTGCCAGGCGAGTCTGTCTTGCCGATAGCAACTATTTAATAGATGACAGAAGTGGGAACTCCTTTTCTTCAAGCGATCGAAGCGACTCATTTTCCGACGAATTAACTTGTATGACACAAGCCAAAACCGAATGGAAGTATAAGAAACGCAAATCATTTGGTATAGTATTTATTTCACCTTTCCTATGTTGTTGTTTTTTAAACTTCTTGCATTTATATTAGCCCTCGGCTGACCTTTAATAATCAATGTAGGCCATTTTGGTGCTCCTGTAATTAAAGAAGCTTAAGCTGTTATTATTTTAGCTTGTATCTATTGCGAAACGGAAACTGATTTTATCTAAAAAAAACCCCGGGTAAAACAAAACTAAAAATGGGCGTTTATCTCGCGTTTGTCACATGCTAGTTCTTTGATGTATATAGGTATCACTTACAATAACTTTAACCTTCCTCATCGCTGATTTGCAATAAACAAATGTAAAGATGTACCATGTACAAAATCTTCTTGCAATTTTAAATGCCAACTTTAATAAAAAGTCATAGTTAAGACTGCGAACATGGTATCGGAGCCAAGTACGAAACTAAATGCAACTAAAGTATAACATTTTACTGCATGTTTTAAATTTGTTTAAAATCGTGCAATTTCCTTCAAAAACCTGCGGTAAATAATCTATTCCAATGTAGGGATTCTTCGGTTGGAAGAACCGGGCTTACTTGGCGACCGCCAAAAAAGCCAATGGATCCTTCACACATTGCTAGATCGTTCGTTCGAAGTTTTTGTATCAATCTACTTCCAATAAGTATTAATTGGTAAATTACAATTCACTAATGAATTGGATATTCTGGCAGCCATATTGTGCATTTCTTGGTGTAGATTCTCTTTTATGTACATTGTGATATTGGTATGATTCGTTTCTTGGCAGTAGCCAATTGGCTTACACCTCCAACAGAAGGATCCCCCTTACTGCAAAAATTAAAACTTCATCTGCAAACCCTATAATGCATTATATGCCCTATAATGCACCGTTATGAAACTAATATTTACGATGTAAATCTTATTTAAAATGGATTGTATAACACTTAACAACAAATTAACCTATACATGTCCAATTTTGTAATCTGGATATAGATGTTTTAAGTACAGATAATTATGTTATACAAATGCATTCACATATTTAAAGTAGTTGTTAAATCTAGATTTTTATTTATAGAATCTTATTCTTTAATCATGAGACTATATAAAATTTAATGTAACTTAATTTAAAACTATTCTTCAGCATCTAGCTGACCATCTATTTAAATATTGAATTTAACTTATAATAGACTATTAAAACAATTTTATATTCTTTTAGTACCTTCACAAGGTTCCTACTGCAAAGTAAACTATTAACAATTGTTGAATGGCCTAGCAGTTCACCCAACGCTTCATAAACTAACAATATTTTTAATGAAACCTAAAGTATTCAGACTCGATACATCTAAAGTTTAAATCCTCTTGTACAAGATTAATTTTTTTTCTGCCTGGTAAAATACAAGTCGAACTCTATCGTCTCTTATTAAAAGAGTCTTATAAATTTAAGGAAAAATAGAAACTCGCTTGTAAAACCTATTTAGATTACTAAATTTAAGATATAATACAATCTTGTTGTTTTATAGTATATTATCATTTTTTTACTTTACTAAATCTTGTCTAATATTAAGCTCATTTAATCAGAATTCTGACATGATAGGAGTCCATTAGCAAGTTAAAATTATGAATTGTTGATTTATAAGTTATTTAATAAGACTGAAAAGCTGAACTATTAATAAAAATTACATAAATATTAAAACTTAGCATAAAGTTTATATAAAAACATGATAAAGTCAATAAATAACCTTAATATCATGTAAAATGTACGTTAATATTTGACCATCTCTTGGTTGTATTATTGAATACATAAATATTTTATAGAAAAGGGAAGATATTATTCCTTTGTATTAATATAAAGGCATTGGTTATTTTAAAGTACTTCTTACTAGATGTATATCTTGTAAATAATAAAATACATTTGACTTTTAGCAAGTTATTTTATAATCTTTGATTCTTGTATTAAAGTTTATAATAAAAAAACAAGTTAAATAATAAGTTAACAAAGAGTTTCTAATAGCTTTAAGAAAAAAAAAAAAAAATTGTTAAATTCAACTTTAATAAATTAAATGCTAATTATAATAATGCTAACAATATGTTTAGATAAATACATATGAATAAAAATTATTTCTAACTGAAGATTTATATTGAAATACAAGCTTAATATATAATTACATAAACTGTTTATAACTTATTTAATAGAAATGCTTGTTTTATATTTATCTAGGCATTTAATATTGGTATATACAAATATATCAATTACAAGACAAATTTAGATAATTTTACCTTCTAGATATATTCTTAATTGGAATTTTACTAATGATTAATTTAATCTTAAGTTTTTAAACTTGCATCACGAGTCGTCTAATAAATTCTTCATGTATTTTCAGAAAGCAGAAAACAAGAATCTCTGGATATTTACCATCTATATCCAAAGAGTGTTCCTGTAAGTATTAATGTTTTTCCTTATAGCCATAACAAATCGCTAATATATTATAAACTATTATCAAAGGACAGGCGATCAATTATAACTTGTCAATGTTTAAAGATTATAAGGAAATGTCTATATTTTACTCTTTAAAGAATTTTCAAAATTAATAATCTGTAGTAATTAAAAAATAAAGCTAGAAGCAATAAGGTATAAAAAAAAATCTTAACTAGCTGTAAATATATATTGATTTAATATTTTTTTTATTAGATTATTTTGGAAAGAGCTCCAAATGGCAAAACTCCTACAGCACAGAAAGAGAAGTATCTTGTACCAAGAAACTTGAGTGTTACTAACTTCATCTTGATGGTGAAGAAAAATATGATTCTTAATCATGATGCATCTATATATTTATTAAGTAAAGGAAAAGTCTTACCTCCCAGGTAAAAACTTAAAAAAAATATATAAGTTAACTTGTAAAAAAAAATTCTATGAGATATAAATAGGTATAATGTAACATTTCTGATAAAAACATTAATTCAATACGGGATTGACCTTCATTTTCTTTTTTTTTTAATGAAAAAATGTATAGAACATCTTTTAAGAAATGACTCCTGTGCACTTTTAAAGCTGTTATACTAAAAGATGTCAAGTTGGTTTTAAAGGAGAAAAATGCTTTTCTATTAAACTTTAAGATTTTCCGTTACAAGACAATTTTCTTGCAGTAAGAGATGGTTATCATTCCCGATAAAGAATGATAATTTTTTTTATCGGGTAATTGAACTATATGGAAATGGTTCATGCTCTTGAGTAAATTCAAGCAATGTTGAAATAATTCTATATTCTTTAAATTTGATTCTAGAGTTATCGGACATGCTTCTATATATAAAATGGCTTATAAATTTCTCATTTTGTTTAACTATATAGAAAATTCTATTTTCAGCTGGACCATGGGAGAAGTCTTCAATGAAGAAAAAGATGAAGATGGTTTCTTGTATCTAACATACAACTCGTATCTTACTTTTACTTATTCTAGATCCCATGGAAGAAATTTATGAAATATATTTTAAATGTACTTTGATAATACTCTAAAATCTATTTTTATATAAATAACAATGTAATCGGAAGATTTAAAATAAAATTGATAAAAAAAATAAAGCTGTTTATAAGTGCTGACTAGTATTTTTAAAAGACTTGTAGCTAATGATTAAAAAATATTGAAATTAAAGAAACTAAAAATTAAGCCAACAGTCTACATCAGGGGGGTGAACCAGAAGCCTGCATGTGGCCCACTTTGAACATTTATCTGGCCCATGAGATTTATCACACTTTTACAAAATATATTTATTTTATAAGGGCCAAAATAGTGAAAACCAATGCATTAAAAAAAAAGTTATGCGTTCTTGCATGTATTGAAAAAATTAATTACTGAAATTATAGGCCGCTTTTAAAATAACATTCATACCAATATGACAGAAATTGCCTGTTTTATTTAAGAATTCACAGAAGAATTAAGTTATATTTTGAAAATTCAGGATGCACTCATCTTGGAATATCTAATATAGCAGGTTGTAATATGAATATAAAAATGTATCTGTCTAGTGGGTCTAAATCTAATATGGAGAAATATAATTTTATATGTGGCTTGTGGAGTTATGGGAAATATGTACGCTTTGGAAATATGTCGCAAGATCATTTGGGTTGGTCACCTCTGGTCTACACATTAACCAACCTCTTGAAAGACACTTATACCTTATGTATGCTTAGTTTAAAATTATCTAAATATGAATTTTCAAGTAACTTCATTTTTATATAAGATATGTAACTCTTAACTCCTAATATTGGAGTGAAGCTTTAAAGGGGTTCATTTCAGAGATAAATTTAATCAAAACTATAAATTTAAAGATGTTACTGCTAACCATATTTTAATTTCCTTTGATATAAAATTCACAATTAAATCATTAAACAAAATCTTAAATTATATACAAGTTATAATGTAAACTAGCTTATCTGAAGGTTACTGCAATTGGATTCATGCATAAATTTTAAAGTCTTAATGATTCTATTAAGATAAACTTAAGATTGATAGTTTAAACAAATTCATTATCTATAGATAAAAAAAAAAAAAAAAAAAAAAAATCCTAATTATACTTATAACATCAATAAAACTTTTTTAATCCTTTACTAATATTTTTTTATGTAATTAAGATGTAACTATTTATAATGAAGAGTAAAATAAAAAAGGGAAAAGCTATCCTTTTAGCCATGCTAGTAGTGAAAAAAGAGAAATTATATAAAGGTTCCCATATATGTAACGGATAAGTTGATAAAGGGTACTCTATTCCTGTAAATTTTGAATATTTCTTTAAAAAAAAAAAATTTACTTTTTATTTGAAAATTTATTATGGTATTCAAAAAATTTTACTCTTAGGTGGTATGTAATGGCTAAACGCTGCAATGAGTAGAAGTTAACTTTCATTATAGTGTAGGGAGGGATTCAATAAAAAAAATGCATAAATTGCATATGTAAAATACTTATTTTTGTAAAATGCCTATTATCTTATAGTAGTTATTTAATTACAAATGTGGAAAATTAGTACAATAAAATAACGTTTTCTTTAACCCTATTTCTTTAGAGCCATTTTTTTTTTTTTTTTTTTTTTGCATGCAAATGGGTTTTTTTCATTTAAAAAAAAAAAGATATTAAAACAAATTACTACCAATACTAGATTCGAAAATTCGGCGTTACTGTACGATGTTTAATCTGTCTCTAGCACATCTTAACCCTATTAACGAATTTTACTGGGTTTTAAGATACAAAAAAAAAAAAAAATTGAATCTCAAAGAGATTGCTATTATGCATTTCTTTACAACTTAATTTGCAAACCTATAAAACGGATTTCATCGTCGAGTATTCGGTTCGTTGCTTTTCATTGAATGCACGTGTTTTCTTGGAATGCATCAAACTAAAAAAATCTATATTAAAATATTCTTAAATTTGTGCAATAAATACAACGTGCATATTCTGAAAATATATCGACATAACTATAAAAAGTGTAACGAAATAATATAGTGTTATAAATACTTACGGAGAATGCAGATCTTGCAAAATTGTATACAGGGGAAATACCTGGTGTCGATGGTCACGGCAGCTGGTCCAAAATGAGCTTGCTCCACTGAAATCCACTTCAATCGGTCAGGGAATTTGGACGATTGACCAATCCGGTTGCTTTGCGACCCCCCGGCAGATAAGGGGTTTTGTTCAATGTATTTGAAATTCGCAGTAAACATTTGAGGGGGGCCATCCACCAATCAAAACGCACGACGTCACTAACTTGATTGGCAAGGTAAAATATCGATTCTAAATCTTTTGGTGATTTTCATGAGTAGTAATTTTGGAATATAGACTATGGAGATAAAAGGAATTTCGTTAAAATCTGTTATTTCCAACAGAGCAGATATTGTTTGCTTCGACATATATATTTTTCATCTTGATTTGTTAATTTTTTTTTTCTTTTAAAATGGTATAAAATTAATCGCCGAAAAAGTCATCTTCGGATGCATTTGAGAAAATATGATAAAAATAAGTAGGAAGATATACAATAATGGTTCGTATATAAAGTAGTTTATAATAACTTCAATTTATATGATGAGGATTTGATTTATAACACTACAACAAATAAAAATGCCCGACTCGTGGCTCGGTGGCAACGCGTGTCGCTGGTGAGTATTAGGACGGAGGTTCAATCTGTTGGCGTCTTTGTTGTAGACACTGTTTCAAGAAACGAGGAGGCTCAATGGCGTTTGGGATTACCAGCATCTTGCCTCGTTAATTACTATCTGGTGGGAGTTTTTCGGGTTTTCGCCCATATGATACGCAAATGCGGGGTAGTTCCTCCCTAAAAGTCCTCTCGGAAGGCACTGCCCTCCTTCTTCAGCATCACAGAGACAAGTCAAATCAAACCAAGCCAAATCAAATTATTTGTTGCTGAGTTTGCTACAGGTTTCGAGTTCGAGTCCCAACGGTGCCAGTGTTCGGAATCCACTTTAAGCCGTAGGTCCCGGCCTAATATGACTGTAAGGGTTAGGGCTGACAATACTACTACGTAAAAAGTCAGCTTCACGAAGTCAAGTCAGACTTCTATCTACGAGTGTTCCATCGCAGTAGAAGCTGCCTCCAATTCCCTTTTTCCATGATACCACACGGGTTCTTGGACTTTGTCTAGACCAGGGCTGGGCAAACGTTTTCGGTCTCGGGTCAAAAATCGGAAGAAAAAAAAGTTTGGCGGGCCAAGATAAACTTTTCTAAATTTTTAAAAACAATATACAAGTATTACAATTTAAATATGTTAATGAGATGAAGGAATTTGCGATTTCATTTTTAAATGTTCTTTAAATTGAGGTTCGAAGTGAGATGTACTGATTCTAAGGAACGAGGGTAAATGCTTAACAGACATTCTACTTCTGAAATAATTCTTTCTAAGGTTCATAGTTGAAAGCACTTGTCCACATATATAAGATGAAGCAAACATATGTTTGCACTGATTTTCTGGACGTGAGATGTAAACTTACTTTCGATAATGATTTGTAAAACTCTAACTTTGACATATTTAGAAACAACTTCTATATATTTATTTTAATTTGCCTCGGACCGGCAAATTAAATTCTATCCGCGGGCCGGATAGAACTTTCCGGCGGGTCGTAGTTTGTCCATCCCTGGTCTAGATGTTGTTGTCTACAAATGGGATAAAAAACAACTGCAAATAAAAATGCTTAAATCTTTAAACTATAAAAATTATAAATAATTTTACAATTCGCTAACCACTTTCGGTGAACTGCTGATAGCAATTATAAGACATCTTCTGTTTCATTTTATTGTACAAAATTTATTGTATAAAATGCGTCCTAATGCAAAATGATAAAAGTAATTAATACGTGATGAGAAAAGTTAATATAAATTAAGTTTTAGTTTTATTTCCTAATAAAGCAACGATTAGTGAAAATAATTATATCAACAAAAATATATGAATAAAAAATATATTTGACTTACAACGATCGAATTGATAATATAATAACTCTTGAAAAAGTAGAAAAGAAAAATTAATAGAAAAGAAAGTTAGAAAAGTATTACTAGTAAATAACATTATTTCATTTTTTTTTTTTTTTTTTTTTGAACAAGCGGGATTATTGTCCAATAAAATAAAAAAAATCCTTTTATAAACTTAGTACTCCACAATTTATTTACACTTATTTTGTTTTTAACTTAATATTTCGGGATTTCCCATTTTTAGTAAAAAAATAATTTGCTCAGTTTCAGTTGTATCCACTGTGATTCTGTTTATAAATATATACAATTTTTATGTCAAAAAGTTATACATTAGAACATTATTATGCTTTTAATTACTCATCAAATTAAGTTATAAAATATTCAAAAATTAAAAATATTGAGCATTGCTTTTCTGTATACACGCGCATCGAAAGATAAATAGATGACCGATAAGTTATAGATTAGATAATACCGATAAGTTACAGATTAAAACTTTATTATGCTTTTAATTATTCGTGAAATTAACTAATAAAAGATTCAGAAATAAAAAATATTAAAGAATTTTTTTTCTCTTCTATATACATGTGCATCGAAAAGATAAATAGATGATCGATAAGTTTAAAAAAAAAATAGGATACAAATTATATACATTTAATTATATGCTCATTAAACATAGGGGAAAAATATATCTGTAATCTCATTTTACATAACTGGAAGAAATCATAATACGTTTCCCAATATTCTTATATCTAGAATATTTTGTTTTATCTTTTGTACAAATAGTTAAAAAAAAAAATCCATTAAATGATTTCCATAAGTAAAAATCATGTCTAGAATATTTTGGTTAATTTTACTATTATTATTTTTACCACATTCTACTCGTTTGCATTAAAAAAACATTTAAATATGAAATCAATGAGACCAAAAAAAAATGTTATGCATAATTTTTTTTTTTTTTTTTTTTTTTTACATATATTGAGATATCAGGTTTTTTAAATTTATTTTTTTATTATTTAGATTTAATGGCCCTGAATCGTGAAACAAAAATCGACTCACGATATAAAAATCTTTTCTTGCAAAACATTCACTTTTTCATTGTGATTAACTAATACTTCATAACTGATCAACTATGACATAGATAACATGTCTTCCTTGCGTATGCCCTAATCACCTTCCTAACTAACTAGGATTAATAAGGATTTTTATAATAATAAATAAATGAGTCTGATAATAAATTTAAGAAAATATGTTTTGCATATTTAGGTGTTTTGTTTTTTAGGTTTTTGTTACAAAAATAATCCTTGTTGTAATTGTGATAGAAGACATGTGGATCTTGCACCAGTTTCAGAACTTAAGAGATCACGATTCGAAACCTGGCAAAAGAAATCCAAAAGCTTTTGTTTCTATAAGTTCCCAAAGCTTTTGTTTCTTTAGTTCCCAAGGATAGCATGACAAATCCGTAGACAAGAAATCATTTGTTGTATTTGAAAAGGAAGGTGTAAACATTCTAAATACAATTTCAGAGATTCCAAATTGTGATAGCATTACCTGTGGTGCAACCTGCATAACGCTGAAAATACTATACTAATTACCTAAGTCTAGATACTATTTTTCAAATTTAATTCAAGCTTTGTATTACTTAAAATTAGAATTTTCATGGGTTTCCTCCCATATAATACGCAAATGGGGAGGTGGGGGGGGTACCACTTTAAAGTCCTCCCGGAAGGCACTGCTCTCCTTCTCCAGCGACTCGGAGTCAAGTCAGACTTCTACCTACGAGTGCTGCATCCCAACAGAAGCTGCCCCCTTTTCTTCCACCTAGAACATACGGAATTAATTCCAATAATAACTCATAAAGTACTTGACCGAACGATGTGATATTATATTAAACAGTGATGACATACGTCGAACATAAACCTAGCTAGATAAAAAAAATTAACATTTTTTTATTGTCATTGTGAATTGAATAGTAGTTATAAGAAAAAAAAAATGAGATATTATTTCGTTATCGTTGGAAATTTTTCTGATTAGATCTAAAGATACTCATAAAATTAAGTATTATCGCGCAATAAACTTTTATCAACTACTTTTATTTTAAACCTTCTTATATCACCATGTCCTATCTAAACAAACATCTCTTATGATAGTCTTTAATTTTTTGTGTTCACACTGCTGCTGTTACCTACTTCTTTAAATTATGACATTATTTTCGTATAATCAATCATATTATTTGTTACAGATTTTTATGTAATTGGTGAGAAAGTTACATTGAATATCTCCTATCAACCAGTGTCAAATGAAGCTGATGATTTTTCTCCTTTAAAAGAAACAAATTTATACTATTTAAATTCCTGAATGTATAAACAGATTTCTGATTCCAAATCCAAAATCTTATACTGTAAATTACAATGGCAATAATATCAAATTTTAATTTTTATTAGAGGAATACTTCAAAATTCCCTTTTATTTGAGTAATTCATTTTTAAACATATGAAAAATTCGTATAGTTTGTATCCAAAACTCATTTGGTTCAAGAATATTGCATTTTTAAGATAATCTTTAATAAAGTAGACACTAGAGGGCAGCACTACCCGGTCTAATCATCAATAATTAAGTCATTTGAGAAGTGTTTGAAAGGGGCGCCTGGGCCAAAATGGCTTTTATCACCATTTGCAAGCAAATAAGAGATACCAGCGGAAATGCAAATTAATTTAAAAAGGTTTAAAAATAATTTTATAAGGTTTAATAATAATATTTGAGATGTTGGAGGGGGGATTTTATTTTATATACTTACCTGACTTGACGTCGGGGTATCGGCGAGGAAACGGATTTATTTTGAAACAAAAGGACTGTTACAAAGGGGGGTACTTACGTACTAACGGTACCTTGGCGACAATTAGTGAAAACACGCCAACCGCCGCTACAGATTTGGCGGTTTTTAAGTGGCGCCAATCCACACTTAAAAAACAATCAAAACGCTTTCAAAATATTTTTATTCAAAACAATAAAATATATAAAACACTTCATTTAAAACCAAAACAATAAAATACATAAAACATTTAATTTAAAATCAAAACGATTTAAAAATGCCGACCACAACGACTTTTACGTTTAGTAAACAAACTTTCATCAATTTCCACAATGCAATCTGGTCCACCTACCTTTTTTTTTTTTTTTGGTTTATTCACCATATCCAAGACACATAATTCACGCATGTAATTGTTCCAATCTATAACAGTTTTATCCGATATATGAAGTTGCTTTTCACAAAATTTAATCGACGTCAACTCCTCGCACCAGCAGTATATGAATCTCAAAGCTGTACGAAATAGAATTCTGCTTCCTTCAAACCAGTTGTCTTTTCGGAATCCCACACGATGAGCACACTGACTGAAATTGCATTTCCAAAACTTACGTTCACCAAAATAAAGTTTCATGTCATGGGAATTGGGACATTTTCGTTGTTTTGGTAAAATATTTCGCTCCTGGAAAAATAAAATTGCATCGTGCTCCGTTTCTGGCAAATCCCAAATACGCATTTTCGTATCACAACAATATGGCGTCGAAACTCAACAAATCTACAGCCGTTAAGATTGCCGCCACTTAAAAAGCGCCAAATCTGCAGGGGTTCCATTGGCGACACTTAAAAACGCCAAGTCTGTCACCAAGGTACCGTTAGTACGAAAGTACCCAAAGGGGAAATACAAAAATTGGTACAAAATAATTACAGATAAGAGGAGAATTTAAATATTTAAAATTATATAATTTGTAGGAAAGAAAATTAAAATATTGCTAGTCAAGGTGGCCCATTAAATAAAAGCATTTTAAAACTGATTGGTGAAAAAAGTTATATGAATGCAGTATAATTTTTGAATAGTAGTAAATTTCTTTGTTTAGAAGTTCTGAGACGATAAAGATTAGCTTTCATTGATTCAAAGAATGTCACATGCTGCCATCTAGTGAGTAGATTTATAAATAGCAAGTAATAGCTAAATGAATTGTTAAATTAAAATAATTAAAAGAAGAAAAATAAACATATTTGCAATTAAGAATAAAAATTTAAAAATTAAAAATTATAGAAAAGAGAATTAAGAATTATTGAAATTAAAGAAGAAAATTTAAGGATTTAAAAAGAAATAATAATAGGAAAAGAAAAATAATTTCAATTCGAATGGTAGATTTAAAGAATTAAAAAAATTAAAAATTAATTTGAGGAAAAAAGTTATTAGAGTGTAGCAAAATCTTGAAAAGTACAAAATTTATTTTCTATTTTAAGAAATATCATCAATAGTTAAGCGGCACCCAGTGACGAGAGTCGAGTCGAGTCAACCATAATGTGTTCTTGCTCTTGTGTTTCTTTCTGACCTCGAAACACTACGGGATTAAATTTAAAAAATATTTTAACCACAAATAATATATGCTTCCCGAAAATTATAGTTTTCATCATTGAGAGTCAGTTTTAGTTATAAAATTAAATAGAAATTTTATTTAGTAATGTTAATATTGTTCGGCAGAGTGTTGTGTGGAAAACTGACAAACAGCCAAGTCAGATGGATTCAAAGAACGATTTAATAGAGGTGAAAAATGATTTTGATTACACTAACAAAATATTACTAGTTAACTATCAAAATTTCAAATTGCATCATTACAAAAAGAAAAATTACAAAATAAATATTAAACTTTTTTGTTTTTTTTTGCAAAATTGCTTATACGATTAACAACCCTGACAAGTAATCAATGCGTTCTCTATCCTTCTTTAAATTGGATGTTTACCTATCCATACAATCGGTAGCCGAACTATACTTCAAATGTTTAGACCAGGGGTGACCAACCCAAATGATCTTGCGGGGCCGCTTTGGAAATTCATCCTAACTCCGCTGGCCGCATATAAAATTATATATCCCCATATTTGATTTAGACACACTACAGACATCTTTTGGAGTGAAAAATTGAAACATAATAAGTTATTATTTTTGTGTTTACAATTATTCTTAAATGTAAACATAGATAATATAATAATAATGATGATACTAAACCTATATACTTTTTATAAACATCTGGAATAATGCCCTTTTTAATGCAGGGAAATTTTGACTTGGATTATTCACTACTGGGACAAAAGATAAGGGAATACATTGCATCACAGGGAGTCTCCTACACTGCACCCGACTTGTTTCACCACATTTTAGAAATGAAACTCAGGCATTTGAAAGGTAAGCCCTTTCCTTTTATATCTTTAAGCCAAATAGGAGAACTTTACGGACTTTTTATCGTCTGCATTTCCACACAAACAAGAGAGATTCGTATATGGCAGAATTTGTTCAATCGATTTTCAGCTTATTTGTCAAGATCCGGGATCAGAGGCTTGCCATGTGTCGTGAAAGAACAGTATTAGGAAGCTTCGAAGGTGTGGTACAGGACAATCCAAGTTCGATAATGCAAGCTATAGCTCACCATATTGGGTTTTACCACTGCCGCAAACTAAAGAATTCTATGTGAAACTAACATGCATCTGTTGTTAACCTTTGTTAATGCTGATAACATTAATTTTGTTGGTGTACATTGATTAATGAACTGCATATCGATTTATGTGATGTCCTTTCATGTTTGATATATTTTGTGTACCCTCCTCATAAGGAAAACATTTCTGATTCAGGATGGCTATGTGTTTCTGGGTCTTCTAGGCATACTCTATTCCTAGTAGAAGTTTGTAAACCTGGTGCCGAGACGCCTTATATTTGCAATGTTGTAGAAACAAGAATATGCTCATTGAATTTTAGTATAAATTACTGAAATACATTTACGTAAAGACGCATATAAAATAAAGAAAGTGAAAAACTCTTTAATACAGGTATACACCAGCCTTGTGTTCTTTATTAATTTAGTTTTAATTCTTTTATTTTTTCACCTACCTTATATTAAACAAAAAAAAAAAAAAAAAAAATGAACTACATAAAAACAAATCTATTATGTCTGTGATATTGAAGAATTATTATTCCTAAAAAATTCTTCAAATGATTAAAAAATATGCATACAATTAGACTTCGTTAAATTGCCATGTTTGTACCTATAGTCTGTTTATATCTATATATTCAAAAGAAAGGTATATTTCAATACAGATCGCCATGAAGTCAAATATAAACTTCTCAAAAATTGTCTGACTGATTCTAAGTAATATAAATGATGCTCAATAATATTCCTAAATATTAAACAGAAATCTTGTATTTATTTTCTTGTAAAACTAGTCTTATTAAATTATTAGCCTTGTATTTATTAATTATTGTATCCATGTTTTTTCACATTAAATGTTTTTTATAAGTCAATTGCAGGAATCCTTTTTTTCTATAAATTTATACAATCAATCATGGTTCGTACACTCATGATCGATCCTAAATTATGCCATCTGGATACAGGAATTATAATTTTCATTCAAAAATGAAAACGAATTTATGTATTTAATTAACCTTGGATACATTAAATATGTGGTTTGGTTTTTAGAAAGCAATGCCCAGAGCTTTTTCGAGCTATGCTTTGAGAGGAAATGGACAAGAATTCATATGCTTCTACTTTTCTTCGCAGTTGAACCTCGGGGAACCTCAAATCTTTATTTGGGTATTATTCTCATGTGAGTCTGTCAGTATATATCCAGACAGTGTTGGAAAAGTATGCATTTGCTGATTATTTTTATTAGAAAGATTGAAAGGATGATTAAGAAAGTTTCGAGAAAATGATTCAGCATATATTGAGAGGGGGATTAAGCACGTTTTGTAAAGTATTTTGTCTGGACTTATTGACTTAACTTATTATGCTTATGACTTTATTACGTAATAAAAGGGATACATTATTGATTAAATGAGAATTAAAATTGTACAATGAATCGCACAATTGATTTTAAATGCAAAATATTTCCGTTCCTTGATAAACCATATATGTCGGGAGATATGAAAAAGTCGATGTAAAAAAAATATAATAAAACGAGTAGTTTTCTACAACTTTTTGACTCTTTTTTAATTAAAAGTTGAGTATAAAATATTTGACGCGAATCGAGAGTCTAATTAGTATTTTGTTACTAAAATTATTCTGTAATTTTAGTAATATATTAGTATTTAAAGATTCATTAAAATATTAAAATTATAATATTAAAATATTAAAAAAATATAATATTAACTTCTAAATATTTTTTAATCGTACTTTTCTGAATTTTGCATACAAAGTTGTAGAAGTAGAAATATTCTTTGTTATTCATTATGCCATCCGAACAATTTTTATTTCAGGAAATACAAATATTAAATGAATTTAACTGACTGTTTGTACACAACAATTTCTAATATTTGTTTACCTTCTTTTATCGCCATCCTTTGTGATTGTAAATATATTTATATATATAAATTATAATAATAATCATGATTTAATTTATAATAATGATAAAATGGCAAAAATAAAACCTTCTATTGACAATGGGGTTAATAAGAAAGAGTATATTCCTATTAAATATAACAAAAATGATTCTTTTCATTTGCAAACAACTTCTGATACTTCTATAGATTTAAGCAGTGAATGTGCTAAAGAATCCAGATTATCGAAATTTAAAAATCTGAAAATTTTTATTAGTCTTGCCATGTATTTCTTAAAAAAGTGCTGGATGAGTTGTAGTGCTGCCGTATTTGTAATTTTTGTTATTTATTGGTGTTATGGAGGTATCATTGCTTTCATTTTATTCATTTTTGCTTTATCAGGTAAGTAATTCAGATGATTCTATTAGTTGTTTATTATTTAAAATTAATGGGAATTAATAATTGGCCTAATCACAGTTTAGGGGATAAGGAAATTTGCTTACTTTTTATTTTAGTTCATTTCAATAAGATATTTATAATTTTAAGACATCATTTGAAGATACTTGGTGTTTTGACTATTTTTCTTAGTCAGCATTTTTGACAAGAGTATTCGTATCCATAACAATGCAACCTTAACATGCAAATCTTAAATACTAATGGCAATGAGAAAAAAAGTAAACAATAGAAATTAAAAGATAATTTTTAAAAGAGACCCAAGCAATTGTACAATAATTTGAAATAAATCAAACAGTAAATGTAAGACTATTTCTTAACATTCAGCAAAGGACTAACAAATTACTTCAAAAATAATCATAAACAAAAACTTACAATAATCAATTAGAGCAATCCATATTTTATCACAATTAAAATGATTTGAAAAGAAATAGAATAGAATATTTTGCATACATAAAAACAACATATACCATGGAAAGAATCTGTATAGTCAAATATTTGTTTTAAAATTTTCTTTTAAAAATGAAAAGGTACTTCCTCATTATTATGGGCCTGTGATTAATTACTAGTGTGATTAGCTAACAGCCCAATTTATTGTTACCTATAGTCCGCCTGTCACAAGAATAACTCTTGTAGGATTATCGAGTTCAATGAACTACAATAATAACCGTAAAAAAATTAAATAATTTTATTTAAATAAGTTTTAGATGAATTCTAAGCAAAATAATTGTTCCATGGATAATGCATTATATTGACTCTATTTTAGATTTATTGAACAATTTTATGGATTATTTCCTTTTTATAAAAAATTTGTAAGTAGTCTTGTCATAAAACGTTTTATATAAATTATATCAGTGGACAGAAGTTAGGTGAACCAAAGCTTCATACAGAGTTCATATTTCTTTTGGGGCCATATCATATTTTTAGCAAAATTAGATACAATTGCTAATATTTATTTAGCTGTTTTAAAATCTAATAAGCAATATGATTAAAAAATTTCCTTTTAATTTTTAAAAACAATCAATTTAAGTTTTTTCTTTTCTTTTCTTTTCCTTTCCTTTCCTTAATGCTGTTCACAGCAATTCTTTAAGATGCTAATTAGTTAATTAAGTGATATTTTGACTCGACAAATTTCATAGTTGAGTACAAACATTTACAAGAGTACATCGTACTAAAAAATAAAAATAATCAGCAAGCTGCTTTCTAAGTTAGGGTACTTTTTTTCTGGTTCCAATTTCCAAAACTTAGGGGAACATATTTGTGTTGTATTTGTAATGCCTGGTCCTCCTTTATTTCTTCTATTTCTCACTGATACAAATTGATAAATCATCTTAAATGATATTAATTACAAATGCATTAACAAAAAATTCGAATATAGATTTGAAAATTCTCAGATCTTCAAATCTAGTTTTAAAATTCATTTTCAACTCTTCAATCTTTTCTTAGTATTAATTTTATTTTAATGTTTACAGGTTTCCTTTTTCAAATAGGAGATTTTTTCTTATATCATCCTGATCAACCACCACAATCTCGCTTGTACATTCCTATACCATCACTATTTGGTTTACCATTTGAAAGTATATTTTTACAAACAGATGACCATATAAAAATTCATGCTTTTCTCATCAAGCAAGATCCATCAATAATCGATCATGTACCGACAGTCCTATATCTTCATGGAAATGCTGGTAATATAGGCCATAGGTAAATATATAAAATATACTACATGTAATTTCTTTTAATGTAATTTTATGATGCATTTATAATATATTAACATAATTTTACACTTAAAAAATCATTTGACTACAAATGACTCTTTTAGAAATGTACTCTTTATTTCATTTCAATTTCATTTAATTCATTCATAATTGTTGGTGTTGAAACTTATGTATGATATATCCTGCATACCACCAATGTACCCCCAAAAAAGAAAATTTATCTCAAAATACCCTCAAAAAACCAATAATTTTGAGGTTTGCTCGATTGTTTGAAAAACACATCTGACTGCATCATTGTCATCTACATACAACATAAACTATACTAGCTCTTGTGTCTATTAGTATTATTGTCAGGTATTTGAGAATTATTTACTATTGCGATTCTCGTTATGTATGTTGTCTGTTACTTACATGCCAATGCTTTCATTTGGAGTGGTATGACACTCAGTAGAATTCGACTGTGATGAAGTAGAGACAAGTCTTGTCAAGGAAAAGTTATAAGTAGTTCTATGATGAACATTTCAGTGCTGCCTACTGTTTGAAGCAGTGTCCATGGCCACACTTTGTGTGAGGGTTTGAGGCGCCATTCTATACAACTCTTGATCTCCTTTCATAATGATTCTCCACACCTGTTCCTACCAGCTGTATGTATGTGCCATGCTTCAACCACATATGTTGCTTTTCATGACAGGGTTCTCAGGAGACATTTTCTAACACAATAATGGTTGGCCACATATAATGTGGGTGACATAAATCTGCTTCTCAATATTGGCACATTTCCTTGCCCATATTGTTGTGAGCACCTATTTATTATTTTTGTAGAAATCTCTGTAATTGGTTTATAAGTACTGATAAAGCTTCTGGTGGCCTATACTTTCTTAATATTCATATGAAATTTTCAGAATTGATTAATTAAGAGTTGTTTTTGGATTCACATTGAACAGTGGGGAAAAACAGTTCCTCTAAGAGGCTGTTAATATAAGACTTGGCTTTCACAAACCCTGGTTCTTCATTTATGAAATGGAAATCTAAGTAATTGTTTGCTGCAAATAAGAGGATTCCATAAATTTTTATGCTCTTATGTAATATTGATCCTGTCAATGTAAATTTTCCATTTTAACCATTATAAAATTAGTTTTGCAGTTTGGATAAGAGTCAGAAGAAACTGCAACACAGATTTCATTTGGATATTTGTTCAAGAAACTGCATACTTCACTAGGACCTTCATGACCTTCTCCTTTCATGTAACAGTAAAATGCAGCTATTTTTGATTTTTAACTGGATGCAGAACTTGCTGGCCTAGAGCTGCTAGTAATAAAATATCTTCACTGGCAAATACTGCAGAGGAAATTTCTGCTTGAAATCAAAACTTCAAGCTGCTAGTTGGCATATTAATGAATCTACTTTGTTGAAAAATTTGGTATTTCTTTGTTTATGGGTGATCTGTTTAGCAATTAAGATGAAAGTCTTTTTATTTTTGTTCTAAACTTTTCACATTTTGAACATATATTTAGGGACAACCACAAATTGGAATTTTGAAGAAAATACTAAAGAAAAAAAAAAAAAATTGCAGAACTTGCAGCATTCTGATTGCTTTTCTAAGAACAGATAGGTGATAGCTATTAACTACCAATAAATGGTGGCATCAAATGGGACAGTTAGAAGTTAGTTTAATATGAAACAGTGAGGCCTTCAGAGATAGCACATCCATAGTGGAGGAGATGAGAGTTTCATTCTATGAAATGGCACATTTTCAAAATGAATGCTGGAATGGCATTTTCCTAGAAGCACTTTAACTGGTGAAATATGTCCCATTTTCTTATGGAATTAATGAGTCAATGCTATAAGATTGTGAAATCATCAGAAACTGAATTTGTGAAAAATAATGACCACTTTTCAAAATGCCTGATTTAGTTATGGAATGCGATATTGCAGGGCACCATAAGAAACCTGACTGTACTGCATTATGAAATTAATCTAGAGGTGGCCCAACGAGATATTAGATTTTATGTTCTTTATGAGTTTTTGTGTAATAAATAAATATTTTTCTTTTACTTTGTTATCAATTAGTATTCTATAACAATGTTACAAATAAACTTCTATCATTTCTGAGAATTCTTTCTTGGTCCACTAATTTTTATGGCAATATTTTGTAAGATTATGGAATTAATCATATTCTCTTTAGGAACATTTAGAAGGAATAATTATATTTTCTGATTTTTGAAAAGGTTATTGAAGTGAGGTTTTGCATATTTGAGTGCTGATTTTGCACATTTTATGGTGAACTATCAATACTGTTTTGTAGATTTGGACTTCATTCTGCCCACACATGGTATTTAAATCTGTGGGGATCAGCTAAATGGAGGAACAAAAAACAGGTATTGCTCGGCAACATTTAGATTCATTTTGTTTGGTGGAAGAAGGTTTGTTTTAATTACTTTGAGATAATTTTAAATGAAATCGCGTATTTCTGAAAGTTCATATAAAAATGAGAGTATCATTTGTAAATTATTCTGACTGTATTTTTTGTGACATAATTTGTCATTTCTAAATTAAATAGCTCATTTCTTTGTGATAGTTATTTGTATTGCTCCTAGATTATTTATAATGCAGCATAATTTTACAAAGCAAGATATATTGTCTTGTATCAATACTATTTTTTAAGTTGGAGAAAAAGAAAAGTAATTTCAGGTTTTGTTACAGTACAAAAGTGCAGAGAAAAATTTACTTCAATAAATATGTTGTATTGGAAAGTATTTTTTGTATTATTAAGAAATTCAAAATTAAAAAAAATATATGCATCATTAAATATTTTAATTGCAGTATTAATTTTTTTTATTATCTTATATTTAAATTTTCTGTTATAATGATGTATATAATCAGTTTTAATTATCATATTACAGATGCCTTTATTTTAAATTATATTTGAGTTTAGGTATTATAATAAATGTATACATGTATAATTGATTGAAATAAATTTTCATTTTGTCATGTTCATTTATAATGCTTTGAATTCTTTTGGAAACTGTCTTTGTGGTAAATCTACAATCTTATAAAAAATTGGTTGAAAATCTCTATTCAAATGTCTCTTTCTTCTTTGAAAAAAGAATAAATATAAGAAGACAAAGAAAATTCTTAAAATATTATGAATATATACATACATACATACAACGCACACACACACACACATTATACACTGCTCAAAACAATGAAAGAATATCGAGAGTTTGGACAGATATTAGGGAAGGAAGGATTGAGGAAGATTTTTAATACTTTGTACATTATCCACAGAGGTGACAAGCTATCGGAGAAAAGTCATACTTGATTTTTGTGATCAATAATATGCAGGTGCAAAACCATCATACCTCTTCCTCCAAATCTAACACCTTAACATGATTTGTTTAAGCAAGATTTGTTTTTAGTCCTTCTCTTCAATTAAAAATATATCTGTTATCAGGATGGACTGAAAAAAATATCTTGTTGAAAAAGTGAACATCCATTGCTCCGTTCATTAGAACAGAAAGTTGTGCCATAACTTGCTGTTAATGGAACACAATTCAACGTGGAGGATATTTGAGGCAATGTGGAGGTAGGTTTAGGTAGCTTGAATCAAAACTGTGGTTGTATTGTATATTTTACATTATTATTTTCCTATAACCTTGTTTTAGCCTTTCCAGTCTCATACAAGTGATTCTAAATCTTAGAAATCATATTTTGCGATACTTTTAATGGCTTCTGTTTTTGTGAATTGTTCTTTGTCCTCTTAAAAATGACCAATAGCTCATCATGTTTTTGATTATGGTAGAATGGCTGAGAATATTGAGTAAATGGCTTTATTAGCCGTTGTATCCACTATTACAATATATGACCACAATATTTTTTTTCTCTTTACCTTTTCATTAAATAAGCTGAAAACCAATTTCACTCGCTACAGCTGTTGATCGAATTTCAGTGTCCCTGGCAAAATCTACATATTTGGATGTTTGAAAATGTAGAAAATTAAAATTTTTTTAAAAAATTTATTTTATTATACCATTATTTCTTAGGAAATGTGCTTTCATTTGAAGCTTTCTTGCAAACTTGCAATATATTTTAACTTTTTGAACTGTATTTTTACTGTATACAAGTAAATATGTTTGATTATGACTATTTTGATTTAAATTAATGATTTTTTTTTTTTTTTTAGATTACCAAATGCTCAAGGGCTGTACCAATTTTGTGGGTGTAATGTTCTATTATTAGAATATCGAGGTTATGGTTTGAGTCAAGGTGCCCCAAGCGAAGAAGGTAATTATCGATTTTAAATTAATTTTTTTAAGCATATTTTGTGTTATTTTTTTTAAATTTCTCATTTTATAAATTTGTTTTATTTATAAAATTTAATATAATTAAAATATGTAAAATTTGTTAAAATTAAAAGTAATTTATAAAGAAGTTATATTTTTTTATATCTAAAAATTGTAGATATTCTTTGAAATTTTCCTGATGCTTTTCTTAGGATTATACCTTGATGCTCTTGCTGGCTTAAAATATTTACTCCAGCTTCCTTATATTGATAAAAAGAAAATAATTGTGTTTGGACGATCCCTTGGAGGAGCAGTTGCGATTGATTTACTTGCCCGTTCTGAGTTAGCAAAGCATGTACTCGTGCTAATTGTTGAAAATACATTTACAAGCATTCCTGATGTAGCAAAAGCAATGTTCAATTCTAGGATCATTAATTCCCTACCTATATGGGTTTTCAAAAACCAGGTATGTCTCTTTATTCTTAAATCTCTCACTTTCTGAAAATAAATGGCATATTTATTGGGTTTTATTGGTTCATTGTTTTCCTTTCAAAAAAACACAATTAACCTATATTGTAAATTCAGTATAAATGCAAATAACAAGAAGGAATGTAGTCTCGTAATATGTGTAGATATTTTAACTTTTGATGAATTTAATTGCTTATATTCACTATAATTGTTTATTTTGCAAATATATTTGGAGTACTTTTCTGTTTGTTGGATAAATTTCTTACTATAATATATAGTGATGACAAATCATTATAAGGATTTACAGGCTTTCATGAAATGTATGAAATATCATTTGTTGTTCTGAATATTGTGCACTGTACATTGATTTTTTTTTTTCCTTTTTAAAATAAATCATACTTTTGATATTAAAAATTATGCAGTAATGTTGATGAAATGAAAATATAGTTATGAATAATAATAATAGAAACATAAACATTAAATAGAAATAAAATGATATTGAATGAGTAATATGAAAATAAATCTAAACAGCATTAATAAAATTACAAATTTCTTTTAAAATTAGTGAAAGGATTTCCAAATTTCAATATAGAAAGCAACACAGAAACTGAAATTACAAATTATTATCTGATGAGTAGTGATCCATTGCTATTGATTAGTCATCCCATACTGCTCCATCTGCACATGACATCTGGTTCACAAAACTAAATTTATGGTTTATAGTGAAATTTTTATCTTTAATCACATTGTTTTTATATGCTTGCCAACATCCCTAAAAATAAATTTTCACCTGCAATGTTTTTGATCGAGAACTATTGATGTTTAAGCTAAATGATTAGGAAGGAATTTTCTACTTTCCCAATGTAAATTCCCAAAAATCCTGACCATCAGGTCAGGGTTTTTAGGAATTTACATTGAGAAACTAGAAAATCCTTTTGGTCAGAAGAGAAATTTGAAAAACTTTTGGTCAGTTAGAGAACAATGTAGATGATTCTTTTTATTCATGTATTTTCATCTTTTTATGTATTTCAAAATAACTATTTCATTTTATTTAAGTTATTTTATAAATTTAAATATATTGATACATTAATTTACTTGTTCATGGTCAAAAGCATACAATATCTCACAATACTTCATAACAATTTGTTATTTTTATATTTGGCAAAAAATGGGGCTGGTTAAATAGAAAGTACCATTTTTACATTTTGATTGTTTACTTAATTTAAAAAAGTGTTCATTTGTAATTTTCGGATCGGATTTTAGAGTTATTTGTATATATGTATGAATATCTTAATATTGTACTGTATTATATATGTATGGTGTATAAAATTCTTTATTATTGAAATTTCATGAATACATTTGTAGTTGTTTGAGTTCCAATTATATTTAACTAATATTTAAGTAATATTGTTTTTCTTATTAGATTATAATATTGACTTTTCGTGTGAGTTTTTAGTTTTTATAAATCATAAATTTGTTTCATTTTAGTTTTTGTCTTCTAAGAAGATAAAAAAAGTTAAGACTTGCTCCCTTTTCATATCAGGGAAAGCAGATGCTATTATCCCACCAAGCATGATGAAAGAATTATGTAAGGTAATAATTAAAATTAATTGTTTATCAATTTTTATTTATGTTTTGTAATTTTTTATCAATTTGTGTTTAGAAATTAATTTTAAAAACTTCTTATAATGATCATGAATAAAAAATTATAACTAATCATTTGCATAAATGGCACTGGAATTGCTTTATATTCAAGCGACAAAAGGTTGATTCAAAGGAATTAAAATAATTGTAATCATGAAATAAAATTTAACACATTCTATGTAATATAACATGAATTTTGTTTAAAAAATTTAGCAAAATAATGTGGAAAGATAAGGACAATGAAATAATTATTTTAATTTTTCTTTTTATTAATTTATAAACAGTGATTCTCAAACTGAGGTCCAAAATCCTTTTTAATTCCTGAGGCCTGAGAAATGGTTTTGGGGGACTGTGAATTTATTACTTTATTGAATTTTAAGCTATTTGCAGTTGTTGCCACAAGCAGTGTTTTTATTAGATTCCTTTTTTAAATGAGGCTACGTATACTTTAGATGTTCTGTTATTTTATTAATACCAGACTACATTTAAATTGTAACTATTTAAATTTTAAAAGGGGCCCATGAATTATAAAACTGTAAAGGGACTGCTACACAAATCTTAAAAAGTTTGAGAATCACTGGGTTTAAAATGAAAAATAATTTTTTTATCGGCATTATCATATGTGAATTCTTCTAAATTATTAAGATGTAACTCATAAAATATCTATGACTTTAACATTACTTGCATTGTAATTGAAATGCTTTTTGCAAATTATTCTTTTAAAATATCATGTTATCATCTAAAATTAACATAGTATACCATTAGTAATATATTAGGTTATTATTTTAAATTAGATTTATTATTCACATATATTATAAGATTTAAATGTCTCTGGGCTGTTTTTAAATCTTTATCTTAAAAGTCTTGTGTTTTATTTCTTCTTTTTCCAGGAGAGTGGAAGTCCCATAAAACGGCTTGCAAGTTTTGAATATGGTACACATAATGAGACTTGGCAATGCAAAGGTTACTACAGAATTATTAATTTGTTCATCGATGATGTAAGTATTTTTTGATGTATTTTATTTCAAAAATTATTTGTGAGAAAAAAAATTATTTTTATTAAGACCTTGATTTTTTTAACAATACATGTATAAGGTATTTTTATTTTCTTTTAATTTAGTTAGTATCAAATCTTGTACCAATAAGAAATACTTTTTTAATAAGCCAGTTTTTTTTTTTTTAATTATCCGTTAGTTAAAAAAATTCTTAGAAATTTCTCAGGATATCTATTTCATTAATTGCAATATAATAATGAGTAATATATCATAATAAATATGTAATTTATAATATCAATAGATTATTGATTACTTTTAAAGTAAAAATATCCTATTATTTCTGTTTTGCTAATATATATTAAACTGAATAAAAAGTAAAATCCATTCTAATGATAACTAATGGCAATTTGGGAGAATGGAGACATTTTCTTTTTTCTTCTACCTAAAGAGAATGCCATTCACATAATTAATATTATATTGATTCTGAATAAATAAAATTGTTGTATTGGTTTATTTCTATTTTTATATTAAAAGACAAATGCAAATTTTCAAAATAAAAATTACATAAAAATGAATGTTTAATGATTTACTTAAATTTATTGGATAATCTTTTTAACTTAAAAAAATTTTTTTTTAGGTAATGCTTGCTCAGCGTGAAATGCAACAGTGGCCTATTGGGTTTGATAATAGAGGTGAAATTTATTGATATGTAAGTATATTATGTTTTTTTAATTAAAATTATTTCAAAATTTGATTATCTTTTTTATAATGTACAATTAACACTATAAAAGTATTATTGTGTTATTTCTCCAACATATTTTCATTGATTCAAGAAGTTTGTTTGATGAAACATTCACACAAGACTTAACTATGAATAGAGCATATACTACTCTTATAAATGAATATCTACATTGAAAATAATACATTTAACTAAATACTCTATCATATAGGCCGGCCTCTCCACACTTATCGATCCTGACGATCTTTAATCCTTCTTGGTCCCAGCAACCTTTCTGTGATCCTCCTTGTTGTAGGGATCTTTTACATGAGCTTGGTTTCACAATTACGAAACCAGTTTTTCTGATCACAACTCCTGGGTGGGTGTTCACTGCTTTTATCTTGTCCATTCTTCTCATCTCAAACCTCAACTCTTTTCTTCCTTTTGCTCTCTCTCCTATGTGGAATCCTTGATTTGTTTATTTTCCTGTGTGGCAAGTTGTCTGTCTCACATTGCAGGCACTGTATAACAATTACATTATAAGATGATACTTTTATGAAGAATAATATTGCAGAAACATTCCTTGGGTATTTTTGTATGTGAAATGAATTAAAAAAAAATTGTATTAACATATATCCCTTTACCAATATCATCTATTCCAATATCAAGTAACTATTTTCATATACAAAGATGAATTATTTAATCTGTGTTAGAATTTTTTCCCTAATATCAGAAAAAAATTGATTTGCAAATGATTTTTTTTTTCATATCTGTATATGACATGTATGAGAGTTCAGGAATCTGATGAAAGAACTTAGTATCACAATTAAATTAATAGATGGTTGTTTTTGTGATATAACTTGTCTTTTATAATCCATTGGGATTGTATAATTTTTTTGATATAATTCATCTGACATCGTTAATATAAATTTTTTTTTTATTCATGAGGCTTTCCCATTAATTAAGATGTAATTAAAAATACTATAAAATAAAAATTAAATCTTATAAGTCTAGGGACTACAAACTTATCGGTTTAAGAACCACACTGACTCCTCCTCTAAGTCCCAAGGGCCAAGACTTAGCTAGCTTTTCATGACAACATACATAGTAGTTTTGAACTATGCACACATTTTTATTTCAGAACTAGTTGGGAAGTGAAGCATCTATGGTGCAGATACGTTCAGTTTGTAATTTAGGTTGGTACTTACAGGCCAACATCATTGCACCAGAGATGCCATTTTGCACTACAGTAGTATAACATCATCTTCTTGGGAGTGGCAGAATTACACAAAAGCATCAATTAAGCTTGGTTATTCAAAATATACAATGCCATTTTGTAGTGACAAGCATGTTCTGGAAAAGTTCTGCTACATGATCCCTTGTCTGCAATATTTGAATACTTTTGACTGTTTCTGAATATGTTTTGAGGATGTGTGGTATGAATTTAGGAGATAACTGAGAGTTTCAAATTTTGATTTTGGAGTAACAAGTGCATGATTTTGGTTTCAGTTATATGCCTTTTATGTGGATTTGTATAGAATTTAGATTTTAAAAGAAATGAAAGATATATAGTAAGTGTAAATTATTTAAAGAGCAATAGAGATATCAATATTTCATGATTGAGTCAAGTAATAAACAATGTGTATAATTTTCAATGAAACAATAGCAGTTCTCAAAGAATATAATAAAAGCATTCTGAGACCAAATCTGCACAGAATTATTTCAAACCTACAGATAGCTTATGCATAGGGGGAAAAAAAAAAAAGGAAATCATTGACATTGTAAATTTTACAATATAATCAGAATAAACTGTTACAGGCCAAATTAATGGCATTCATTTGCCGATGTTGGCCCATGGGCCATAGTTTGGAGAGCTCTGCTATAGATAAAATAAAAATTTAAAAATATCGTTTGCATTGAGAAATTTTTTAAAAATATTTTGTGTTCTAATTAGGATATTTCATAATTTCTAGGATTACTTGATATCAGAATTTTCTGCATTATGACGTATCATATTGTGTAATATGCACATAAATTATTTCTCTGATTTAAATATTATCTGAAAATATATGTTGTGAATGATATGTAATTATCTACCAATTTATAATGCCTGATACATCTGTATATTGAAAAAGCTGATATCAAAAACTTAAACTTTTATTACTATTATTATTATTATTATTTTGTGAATTGAAATTTTAAAAATAATTTGGTTATTTAATTTTTATTCATTTTTATGCAATCAAATCAAAGTCTGTGTTAGAAAAAAAAAAAAAAATCTATAGATCAGAAAAATTTTGATTATTTTGTATAAATAATAATTTTTCCAATAAATAATAACTAGTGAACATTATGTTTTAAATTTTCAGTAATTAAAGATTTTAAATCCATCTAAATTCTGCAAATTCTTTTCACTTTTAAATTCTAGAAATACATATATTGTAAAAGGAGTTTAGGTGTGCATGTGCTATTATATATAAATAAAATATCTGATTACATTCCTCTTTATTTATTTTCTTAACATTAACAAATTAAAAATATTTACTTTGGTATATTTTTTTAAAGTTTTTCCTTTTATTTATAGAATGTAATCCAGTACATGTATTTTGCAACAATATTGTAATAAAGTCTAAATGTGTTTTTAATTTTGAATTATATTTAATGGTAAACTAGATTGTTCTGAGTGGTTAAAATTACAAGGAAAGTGCAGTATGTAGTAAAATTATTTTAAAAAAAATAATACATGACATTTTATTTGTAAAAATTTAGTTTTGAAAATAAGAAATTTTTTTAAATGTTTTATGTTTTCAGCAAATAATTTATTTAAATTAATTAATGAAATTATTTCCTTTTCATCTAGGTTTTATTAAACAATGCTTTGTAGAAAAATAAACATCATTTGATGAAAAACTAAAATTATTAAGAACCCAATGGCATTCAAATTAACAGTAATATTAGAATTGAGAAAAACCATATCAATTCCATTGATTTCTGTTTCTTTTTATTTTACATTAGTACTTCTCAGTATTATTATGATATTGATATAATTCATAGCTAATATAAATTATATCAATATCGTAAGTGCTTAAACAAAACTTATTAAAAAATTCAAGGTAAAATGATCATAAATATTTTTTCTTCCATGATATAAAAGCAAAAGCTTCTGTCTTTTTCATGCGATTTCATAGAAAATTCAATATGTCTATATTTAAAAATCAATTCTAGAATCACATAATTAATATTATTTTAATAATAAACATTCATAATTGTTTTCTTGATAAAAGATTAGATTTGGTTATATATATAATTTTTTTTTGTTAAAATTGCAAAATGCATAGATATGAATAATTTAATTAATTTAATAATGTGTGTCTTTATTTATAGGTTTTCTGACTTTTTCAAAAAAATTCAAGACTTATTAATCTGAAAAGTTTTTCAATTTTAGTAATATTATCTAAAGAAAAAATTATCTACAAATAAAAAAAAAAAAGAAACTTCTAGAAATTTATATAATATGTAATTATAGACTATAATATTTATAATATGTTTATCATTTTTGTATGTTCATGATTTAATGTCAGATATATTATGTTAAATTTGTCTACTTATCTTTCTGCTTTTGAAATAATTTTTTTATCATATTCATTTCTTAAAAGTAGTGCTTTCTTTTTGCTTATAACATCCATATTTTTAATTTGAAGTGGTGTTTGTTGTGACTAAAATATGAATAAAATTATAACACTTTTAAGCAATAATAAACCAACTGTACAATTTCTTAATCAGTTAAATTATTCAGAGTTATCTAAATTTTTTAATTTGACAGTATTAAGTGAGAAATATATAATTTTATAGCATTGATGAAATTTTTTCGTTCATTAAATACGCTACCTGAAGAAGCTGTGCTTTTCTTGTATGAAGTTTTAGTTTTTGAATTTAAAATGCATAATGAATGAAAGCATGTATTACAATGGTTTTCAAACTATGGAGTATTATTACTTGAAGAGGGCTTGAGATATGTTTTTAGATATTAGAATTAAATTCCCTTAATTATGAAATTACAAAAAAAAAAAAAAAAAAAAAAAAAAAAAAAAAAAAAAAATGCTTTTTAATACAAGCTTAAGTTTTTGTAAACGTCAAAATTACAGGTAAATGTTTTCTGATTAGTAAAATAATTATAGTTAGGGGTTTTTAAATTGCTGATTCTTTTTCAAAAAGCAAGGTGGCTTCATTTATTAGCTACTATCAAGTGGCAAATTAAGGGAAACAGAAAAACAAAGGGCTTTTTAAGTGCTTTATGTTCTAAAAACAAGCTATTTATTATATAGATGATTTATATTCAAATATTTAATTAATTTTCAAATAAAAAAAAATAAACATTTGTTACAATTTTTTTTTTTTTTGATATTGTGATTACTTTAAATTTGAGTAAATGAAAAAATAAATATCCTTATCATCCATTTATACTACCGACATTTACAAATGTTTAGTAGAATTGTATAAGGGATTGAAAAGCTAAAAAAAGTTCTAAATATGTTTAATTTGATGTGTTAAAAAAAATAATAAGCATTGAGAATAACTATAGAAGTATGTTTTCAAGCTTGCATTGCTAGGAGAGAAGTTATACAATTTTTTATTTAACATTTCTTATACAAGAAATATTTTTGTAATACCATTTAAATGTAAAAAATAGTAAGTTTTAAATGAAAAATTTCATTTACATGAAGAGCTATTGATGCATTTTGCCACAGTTCAGATATGCTAACTATTTAAGCAGTGGCAATTATTATATTTATTTATTGAATTCCATGCTTTATCATTGTTATTTCATTAAGAATGTATACTGTAAAATTGTACTAATTTTAAAAATGAAATGTTTTATCAAAAATTATTAGCAAAACTGAATCAGTATTTTTCAATAAAACTCAAAAATAAATAAATAAAAAAAAAAATCAGCTGTCTATATTAAGAATCAATAAATTAATTGCTTGAAAGAAATTAAATGCCTTAAAATTTATTGACATCAGTACCTCAATTGGAATGATCATTTTAAACAAAAATACACACAAAATATTAGAAGACTTTATTATATGAATTTGTATTTCAAGAAATTTTTCCATGAATAGAAAAATTAAAATCCTTATATTCACTTCAATGCTTCATCTACTATTCACTTACACATGCACTTTGTTGGGCATATTCTGCAAATTTTAATATTAACATCCTTGAAACACGATAAAATATACACTAAAATAAATGAGTAATGCAAACTAGTACATGAGAGATGTAGACATGCAAAATTTAATCCATTTATTAACTCTCAAAGAATATTGGAAAAAAATTATCTTACAGCTTGGATAACCAACAAAATGTGGACATTTTAAGACTCAAATTTAAACATATGAAATCTCACATAAATATTAAGAGACTTAGAAAAATTCTCCTTTAACTCTTCCTTCTCACTTTACTAATATTCATTTGCAATTCTGATTTAAATTTCTACTAACTCTTTCTCTTTAATTTCTGGGCATTATCAGTGTTTTTATTGTTAATATATAGCCACTACTGGAGATGAGGCTGCAGACAAAGCTAGTGAGCTCCAGTAATATATTAATATCCTCAAAAAATGAAATAAAATATTGAAATTACTTAATGATGAAAGAGTTGTTTCACTAATACTTTTTTAAAGTAGGACACAAAATTTGAAAATCAGTGATTCAATATGTTGTATTTTAAGTAATTCAATAATTTTATCAATAAAGATAAAAAAATATTAGTTATTATTGTTCATCTAGTCGTTTGAAAAATGTATTTATTGTAAGTGTTCATTGTAAAGGTTTATTTATTGACTGTGTAAATATGTTGTTGTTCTTTTAAACAGTGCCTAGACAAGGCTCATAAGAAAGTATGTTATCCAACATACTTTTGTGAAATTTAAATGTCAATTGCATGGTCTGAAGTCGCATTTATTACGTTTTAATTTCTTTTTTTAAATTGATGAAAAATATATTGTTGTTACAATTCATTTTAGCATAATATATAGTTTTTATGTGTGTGATGTATGTTTATGTATGTATTGAATTTTTTTAAGTATTTTGTTTTATAACATCAGTTTTAATTATCAAAATTAATTATTTAATGTTTCAAATTAATGAAATTGTGTGTAAAGTATTTTGATTTCATTTTATATATTTATAATGTTTGTATATCTTTTGTAAACAGTATTTCATATATTAATCGGACAAAGTATTTTATTGGAGTAATTCTCATATCATGATGTGTAAAAGCATTTTCATTTATTTCTATTAATAAAAATATAAAAACAGAATATTTGATTTTTTTTTTGTACATTTTAAATTTATTTTCTTAAAATTTTAATTTATTTGAAAAGAAATAAAAATATATAATTGCTTTTTCAATTAATTCTTTTAAAAACTAATGCATAACAAAATTTATTCAGAAATTTTGTTTATTTAAATTATTCAACATCTTAATTCATTTAAATCAAAATATTTCTTTATTTTAATCAAGTAGATGACCAAACAAAGAGGATAAAATTGTTTAAAAGGAATATTTTCAATGAAAAAGCATACTTATGCATTTATAAAAATTTTAATTAAAATAAAGTGTTATATAGTTTTTCTAAAGGTTGAATTTTTTTAATTCTTTTTTTTTTTATTGTAAGAACTCAAACCATCTTAAGTAAATAAAAAATTAACAAAAAATAATTTGAAAGAAGTTTTAGAGGAATTTTGAAATTAAAAACTTTAAAATTAAATTAGTCTCTCTCTCTCTTTTATGCTGCTGTGGATATTTTATTATTAAGTCTAACAAATCATAAACAAAAATCACATATTTCTAATTAATTTAGCAGAAACTTTAACTGTACTGCAGACAAACAAATAGTTTTTAAAGACAAATTGTTGTTGTGACTAATCCTTAGTGTCCTGCATAGGACGGACATCTCATGAGTAGTTAACTCATGGATGTCAGTTTGAGGTTTACGGAGTTCCATGGCCTTATATGGGCCTAAACTCCTAGCTGAGAGTAAGTCACATGGTGATATAAAAAACATTAATAAACAACAAAGCAGTAAGTAACCAAGGTCTGTCCCAAATTACCAGATCAAAATAAAATAAAAGAGCAACGAGTAAATCAGAGAATTTCAATAATAGAAAACATAAATTTAGAAAAAAGAAATTTAAAGTAAAAGTAAAGAAAATAATTAAAAAATAAAAGAAGAAACCAAAAAATAAAAACCACCTCAGGATGGAGTTGCAGCTACTAGAAATGATGACTAAAGGAACTGGTCAGGGTGCTTCTGACAACTCATGGATGGAGGGCAAAGGGGGTAGCTTTTGTTGTGATGAGCACTCGTAGAAGTTTGATGTGACTCTTGAGTCGTTGAAGAAAGAGAGCAATGCTTTCCGAGAAGACTGTTAGGGGGAACTACCAAGCATTTACGTAATTTTTACGAGCATTACGTTTAATTTCATAGTACAAATATAGTAAAATGAAATAAAAATAATTAAAAAAGGCATTAAATCTGTTGTTTCTCATCCCACTTGGTAGACAGCAACATCTAGACCAAATCCAAGAACACATGTTTTTTCATGGAATGAGGGGGCAGCTTCTGTTGTGTTCACCTGTAGGTAGAAGTCTGACTTGCCTCCGAGTCACTGAAGAAGGGACGCCTTTTAGGGGGAACTACACCGCATTTGGGTATCGTATTGGAGAAAACCGAAAAACTCCCTCCAAGAAGTTCGACTCACGAGGCAAGATGATGAACACCACAAACGCCATCGAATCTCCTCGTTTTTTGAAACTGTGTGTACAACAATGCCGCCAGCGGATTGAGCCTTAGTTCTAATGCTCACTAGCGAGTCGGACAAACAAAAATTTCATAGGTGACTCAGGACATTAAAAAGTTTGATTATTTTTATAGTGAGAAATTAACTAATTGGAGTTAGTTGCTGTATGTCAAAGAAATTGATTAATAACCTATAAGCAGTAATATCCTGAGAACTTTAATTCATAAAGATATGAAATATATTGCTACAATGAAATAAACTGAATAAATTATCAGTGTTGCTATGATATTTATCAGAAGAGGTGAGTGGTGAGGCACAAAATATTTCCTTATGTTTATTTCTGCTATATTTCTACGACCTGTTGTTGTTTTTCTTAAGGCCTGGACACCATATGTCATTTATATCTTTAAAACTTATAATATAGATAATTTTTTATATAAAACAAGTTATATAGAATTTTTTTTTTAAAAGTCAATTCCTACTTTTTTTATAACTATATTGCAGCAAGTCCTTCATAAATAATTTTCATTCATTTTTGTTTATCTGGCGCCATCTATTGGTAGATATATATGCTACTTAAATCTAAAGAAAAAATAAAAAAAACTAAAATTAATTAATTAAATTTAATTGTTGAATTAATATTTGAAAAAACTATATTAACATCCAGTGTCATCCACTACAAGTTCAAAAAAATGTATTTGAACTTGAGTGAATGGATAAAAAATATTTTATGAACGATTGAAAATTTGAGCAAGATATATATAGGGAGAGTGTGAGCTAGTAGAAGGAATTGAAAAACTATCAGACGAGATAAAAATAAATAAAAGCGTGGAATAAGATCTGGCTTCAATGTAATAAAGTAAACATTTAAACAATTTAAAAAACATTTTTTCTTATTGCCAACCTGGAGATAAAAATTTTAGTCGATAATGCGTTAACTATCGACCTACATTTTATATTCCTCCTACAAAAGTCTCGATTTTGTTGGCAATCAAGATGTCAATTCTCGGCACTTGTTATGAGAATTTATTACATATTCTTAGAAGATTGCCAAAAACATGCTTCGTTTTAAAATTGTACTCAATAAAGTAGCTCTCATCTTTTCCACATTACAGAGACGCAAACCTATCTGGATCAGTGGTCATCGTGAATAAACATTTTATATTATGAATTTTAGCAAATCTAATAATAGAAACCATTTGAATGATAATATTTTTCGCTTGGTTACTGCTGATTGAATGCATGTTAAACCAATTTAATATTCAGCATAAAATATAATACTTATTTTTTTATTACGTTATCTATTTCATTCAAACATACATCACACACGCGCATATATACACATATATGATTAATGATATTTGTTTTTTTATATGTCCCAGTGTCAAGTTACAATGATATATGCGGCCCACGGGTTTTGCAGATCTGTAGCCTTTTCCTAGAAACATTTGTGAATTATTTTTAAGAAGCAGTCCACATTATATTATAAAAATAAATATATAAAATAGTAGAAAATATGTAAGTAGAAAGAAAAAAGGCAATGTAATAAAAAATGCAGAAATTTTTTATTAGATCTAAAACAGAGGTTATGGTCCTGATGGCCGAGAGACTAGCGTTCTGGTACTTGGTGCCACAGGTTTCGTGTTCTAGTCCCGGCTGCCTATGGATGCTTATAGTGGTTTGGAATCCACTTTAAACCGTACGTCCCGGTCTAATATGATTGTTGGGTATAGGGCTGACAATCCTATCCCTTAAAAAGAAAACATCAGTCTCGAAATTTGTCAGTAGGCAGACGACAATGGCCCATCATGGTACTGTTGCGCCAATGAAGAAAAAAACAGGAATTGTTAACGTTTTAGTTCCACGTACCCCTTTTGCTAGTAACACTTTATGCTAGCAAAATGAAAGACTTGGAGCCAGAATAATATTTTTAAATGCATGAAATGAAATCAAAATAAATTTATTGTTTAAAAATGAAGGAAAAAAAAAGGGATGCAATAATTATACACGTGATTTTATCTAGACATGTTAAAAATAATAAAATACATTATAAAGTACCTGATGCTTTAAATTTTATTATTAAAAACTCATCAATTTGGATACTATATCGTATCTTGACTGAAATTTTTTTTGTGATAGGAAATAATCTGTTATTTAATTATCAATATAATTTATAGTAGGCATTAATATGAAACGTGTAAGTTTAATAAGATTTCAGTGAAAATTAATGATTTTTTTCTTTAGCATCCAAGATCAACATATCCCCAAGCAAGGCAACGAAATTCTTGTTTAAAATCCCTGATCTAAATCGAAGAATAAGCATGAAACATAATGAAATAAATAGATTTTACACATTTTGATCAAATGCATGGGGATGGTAATAAAAATTCATCTGATGAATGTATGTTATTAGACAATCGAAGTTTAAAGAATTGAGCATTACAGAAAAAAAAATCCCTCAACTACAACTCAATAATTACACAGTTAGATTACAAGAATGAAATATTGGTTGTGAAAGTATAACCATAGCCTTTTCAATATCTCTTATTTCACATTTTTCTCATGTGGTTTGTATATTTTGTATAAGTCTATCACTCTTTCAAGAAGGTAGGGTTGTTGTCTGACATAAGGCCGTTGGCCACTAAAACGAATATATGCAGTAGATTCAACATTGCCCAGTGGACACCACGGGTAAACCTGTTATACGAGACCCATATTTAATCCCATGAATTTAGAACGGAAATTTTCAAGCGTGATAATTCTTCTTCTCGGCGGCCACATCTGAAGATATTAAGGCCTACAGATTTACCATGTACATGCCCGGCATAGACAAGGAAGCTTTTGATTCGCCCTAGCTCATCAGGTTTTGTACCAGGTTTCTTTAGTTCGGGAGTCCAAAACGCTATCTATAAGGACACTCTGGCCATCCACGAATAGAATAGAAGAAATTTTAATACATTTTAAAATTCTATAAAAATCTAACACGACTTGCATGTCCTAAAGGAAAATATTTAAAAAAATGCTACTAGCTTTTAAAATTTCTTAAATATACAAATCCATTAATGAATCCATAGCAAAGAAACAACTTCAGTTTGACTGAAGAACCCGAAAACAGAGCAAAAACTATGTAAAAGGACTGCTGACATTTTTATCGATTGTCATCATGCCACTTTGAACATGCTTTGTCAAGGAAGGATTCCATTTGGTATGTGTACGACGTCCCTTACAACAGCTGGAAAAGAAATAACATATGAGAACTTTTTATGATAATTGTCGCGAATTTGGGTAACGTACAGGTTTGATTTATGGCTTTACGGTGATTTTTGCACTAATTAGACCGGGCCCTGATGGCCGAGTAACTAACGCTCTGGCGCTTATTACCACAGGTTTTGGGTTGTCAGATCAATTCTGTTAATATAAGTTAACCATCAAGTGGATTTTTTTAATTAAAGTAATTCGCACGAAAATAAACTTTTATATAGATATTTTTTTTCTTTCTAATGCAGCTGGCAAATACTTAGACAGCTTGGTCTTGGAAGCCTTAAGGCAAGCGCTGCACAGACGTTACTCACTTTGCATTGCCCACGGGGCGCGTGTAACTTGAAGATAAGCCACGGACGCGGAGTAACAATGCCCCCGCAACGCTCTCCGATTATATTAGACCGGGACCTACGGTTTAAAGTGAATTCCGAACCACTACAAACATCCATGGCACCGTCGGGACGCGAACCCGAAACCTGTGGTACCGAGCGCCAGAGCGCTAGCCACTCGGCCATTCAGGCCCCTTTATACAGATATAGTTTTGTATATAATTCCTCTACGTTTACATCTTTATTATCACTGATGTTCAAATGATTGAAACATTTTTCTTTTAATTTCCAAATTTGACAAAAATTAATATTGTCTATATTGAATTTTCATGAATAACAAATCAAGCGGAATTTTGAAATCAATGAAACCAATCAACTAAAGTAATATATATATACATGCATATCTATATACATACATACATATATATATATATATATCAAGTTAATTGTTTCAGTATATATATATATATATACTGAAACAATTAACTTGAAACAATTTTCTTCCAGGTTGTCCCGAAAACAACCAGATTCGAATTACGAAACAATGCGATCGTTTACCACCATCAATAACTTTCAGATTCTTCAATCGCGGTCAGCGCTCCAATAATAATATTTCGCCAGCTTCTTCGATTGGCCTTGAAAAAAGTAGCGAGTGTTAAATTGCAAAACCTCATCAATCGGGCTTGTTTACACTCGGAACCGGATCTATAATTGGCAGAGTGGGGCACCATTGAACTTGGCACCGATCCATAGTTTTAGTGGCCAGTTTGTGTGCGCGCTCTTAAATTTGGAACAACATCTTGTTTTCGAACGATCCTAACCGGGGATGACAGCACTTTTGAGACCGACCTGTCCGGCTTTAATGGAACTCTTTTGAGCTAATGGTCGCCATTCTCTTGGGTTTTGGCGCAATTGGCAATTAGTCCTCGCAGCATTAACATGTTAGGATGCTTTCGTGTACCATTCTATTATTTGATACTTGGGTTTGTTCATAATAGAACTGGTTGCTGGTTTCTGTCTGTTAATAATGGTTCTTTCATCTCTGTAGCCAGTAATTCTGTAAACTATTTAATTAATTCATTAAGTTTGTTATTTTAGAATTGAATCTTTGGAATATTGTGGGATTTAAATTTATTGAATTTAATTCGAATGCTGCTTTTTTATTGTTTAAATTTCTCATAAAGTTTTCGAGTTTATGATAAATGAATAGAATATAAAATATTTTTTTCTTGCGGATTAAACTTTTCGATTTTAGAACAGATTTCTTGAGTATATTAATATATTTTTATTGATTTTATTTTATTGGATATCTATATGATTTTTTTATAGATAAATTAAAAAATATACGTACATTTATAATGTTTAATTCTCTGATTTTTAGTTCGAAACTGAGTTATTTTACATGAACTGGACCCCAAATACGGTTTTTTTTTCTGCAATGAATTCTAAGTTCTTGATTATACATTTACTTTACAGTTTAGTTTTGTTTGTCGCTCTATTGCCATTTTGTGCACACTTTGGGATCTACAGTAGATCGGGATCTACAGTTTAACGTGGATTCCGAACCACTAACAAACATCCATCAATATTTTACAAGAATACTTAATTTTTATGAGCTTTAATTTAAATTTTTTTAATTTAATTTTAATTTAATTTTTATTTTTATTAGAATATTAAAATTATTTTTGGGTGATTTAAATTCCTGAAAAGTCCGTAGCATATCTCCAGGCTACACGTGCCCCTGGGTAGTGCTAGATGAGTAACAGCAGTGCAAACCTTGCTTATGGCATAATGATTAACTGTCTGTATTGCTAGCTGCATTAGAACAACCAATTCCTGAAAAAGATGATTGAAGTTTTCGAATTTATTATAAATAATCTATAATTTATTTCTTTTATTTAATCTTACTGATATTAATTTATAAAATTTAATCAAAAGTTATATTTTGTAATTTTGTATAATCTGATTAATTTCATACTCTTCTGTTTATTTTTGATGACTTGCATTCCAAATATTGCCGTCTTGAGATTTAATTTCTATGAATTTAATTCGTTTTTGTGTTATTTTATTGATAAAATTCCTGGAAAATAGTGTTTTCTTGTAATCTGTATTCATTTCAAAGTTAATTAGTTTGTCATTGAATGGAATTTCTACTTTCATTCAATTTCTTTGGTTTTTATTTGAAGTCATTTTTTACTTGTAAAGTTGATCAAAACATTAATATTTTTTATTCTGATTTGAAGCTTCATTATTGATGAACTTTGTCTGGAATGCTATTTTTTTTGTGATTTATTTCCTAGAATTTAAAGAAAGATTTTTGAATTTGCTATTGATGAACTGAACTGGAAATATTACTTTCTAATATTTATTTTTCTTTAATTTAATTATAAATTCTTAAATTATATTCATAAGAAAATAAAAGATGGCGGTAAAATAATCCTTAAAGAAAATCAGTTTCGGAATCTTGGAATAAAATCGGTAAATACAAATTAAGAAATATCCAGAAATTAAATACGGTGTTCAGATTTTATGAAAAAAAAGAATACGAATTAAAAGGAAATTTTTTTCTCTTGATGTTTATTTTTAAGTTTAATATTTATATTCTGTATTTAATAATACTCACTTAGTCATTTAATTTTTTTATTGATACTCTTTTAGTACAATTTTATTTGTTCAGATTTTTCTTAATTTTCGAAATTTGGATTTATTTTTTCTAAGAATTTCGTTCTTAGAATTTATAATTATATCCTTATTGAGCTTTTTCTAATATCTGCTGAAATCAATCAAGATTATTTTAATCAAGTATGTTATTGCTTTGATAAACGTGTATAATGTGTTGTAGCATTTTTCCCATGGCAAGAGTTGTGATATTTCTTTCCCAGGTTAGAGGAATGTATATTGCTTGACAGGTACATATTAACAACCTATAACTCAAATTTGATAACAGATAAACAGTGTTGGGAGTGTTATATTACATGCAGTTAATGTTTGGTACTCATGAGAACAACCTGTCATTTGACTCTGATAGAAGATATTCAGCGAGATATATAATGAGACCTCATGAAATTAGCTATTGTCTGTTCGACTTTCACTGGTCGAAACAATTGCAGATTGGATATGGACTACACCATGAGTTGTTGCATTGTGATGGGTGATAGATCATGGGCTAAGAAAATGTCTACTCAATGAGAAGTGAGGGAAGCTGACTACCCTCTCTTGACGGATTTTCTTAAAGAGAGGTTTTTGCATAACAGAGACTGTTGTTTTACATTTTTTCTCTGAAGTGACTGAACATGCCGGAGTTTCAGCCTGTTTTCAAATTGAGCCCTATGTGGTTTCGTGTATGACAAAGTATGATAATTAAGGTCTGCCAAAAACTACGTGTTTTGAGATTCGACGTAGACTCGAGAATTCTGAAATTCTCGGACCTTAGAGTGAACTGCACTTGTGAATCAAATTAGCTTAAATTTTCATTTTTTATGTACATAGAGTTCTGTATATACATTTATTGCTTATAAATAAAAATTAAAGTATTCTCATGAACCTGAAAGTAGCCCTCTTCTTGAAGCCGTTATAGGTCTAGTATAATCAGAGACGTTACAGAGTCAAAATATCTCGATAGGAGTTGAACTTTTTAACAGGACGTTTTTGAATTTTTTCCCATGCAATACTGAAATGCGCTGAAGTTACCGTTGAAAATCTCATTGAAGGAATTACTTTTCTTCGATATTGTCCTGGGGAACGAAGTAGACATGGCAAAATAGTGACCCCCAGTTAAAAAAAAAAAAATTCGAAAACTTATATTCTAATTAGTTCCCCCTATTTTCAGATTCCTCATTGAAACTGTACTTGTATTAATTTTAAAAAGCTTCTATGCGTAAGCGCCAATTTATTCAGTATTTTTTCATGGTCATGATTTTTGTCGTATTAGATTTTTGTAGAGCTTTATGATTTATTTGAAAGTTATTTTCTTTATGTACCTGGGCCGTAGCGGCCTGAATGATAACGCGTTGGGTTTCTAATTTGAGGAAACTGCTTTGAAACCAAAGATGCAAAGCCCAATCGAAAGCTACAATACCTATGCAAAGCATGATAAATCCGCAAGCCGTAAAATCATTCCATTAGGCTGAGAGAAGCCTGATGGCCAATTGGCTAGCGCTCTGGCCTTTCAGTACCATAGGCTTTACGTTCGAATCCTGGAGGTTGCATGGCTGTTTGTTATGGATTCGGATTCCACATTAAACTGTAGGTTTTGGTCTACTTAGCCTAAAGTGTGCACAAAATGACCATAGAGCGACAAACCAAATCTCCGAATTAGACTGAGGAGGGTGTAAACACCTCAGATGTCCTCTACAGTGACATTAATTCTAAACCGTGGTGATAAAGATATTAAGTTCCTCAAGGACTGCTAAGTGCAACTGATCCATATTTGCGTGTCATACGGGAGAAAATCCAAAAACTTTGCATTCGACGATTTGGTTGTCGGTTGAGAAATAACTACGCAATCGCCATTGAATCTCTTCGTTTTTGAAAACATTGTCTCCGATAGATGCCACCAGCGGATTCAAATTGGAGTTCTACATACTATACCATTGAGTTCAGCATAAACTGCAATTTGAAATTGAAAAATAAATAACGCTATAATAATTGATAAAAAATATGATAATTTGTCCAGATTTGTTTTTATTATTTTTATGAATGCTCGCATGACTGGGAAACCAACAAAAGTTTAAAAAAGTCATTGTCATTCACAAATTCATCTCTAACATTGCCAGAGGTGATTTGAAAAATCGACGAACAAAATGAGTGTCGATGCTGATGATTATAAACGGGTTTTTTGAAACTCTTTCATCATCACCTAATACGATAAACAAGTTTTTGTATTCTGCAGTTGATAGATGAGTGCCGAATTGTAGTTGGCAGTTTTCACGCGTTGCAGCTATTTTTATTTTGGTTCATGTTAACCTTTTATTTATTTTTAACTGTAATTTAAACATATTTTGTGGTTCTGTATTCGTAGTAATTTTATTTCTGTTTTCAAAATAGATTGAAAAGCTTTCGATTAAATGAATAAAGGTGTTTTTTTCTTGTAATGTTTAGTCGTTCTGCTTAGATTAAATTCGAAATATGTTTATTTTTATCGTTTGTATTGCATCTAGTTTATTCGAAAACAAGTATAGAAAACTTTGTAAATCATAAAAAAATTTATCTATATGATACTATTTTATATGATTTACAAAATTTATAAATATTATTACTAATAATATTTACAAATAATTATAATGATTTAAAAATATTATAATTATAATTATAATGCTTTAAAATATTTACAAAATTTTCGAACATTATATTTTTACTGATAATATTCTTTATATGATTTAAAATTCTTTATAATATAATATTTTAATGTTCTTTATATATTATAAAGAATATTTAAATCATATAAAGAAATATATACATAAGTGAAAATATAATGTTCGAAAATTTTGTAAATAATATTTTATACATTACATAATTATCTTTATATTTTTGTATTGCGAAAACAAACATTATATATAAAAAATAAACGTATACATTTCTTTTTTTGGTTATATGAGCACATGTGTGTTTAAATGATTATATAAATTATAACGAATTATTTAATTTTGATGTTCGAAATGTTATTTTTTACTCCTCAAATATTGTTTGAACTGATTCATCTTAAATGTTATTTATGGATTTTCGAACACAATCGAATAAAGATAATGCGATGCAATATTTGTAAATTGAGCTTTTATGCGTGATATATTTCTTAAATATCATATGTAAAATATTCCTAAATTTGTAAAACTTTGATTTCTTTATCCATTTAATTATTTATTTTAAAGATAGAATATTAATTATACATATATGCATAGTTGAAAGTATAACACAAAAAATGCGAGATTCAGTTGCCACAAATCGCTTTTGAAATATCAAAAATGCTTAGAATATGTGATCACAACTAAAAAAAAACGATAATTACAATTTTTTAGTAAATTAAATACTTTTGTGAATAACCGCCCCAGCCCCCCCCCCCCAAAAAAAAACTCATATTAGTTCTTTTTTAAATAAAATAAATACCACAAATTTTGGGAGACTTGTGTCTCTTTAAATTTAATATTTCGTAAGAATGTTTTTATTTGTAGGGCTAATGACCGAGTGACTGGCGTTCGGTGTCACAGGTTTCTGGTTCAAGTCCCGGTGGTGCCATGGATGTTTTTAATGGTACGGAGTCTATTTTAAACCGTAGGTCCCAATCTAATATGACTGCAGAGTGTTGGGTGTAGAACTGACAACCCTGCCTCATAAAAAGGAAACATCTCATGCTTCGAAATCTGCCAGTAGGCCTTGCCCTGCCATGGGGCTGTAGCGCCAATGATGATGATATGTAATTTACAATTTTATAATTTTGTGAATATTTTTGCAATATTCCTACCTTTTATTTATTATTTATGTAATATTCAAACAAAAAAGGATTCAGATGTTAAATTAATTAGATTTTAGAAGGTCACGAATAAAATTATAGTGGTTTATTAACCAATAAGTTCTTTTTTTAATTAAATAAAATCTGTAATTATTAATATCAAATTTTTAAACTTATTAGTCATAATTATTCTTTCCAAAATGGTGACGTTGAACTGATAAAAAAAATAATGTTAACTGCAGAGGTAATTTTCATAATTTGACAATTATTCTTTTTTTACTTTTGTAATCTGTATTTGAAGAAATAAATATGCACGCCTCCATTTAAGATAATTATATTTAAATTTAGAGAGAGAGGCAGTTTTTCACACGGCGCAGATTTGAAAGCTTAATTTCATGTGCTGCATTTTCCTGTCCCAGATATAAAAAAAGAGCAATGTGATGATGATTTGAAACGATTCTTTTAAAGACTAAAAGTAGTTCTTATAATCAATTAAAATACGCCCTTGAGTGACATTTGAAACTCATTAAAAAGAGCAAAATTCAATGACTTTTATTGTCATCAAAGGATTAAGATTTTTGAATAAACAGAACTAATACTCAGTTATTTATTCTGATTTTACAGAATGTTAATTTTTTAATGGATGTATTTTGATTTAATAAAAATAACTGGAAAACAAAATTGTTTGTATTGGATTAATTTTGATGAACTTATAAATTGATTACCAATTCTCCTTCGTACTTCAGAAACTTTGGACCTCCAACGTATCCGACAATTCCTTTTTAATATTAATACTCTTTTATTAGTTTCACCTCTATATTTGTTTGTTTGTAACTGACTTTTTGGGCTCGATTTTGCCCTACTTTAAGCGATCAGATTTAATTTAAACGTTATAGACATCGACGACGATCGACGACAATAAGTGTTTATTGTCTCACCATGATTAGGATCGCCAGGATTAGTGATTTTATTTTAACTTATGAAGAGCAATTTAATCCATGTAGAATGAAAGTATCTAAGACATTCAAAACTACGTGGGACAGTGGCACAACGGATAACGCGCCTGACTACGGATCAGGAGATTCCCTGTTCGGATCCTGGCTGGCTCGACATATTCGCATTTAACATTTGTTTTACTTACAATTAAATTATTGTATGAACTATAGTTAAAGTCCTCCGTACCCGGGACCTCATTTAAATATTATAGTTTAAAAACACGCTTTTAGAGTTAATCAAACTGAAAAGTAAAAAATAATTGTTAACATAAGAATAAAATGACTGACGAGAAAATGAATGTCACTGTTCTAAAAGCGTGGGGTGCTCGATATCAATCGTTATGACTTTTCACTAGTTTCATTCCGAAATGCAGAGTTTGTTTAAAAATGTCATACAAAGCACCCCACGCTTTTAGAATTCATTTTCTCGTTAATCATTTTATTCTTATGTTAACAATCATTTTTTACTTTTTAGTTTGATTAACTCTAAAAGTGTGTTTTTTAGTTTTTTTTAAACTATAATTTTTTCTAAAATGTTTCATGATTCTATCTCTCTTACTGGTAAAACTTTTGATAATTTTTTTTAAAAACAATATGTAGTCGAATCTAGTATGGAAATCATTCGAAGACTTGATAATAAAGTTCTTCGATTGATTATCAGTTCTCCTTCGTGCTTCAGAACCGAGGATATTAGGAAATCCTTTGACCTCCGAAGTATCCGAAAGTTCATTTTTAACATTCCTGAAAAATTTTATGATTCTATCCCTTGTACCGATAAAACGTTTAATAAAATTTTTTAAAAGTATGTAGTGAACTTTACAGTGTAGTGAACTTTACAGAAAATATGTAGTGCTTTGCTGTCAAAGAGCTACGTTCACCTGCAAACGAAGAAGAAAAAAAAAAAAAAATACTTAACTCGTATTAATGAAAACAATTCTAGAAAGTAAATTTTTTTTTTATACAGTACAAGTGAATTACGTAACATTAATATTAAACAGTAACTTTAATACCTTCTAATTAATAATATTTACGAAAGTAAAAATCATGAACTATAGTTTTAAGCAAATTTACCTCAATCAAACAAGATTTGGTTTGTCGCTCTACGGTCATTCTGTTTGTACAAGAGAGCTAATTAGACCGGGACATACAGTTTAAGTAGATTCTGACCCACTAATAAACATCCATGCCACCGCCGGGGTTTGAATCTGAAGTACCAAAAACCAGAGCGCTAGCCACTTGGCCATCACGCCACCAATCAAACAAGTAAAGACACGAAACAAACTATTTGTATAATTAAACAAATTTTTTTTATTTCACAATTTATTCATAATTATTCCCATTTTTGTATGATTTTCTTTAGTGAGTAAGAGATTTGTTTTTCAGAAAATATTATTTTTTGGAGATCTTGAACCTTTAGATCTCCAGGGACACGGACAAATATAGATTTATTTTTTATGATAGAAGAAAAAAAATTAAAAATTTCTAAGAAAAAAAAAATTAAATGTAATGGATAATTATTGAGTACAAACTTCTTCAACACTGAAAACAAAGAATCGTCTTATATCAGCAAGAGAAAATTGTAAGTTATATATCAGCAACACAAAATTGTAAAATTGCAAATTATATATCAGCAACACAAAATTGTAAAATTGCAAATTATACATCAGCAACACAAAATTGTAAAATTGCAAATTATATATCAGCAACAAAAATTGAAAACTAGATACCAGTAACACAAAATTGCAAATTATATATCAGCAATACAAAATTGTTAACTATATATATAGAAACACAAAATTTTAAAATTGCAAATTATATATCAGCAATACAAAATTGTAAACTAAATATATAGAAACACAAAATTTTAAAATTGCAAATTATATATTAGCAACACAAAATTGTAAATTATATACAGCAACACAAAATTGTACAATTATATATACAAACACAAAATTGTAAATTATATATTAGCAACACAAAATTGTAAAATGGTAAATTATATATCAGCAACCCAAAATTGTATATTATATATTAACATCACAAAATTATAAAATTGTAAATTACATATCAGCAACATAGAATTGCAAAATTTGTGTTGCTGATTTTAACAACGCAATGAAGATTATTGTTGAAAATTTTATAACCCAATGAAGATTATAGTTTTAAAACGTAAAGGTTAATTACAACCGTGAAGCCATTAAGAAAAGTTGAAAGCATGAATTTAGGGCAATGGAATTCTTCCGTCAATTCATACTGCTTCATTTCCGCTAAAAACTGCAAGGTCAGACACCTCCCGCAATTCGACATTGCGACCTTCTCAAGGTGGGCTGATACTAAGTGTTACAAGACTTCAGCATTTTATCATCATTATGGTAATACTCCACCATTCGCTACTCCACCAGTAGGAACACACTACTGTACGACGACGAATGTAAATGCATGAAAACACATAAATAAAAATTCACCACACGAATACGAAATGTCATTTATCATTTTCTGTTGTAACCTTAAAGAATAAAAAAGGAATATTCTACTGCTTTCGTAATCGAACTTGACTCCGAGGGTAAAGATTCTCTTGACTCTTTAATTTGGAATAAATAACACGATGAATAAGAAATAAGAACAGAATGGGTGATTTTCAGAATCCAGTTCTGATTAATGTTCGTTAAACCATTTTGTTTTATTGATTTTGTTCTTGATGAATGACTTGATAGCACGGATGGATGCATTCATAATCTAAATTTGATTGATTTTTTAGAGTTCTGAGTGCAAACGATTAATATAATTCTAGGATTTTGTTTCTCAATTTGCAAGACGTTATAGGGAAAAGAAGAAAAATTCTTTTTAATAATATATATATAAGTTGATTAATGCGATTTTCATTAATTTGATTTTGTTTGCTATTTGAACAACCAAAGAAAAGTTTTTATTATTATTATTGTTATTTTTACGATGAGATAGTCGTAGAACGAAACAGCATCTGTCGTTCAATAAGAAAGCATTCATAACGGAAGACATTCCAAAAAAACAAGTAATATAAAAAAAAAAAATTTTAAAGTCAATTCCTACATTTTTTTCACTATATTGCAGAAAGACCTTTATAAATAATTTTCATTCATTTTTTTAAGTTTATCTGGCGTCATCTAAAACCTAAAATTAATTAATTAAATTTAATTAATGAATTAATATTTGAAAAAAACTGTATTAACATCAAGTGTCATCCACTACAAGTTGTATGTATGTATTTGAAAGTTTATCTGGCGTCATCTAAAACCTAAAATTAATTAATTAAATTTAATTAATGAATTAATATTTGAAAAAAACTGTATTAACATCAAGTGTCATCCACTACAAGTTGTATGTATGTATTTGAACTTGAAAGAATGAATAAAAAGTATTTTATGAACGATTGAAAATTTGAACAAGATATATATATAGAGAGAGAGTGAGCTAATAGAAGGAATTGAAAAATGAACTTAAAAGCTTTTTTTCTCAAATTTTTTAATTACTTAATTTATTTCTTTACTTTTCAAATTACCGTTTGTCTAATGAATCTTTCTTACATATAAAGCAAGGAAGGTATTAATACCTCGAGTCCCGACGGGGCCATTTATGTTTGTAGTGGTTCGAAATCTACTTTAAACCATAAATCCCGAGCTAATATGACTGTAGACTGTTGGGCGTAGAGTTGACAACCCTACCCCGTAAAAAGAAAACATATCCTGTCTTGAAATCTGCCAGTAGGCAGATGGCCTTGGCTCACAATGGAGCTGTTGATGATGGTACTACTACCTTCTGTTTAATGATTATCTCTTGACATATAAAGCAAATAATTTGTCTGTTTCTAAAATTTTTATTTCCTAAAATGTAAAAACAGTAGAAGTTTAAATTTTTGTTTAAATATATTATTTATTTATCTGATTCATAGCTAAAAACTATGAAAAATTTATACCAGTTATTTTTGTATTAAATAAACGCAACAACTCAGCTCAGCGATTCGAACCTCAACTCTTCTGCAGGCTAGATGCACTGGCCTACGAGTCAGGAGTTTTAAGCCATTTACGAAATGTAAATATTTAATAATTTTCCATATAATTTTCAAAGTTTCACTTAATCTCTAACATTATAAATATTCATCCGAGTAATGTCCTAGTAAATTAAACTCATACGTTAATTAATAAAGCTCGAGTGCTATGTTAATATTGTAATTGGCTGTGTTAAACAGTATTGAATAATAGCTTCATATCAATTCAGTTTCATATATGCCAATAATGCAAATGAGTTGAAACAAAGTTATTAATGTAAAACAGCGTAGACAGCATCATGAGCAAAGAATTATAAATCATACAAGAATTTAATGTAAAATTCATCAGGGGGAAATTAGCAATACACCAAGGAAAGAATTATTTATGTTTATAAGAATGTAATGCATAATATGTAATAAATATATAATATGTAATGTAATATATAATAGATAATGTAATGTAATATATAATATATAATATGTAATGTAATATTATAATATATAATATGTAATGTGTAATGCAATAATATGTAATAAAACACAACATTTGAGAATCTCAGCAATTTAATTTTCCAAGAATTATTATAGAACAATTCTTGGAGAGTATTATTAGTATGTATTATTATTAGAATGCATTGTTAGTATTAAATCATTCTAGACATATACAGAATGGTTTGGTTCAAGAATGCACAGTTATTTTCTGTCGGAATTCTCAATTATTTGTCAATTTTGCTTCAAAAAAGTCTTATGATAGGTAGTTTTTTTAAAAAACGGATTATAGAAACAGAAAAACAAATAAAAGATTTAAACATGGCATATGATCAAGCTATGTTTTAATAAAAAAAAAATTAACATTAAAAAAATAGAAATTTTTTTAATGTTTTCTAATTTGTTGCATGTTTTGGGATATAGAACTTTTATCAATAAAATGCTATGCTGGATGTACCGATTACCTTATTCAATTCCTTCTATTAGCTCACACTCTCCCTATATATATCTTGTTCAAATTTTCAATCGTTAATAAAATACACTTTTATTCATCCACTGAAGTTCAAATACATATTTTTGAACTTGTTGTGGATGACACTTGATGTTAATATAGTTTTTTCAAATATTAATTCATTAATTAAATTTAATTAATTAATTTTAGTTTTTTTTAGATTTATGTTGCATATATCTATCAATATATGGCGCCAGATAAACTTAAAAAATTAATGAAAATTATTTATAAAGGACTTTTCTGCAATATAGTGAAAAAAAAGTAGGAATTGACATTAAATTTTTTTTTTTTATAATACTTGTTATCATGTTTGAACATGATGCTGTTCTGGTTAGAGGTTAGTCGGATTTCCAAAAAAGGGAAGCTATAAAATAACTTACAGATTAATCGCCTCATACAACATAAAATTTCATTAAAAAAATTTTTATTTAAAATAAACTCTGATTTTTCGAGTGATTTCATTTATGTGTGTTTTGAATTGTCTGCCGTACAAATTATAAACAGATTACTGTTTTAATATACTCAAAATAGTGTCTGAGGATCAGTGTATGTTTATAAAAGTTAGTTTGAACACCATTTAACATACTTCTCTGACAGAACTGGGTAGTGCTTCTTGTAGTATTTGAACATTTGCTTCTTCATGAGTTATTAAATTTTGGTATATTCCTGTCGCTATTGAATTTGATAGTTCTTGTAGGGAATCTGCACGTTAGGGTTTCGACTTTGCCAAGTCTTTTTTCCGTGCCAAACGGAATAGCTAAAACAGCAGTATTTTGTAACCGTAGCGGCCATTTTGCTTGTTTAGGGGGAGTCTTGGCGAAAACAGCAAAGGGAGAAAATAGCCAAATAAACAAGTAGAAAACTAAAGTGCAGAACTGCCGTTCTTGTAGTATTCTGACCAATTGCTTCATAAATTTCTTGGGTTATTGAACGTTAGTATATTGCCATGTGTATTCGTCCAGCAAAGTAGTTGAAGATATACATATGATATATGATAAGTTGAAATTCGCGAAAAGATTTCAGTCTTTTTTATTTATTTATTTTTTCTTCTCACTTTGCTTTTTTTTTTTTTTTTTTTTTTAAGTAAACTTAACTTTTATTTTTTGAAGTTATATGTTTTTTTTTTGTTGTAAATCAGGGATGTAAAAATCGCTGCAAGTTTTGTCATATTTTACTTAAAGAAATATAACTGGTAATTCATAGCAGATCTACACTGAAGTGACAAAAGTCATGGGATAGCAATATGCAAATTTTCAGATGGCAGTAGCATCGCGTAGAACAGGTATAAATGCGCAGTGTTTTCGCAGAGCTTTCATTTCTGTTCAAGTTATTCATGTGAAGAGGTTTTGACGTGATGATGACCGCACGACGGGAATTAACAGACTTTGAACGCGGAATGTTAGTTGGAGCTAGACGCATGGGTCATGCCATTTCGGAAATCGTTAGGGAATTCAACATTCCCAGATCCACTGTGTCAAGAGTGTGCCGAGAGTATGAAATTTCAGGCATAACATCCCACCATGGACAGCGCAGTGGTCGACCGCCTGCACTTAACGACCGAGACCGGCGACGTTTGCAAAGAGTCGCAAATTCTAACAGACAAGCAACACTGCGTCAAATAACCGCAGAAATCAATGTGGGACGTACAAGGGACTTGTCTGTTAGAACTGTGCGGAGAAATTTGGCTTTCTTGGGCTATTCCAGCAGAAGACCGACTCGAGTGCCTTTACTGACAGAACGACATCACTTGCAGCGACTCTCATGGGCACGTGAGCATATCGGTTGGTCCCTAGATGAATGGAAAACCGTGGCCTGGTCCGATGAGTCACGATTTCAGTTGGTAAGAGCTTATGGTAGGGTTCGAGTGTGGCGCAGACCCCACGAAGCCATGGACCCAAACTGTCAGCAAGGCACTGTTCAAGCTGGTGGTGGCTCCGTAATAGTGTGGGCTGTTTTTTCATGGCATGGACTTGGTCCTTTGGTGCGACTGGACCGAACATTGACTGGAAATGCTTATGTTCAGCTACTTGGAGATCACTTGCAGCCATTCATGGACTTCATGTACCCAAACAACGATGGGATTTTTATGGATGACAATGCGCCATGTCACCGGGCCACAACTGTTCGCGATTGGTTTGAAGAACATTCTAGACAATTCCAACGAATGATCTGGCCACCTAGATCGCCCGACATGAATCCCATCGAGCATTTATGGGACATCATCGAGAGGCCTGTTCGTGCCCAAAATCCTGCACCATCATCGCTTTCACAATTATGGACGTCTATCGAGACAGCATGGCTCAATATTCCTGCAGAAGACTTCCAACGACTTGTTGAGTCCATGCCACGTCGAGTTGCTGCACTTCGCCGGGCGAAAGGAGGGCCGACACGATATTAAGAGGTATCCCATGACTTTTGTCACTTCAGTGTATTATATTCCCATTACAAAATTACTCAAAAAAGTATATGTGATATCTGTGAAGTTACATTAAATAATTAATGTACATTAAAATGCGCAAGCCTGCTACGATAAAAGCATATTTGATGCAAATATTTTTAGGTATGAAGTTTAAAAAAAATATCGATGAATAAAAAAACTATTTGATTAATCATTATTATAATTATTCGATTTTGCTTGAAACAAATAAAGTAAGCGATATTTATGTATAGCATGTAAATCAGTAAAAAATGTAATGTAAGACATGTAAAACAATTTTAATTGAGCATGAAACAAAGCAAAACAATTCCGTATAACTATTTTCATCCGTTTGTTCTAAGAAGTGCTAATGTCTATTTTATTGAAATAAAAGTGTTTTCCTTGTTTCAATCAGAGATATATAGACTCGTGAAAGAACACGGGCAGTAATTTGAAGGCGGGACACGCACACGTACGCACGCATAAAAAGCAACATTTGAAAGATTCCCATATAGATATATATATTCCAGTAATTTAAATATGTAACTTCCTGTTGTTTTTCGTGCGCTGCAGAGCAAGACATGTGCTATTACATATAAAATGAGTTACTACATATAAAAGAACAAAACGGACGTTATTGCATGCGCAACACACATACAGTCCCATATATAGACAAACTTAGACTTTATAGATGGTACAATGAATAGATATGGCTACCTCGAAATTCTCAAGCAAAATTTAGAGCAAAGTGTGGGCAACTTGGGAATCTGAAGACAATTTAAATTGTACCAGGATAACTACTCAAAACATGCTGCTGATATTTTCAAGTTATGGGTCTTCTACTTCTGCGGTGGTATAATTAAGACGACTTTCCAGAGTCCATATCTTCTTCCCACTGAACACGTATGCTGTTATTTAAAAAACAATACTGCAAAAAAACAATAGTCACAATATTTCTAACAAGCAAGAGTTACGAAAACATCTGATAGAAGGGTGGACCAAAATCAATGGATCATATTGCGCAAAATTGGTCAAATCCATGCCAAATAGACTGCGAGAGGTCATAAAGTTCAAGGGTGGCCCAACAAAATATTAACTATCAAGTTCATATTTAAAAAAAAAAATTATTGGACAGTGTTCCAATACTTTTTGTGACAATTTTCTGACTTGATTTCTTTTATATTAAATTGTAATAATAATTGCATTAATATATGAATTTTGTTTAAGTTACTGTGATTAGCATTTATCAAAATGTGATATACTTTTTTTGTTTAATTTGTATAGTTAAGTTATATATTATAATAAAATCATGTGAACATCATCACTTGTATTATGCCCCAATAATTTTTTGAGGGACTGTATGTATATGCATACGTAATTCTTATAAGAAATTTATTTTTTTATACTTCATTTGTTCCAAAAAATTAATGTAAACAGAGTTCACATTTAAACTATATTTTATTTACGTTATATTTTTGCTAGCGTTCAATGATCACTTACATCTGAAGCCCTTCTAGATGTAAGTGAAAGCAAATCTTCCTCATTTACTTGCACTAGCTCGCGGCTACTACTCGAAGAACTACCAATTTACTTTGAGAACGAGCTCAGAACAGATCGGAAACTTTCTTGATAGACGTTCCATTCCGTAATCACAAGCGTATCGTCTGCGCCTTTTTGGTAATTTCCTCACCGAACGTTCGCTAGTGTCGATCACCCGCGCCAAATAGCGCCTGCAACTAAAATCCCTCATCCAAAACGTTTAGAAAACGAAAACAGAACATACTACAGAAGAGCGATAGAAAAAAAAAACAACCTTTCCAACCTCTTTGCTCACCAACCAAAACGAAGATGGGCTCCTGGTGGAATAATCTCTTTTAATATTACACATTTTGGTGGAATACTTTTTCTTGCTGATAGGTTCGAAGCAAATTCTTAGCTTCGGGGTAGAAAGTCTTTTTTTTAGGGGGTAATTTTCATGTTCTTCACTAGTCTCATATTTGTTCTCACAGGTAAAAGAAGGAAAGTTGCTTTGCAGAAAGTTCGTATATTCTAAGTGGAACAGGTAAATTAAGCCAGTGAAATAATATTGCTCTTGATCTGAATTTTTGGGTATCATGAACTTTTGATAGAAATAAATGAGAAATTGCTTTTTTGGAGGAAGAAAAATTTGATCTGCAGGAGTCAAAACTTTGAAATAAAAAAGGATAAAATATGATTAATGAGGTTTACAATTATTTCTCCAAATAATTCTCGTGACCTAGCTTTAATGAAAATTGTGTTAATTGATGGATAATCGACTTTTGGATTCTGAGTACTTTTTAAATAGATTATTTATATTCATACAATTTTCGGTGAATTTTCTTAGAAGAGTTCAATAAAAGATACCCGGAAAAAAAATCTGTCACCTTTTATTTAAAGAGGAAACAAACGTGATATCTTAGGAACATCACTGCTTTTTAAAATTATGGCTTTAAATTTAAAAGTACTTTTTGTGATTGAGTTAATTAATAATAAACTGTATAAAGGTCTGGAATAACCTGATGGCTAAGACAAGAGTCCTTTTACTTGGGCATGGCGTATTAAATCTGCATGCCTGAAAATCTCATGATAGGATTTAAAAGATTGGCTAGAGATGCCAATCTTAGGGATATTCATATCCTTCACTTGTGATGACATTAACCACCTTGTAATCCACTGAGGCCTGAGAGGATGTAATGTTATGATGGTATGGCGTATTAAATCCTCAGGTCAGAAAATCCAATGATAGGATTTAAAAGTGTTGGGGAGGGCAATCTTAGAGGTATTTATGTCCTACACTTGTGATGATATTAACCACCTTGTAATCCTCTAAGGCCTGAGAGGATGCAATGATATCAAGGTAGGGCGTATTAAGTCTTCAGGTCAGAAAATCTCATGATAGCATTTAAAAGAGTGTTTGGGGACGCCAATTTGAGGGATATTCATGTCTTACTCTTGTGATGACATTAACCACCTTGTAATCCTCTGATGCCTAATGGATGTAATAAGAATGTAATGCTATCTAGGGATATATAAAAACAATAAGATAAATTGAATGTAAATATATTCGGCAATCAATTTTAAACGTCTACCTGATGGATAGCAAGTTGGGTTTCTTGGCTAAGTTTAGGTTTCTGGGAAAGCTGAGTTAGAAACCAGATATTAGATGCCTAAATAATCAGCTCTTCTGTAACCTTCTTCTAAACATAATCAGCTAATTAGCTAATTTCTTGAAACATAATCAGCTGATTAGCTGATTATGTTTATCAGATCTCCTAAAATTAAATTAGGCCATAGATATTTTATTCCAACATTCTAACTCTGTTGTGCTTGTCATGCGATACGTCAAAGCTATCATCTTACGACAAACTCGATACAGTTAGCAAAGAAAGAGAAAAAAAATTAATATAATTTCCTCTCCTTATCTAATTTGGTAATTTCATCTGAAGAAAAAAAATTTACATCTGGTGTTACTCAAATAAAAGACCACACCACCAACAACAAAAAAAAAGAACATTCCAGTTACTTATTATTCAAACTTCGTGTTCTACTTAATCCTATTACAAGAGCAGCGGAAAACAAATAAAGCCGTTTTCCTAGAAGATAAAAAAACAGACAGAAAGAAAAGAAGGTAAAAAAACCCAGCTTTAGCACATTTCTGGTCAGTTTCTAAATTTGATTATTCAGCAATACCATTTGGAGTCTCGGGACTTGACAGGTTGTCTTTCTTGTGCATCAAGCATGAGAGAAAGGTAACTAATGCACCAAAGACATGACAGCCAGTAGATTCTTGCACTAATAAACTCGCTTTTTTTCTTTCCTTTTCTTTTCTTTCTTTCTATTTATTCTTCTCACATGTAAATGGTATTGATACCCCAAACAAAACTGGTCTTTTGTGGCCGAAAGAGTGGAACGCAACGGATTACCCATAGTGAGTTAATGGAGCAAGTTATACACCAAAGCTCAGCCAACGTTTCACTGAATGGTGTTTTTTTGCTTCTCATTTTTAAAGCCGCCTCCATTCATTTTTATTGTCCATTAACATCACAAAGTGGAAAAGATACCAGAAAAGATCTTTAAAATGGTAAAATGTACGCATTGAAAAAGGTTATTATGAGAGTATTACCGGGATTGGTTGAAGTAAAACTATCAATTAGTTTAACGGAAATCTAGTTATTTAAATTTGAATCCTTAATTGTGGTTGCAGTGACACAATTATGTATTTTTATTGCATAATTTTGTTAACTAACATGAATATAGAACAAATCTAGAATCTAGAACAGAAAAAAACCCCCAACAATTAAGAGGAATTTTAAAAATTTTTGTTCCATATTGCTGAAAAGGTTTTTTTTAATGCTATTATTAACATAAAAATTAGAAAAAAGGAGTTGCGATAGTTAAATAAAAATTGTATTGATAAAACAAATTTAAATATTCTTGTTTCAGAAAACAAATAAAAAAATAAATAAATAGTAAGTGATTAATATACACAAGTTTTTTACCGTTATAAGCCTTTCGTGAATTTAGTAAAGCTTTTAGGCATAAATAACCCATAATAACGAAATATTAGAGAGTTTTTGCATACCGTACATTAGTTACCGTAGGACGTCCGTTAGCTTTTTCTCCCTACCGCGCATGCTCATAGGAAACTGAGCATGCGCGCTAGGGAGAAAAAGCTAACGGACGTCCTACGGTAACTAACGTACGGTATGCAAAAACTCTCTATTATCCCTAGTACATACATAAACAACAAAAGCGTTATAAAATAACTAAAAACGCTAATTTGGGCCATTTATATGAGTTTTTATGATTATAGTCTGCATAATCTCTGGTGCTATGTGCCACAGGTATTGGGTTCGAGTGCCGTCGGTGCCATGAATGTTTGTAAATAATAAATTGTTTGTAGTGGTTCGGAATCTACTTTAAATGTCAGTTTCCGGTCTAATCTGTCTGTTGGGCGTAGGACTGACAATCGTATCCCATAAAAAGAAAACATCTCTTGTCTCTAAATCTGCCAGTAGGAAGACTGCCTTGGGCCAGAATCGATATATTATTAAGATTGTAATGTAGTAGATATAAGTAATCTTTGTACATGCTTAGAAAAAAATATCACTTTTCTGAGATTCAAGTCTTATTTTTTTATACATCAAGGACACGAATCCATAGACCTTAGCTCGCTGGTCGAATGCGAATGCAATCTTGTGGCCAGCCCCATAATTTGTCAATTTTACTAAAATAATTTAATAAAGAAATCTTTAAAAGACTTTCGAATTTAGATTTATTTATCAGGAATTTCTTGCGTATTTTATGGCTTGCGGAAAATATGTTTCATCTTAAAATTGCGTTCAAGAAAGAAACCGTAGTAGTTAGTAGATAATGCATCAAATTACTTAAACCTATTTAAATAATATGCATTTCTAGACAAACATTTTTATTATGAATAATAAAAAAAACTGTAAGTAGAAACCATTTTACTGATCAACTTAATTCTTTGTACCTACAAGAATCAAAACACAAAATATAATAATGTTTTAAAAAGAATAATTTTTAATGATATGTATGTATATAAAGAACTCTCCAAGCCTTTTTTTTTGGTGTGGCTCGTGGACAAGAAGACTTCAGAAGTCTGTGCACCCGTGATCAAGAGTTCTATATCATATGCCACATACGAAGTAAGGTATTAATACCTTATCTATTGTTCAGAGGTAACTTCCCACCATTTATATGCTGGGAGGAGTAAGAAAAAAGTATAGAGAGCGTTACACAAAAGTTAGACAGCGCGACTGTTATTTGAAGACTACTACGCGTGGATTCTTATTCAAATTGTTACAATTAAAAAAGGATGTGTGTTTGTATATCTAATTAATGCATACAAGTAGAAAATTGATTAAACGATATTAAAGATACACTAAACGTTAATCTAATGTTAATGAAAAATCAATAAATTCAACATTTCTAAAAAAAAAATTACATTTTCTGTTTAAAAATTTTTTTTTTTTGTGATTCCCGAAATATTTGGACAACCATTAGATCCTAGAGTTCATATACAAATTACAATTCTCTAAAATAAAAGGTGAAATCAAGGATTATCTCCTAAAATCCAGGAAAATTCATTATTTTATTAAAGATTATTTAGAAAATAAGTCTCTTAAGTTTCAAAAATAAACTGCAGTCCTTGAAAATAAGAAATTTGAGACTATATACCGTGTGACCACTAAAGTCGCACCTATAACTCAACGTGACAACTACAAAGCTGTTACTATAAATGTGATATCTAGGTATAGTCAAATGGCTAAGAACTGTATGGTTTAATAGCTTATAAGCCATCTTGTGGTAAACAGCAGAATTAGCGATCTTATCTCGTAAGCGGAACTTGACACGTAAAATACCATTTACGAAATTATAGACTATAAGACTAGTATGAAGCGAAAAATCACTTTGAGTGCCATAATGCTTAGAACAAAACATATAAAGCGCATATTAGTTTGATCGCGATTTCCGAAACATGTGACATGATAAATTGCTGGTGAATGGAGAAAATATCACATTTTGGACAGAAAAAACCCCTCCACACAAGACATGAAATGTAAACCTGTACCTGGTGGAGACATTCTGACATTAATTCACCGGGTATGGCTGTTGTGTACAATGACCTTCACACTCACCTGATTTATCCCACTGGACTTTTTTCTTTGGGTGTTACTTCAAATAGCAAGCGTATGCTACCCTTCCTTCAACATTTCAGATCCTTAAACAATGTATTACCGATGTTTGTGCCAGCGTCTCCCCCTACCACAACACGTTCAGCATTAGAATAATGAATAAGATAAATTGTAGCTGACGAAGAGCATACTGAGCACTGAAAATTAAGGCATCTGCTGATAACTACTTGTTCATTTTCCTTTCTGATGCTTTTTATGAGTCAAAGTGCTGGGATAATGCGGATTTGAATAATTAAATTTGGCTTATAAATATGGAATTGAAAGTTATTTTTTTAATGTGAATGTTTTGTTTTTGAATGATGTTTGTGTTTTGAATTTTAATGTTTTATGAATGTCTAATTATTATCATGGATCTCTTAGTTTATACTTTTTCAGGGGAATCGAATAATAATTCATTATCGCAGAGCAGACTAGTACGTAAGAAAAAAAAACTCAACTAAAATAAATTCATAGAATTTGATTGTACTGAAATTAGTTGGTTCGAAAAGTAATATTTTAAGAAGAGAAATTTCTTTAATATGTTTATAACAAGGTATTGTTTTTTTAAACCAAATTTCAGCCTGCTACTTTAATATGCGCCCTCGCGCCGCCATTTTAATCTTAACAAATTACAAAGTAGACTTTTAAAAAAAAAAGTCTGTCCCATGTTAAAAGGTGCTTCCGCAAAAAAACAAGAACAAAATACGAGGCACAAATTAAGCATTTAGTCACTTCTATTTTTTCCCCCAACTCACTCAAAAATACAACTTCATCAACAACTAAGATGACAATTAGCAACCATTGTTGTCTTAAGAATAGGTGTAACCAGAAATGTTATCCATGTTAAAATTGCGTAGTCACACAACAAAGTAATTTTGACATAAGGCAAAACATTAAGTTGGCTAATTAGAGACTTTTGACGAATGTTTGTTTCAAGAATTCTTTGTAAATGTTATGGATTTGAGAAAATTTGTCCCATTTTAAAATGTAACTCAAGAAAAAAAGTAACGATGACTATTTCTAAATAACGTATTACAATGCGTAACTCTATTTGGATGAACCATTTATTTATGCCTGGCTCGTGGTTCAGTGGTAATGTGCACTGTGGATGAACATTAGGACTGAGGTTCAATCTGCTGGCGGCTTTGTTGAGACACTGTTTCAAAAAGCGTGCAGTCTCGATGGCGTATGTGATGTTCAGCATCTTGCCTCGTTATTCAGACTACCTGTGGGAAGTTTTTTCAGGCTTTCTCCCATACGATACTCAAATGAGGATTAATTCCTCCTAAAAGTCCTCCCGGAAGGCACTGCCCTCTTCTTCAGTGACAGGGAGCTGAGTCAGACTTCTACCTATGGATGTTCCATCACAACAGAAGATGCCCCTTTTCCCTCCATTCTTGAGTAGACTACTCATGGGGTGTCAGTCCTGCATTGCAGGGCATCACAACACACACATATATTAAAGAATTCAGGCATGAAAATTTGAAATGAAACATTTTCAGGCATGAAAATTAAGCAATCGATCAACATAAAATATTTTATTACGAATAACTTTTACGCTTAACACCTGAAAAAGACGAATCAGATACTAAAACACATTAAAAATAATATTATGTATCAATTCTTTCTTTATTTTCATACATTTGTTTATAAACAAACATATATATTTGTTCCATTTTTTTTTCAGTGCAAACCATGGATTTGTAACGGAGTGCATTTGACCCGTTGACCTCAGAAATCCTTACAACCCTGATTTATAGGAAATAAATTAGTTCCAACCATTTGAAGAAATATTTATTCTCATTCAATAAAATTTTTACTATCAGGTCATTACACTTGAAAATTCTTACCACCTCAATTGGGCTATTGTACCCATTATAAAATTACACAACGCTGACAATACCTATCCTATTGCACATTGGCATGACACATTCATAAGGAAAGTATTCATTCAAGCATAAACCTCAAACGAAATCTGCAGGAGATAGTGTGGAAAACCCCAACAAAGACTTTCATTGGTACACAACGGAAAAAATGGTCACGCCTCTTGGACGTCACAGTTGTTTTTCGAACGTTTCTTTTAATTTAAGCCCAGTTTTGCCTCCCCTTCCTAAGTAGGTCACCGACTTGGAATTCGGACCTTGCGAGGACCAAAACGGACCTCCTAGGATCCGGGTCCTTTTTCGCGCAGTCTTTGTGGGGAAAACGATTCGTGTAGGCGAAAGGTTGGTTCCGCATCAATGCTTATAAAGGAAATATAATGGAGGAGAAAATAGGACGAATGAAGAACGAAAAAGAAAGTTGCGTCTTGTCTACAAGGTAGCTACTGAATAGGATTTATAGAAGATCTTTGCTACATGATACGCATTGCTACATGCATCTACATACATCTTTGCTACATGTATCTACATACATCTTTGCTACATGTTTTCATGTAACATGATATGTATCATAAATGTAAATATGATACGTATCATGAACGTAAATATGATGCATATCATTAAATATATATTACGTATCATAAATGCAACATAACATAACGTATCAAAAGTGTTAGAGCACCTATAAGAGTGGTTGTAAATTGTGGTACGACACAATGAAGGCGAAATTTGATAGCACATTTTGAACAGGTCCAAAATCATAATAATAATATAATGGAATAAATTTTATAAAAACACAAAATTTAATTATTTACGAATCCAAAATGACTATGAATTAGTTTACAATTGATGAGATATTCCACATATGAAATCTAAAATATTACAAAAACCCAATCTTTATCATTGTATTGTTAGTGTTTTATTTTTTATTTCGAAACTATCAATTCACAAGTTAAATCAAACATTTCTTAATAATCTACCGAGAATATAATAATTTATACATTAAAAAAAACCCAATAAACTACCCATTTTATCGGTGACTGATGGCCTTAAATTGTTTGATTATTTTGGGAATACCAGATTAAATATTTTTAGTATATTGGTGTGGGAACGGGTCACACGTTGGGCACACACACACCAAATTGTAGTGCGCAGGGTGGGCAACCAGATTGGAACTGGTTGTGACTGGGTGGAGATACTTGAGGCCCAGATTTGTTAGAGCTCAAAACTTTATTGACACATGCACAAACACCACAATTAGAGTATAATATCTAATATATTTAAAGATAGATAATTATTGATTCGGGGAAGGACTCCACTTCTAAGCCGAAAATCCGAAACTCGGCTATGCGTAAGATGCGCGAAATGTACTTCATCGCCAGGTGAATGTTTGTAGACTAACTAAATGTTTATAAACAGAAGCGCATGATAGCTATGTACTTCCTTTCGGGTCAGATTCTCATCGCAGATCTTCAACTCCATAGGGGGCGTTCTTGTCAGTGTGTAGGATGAAGCATGGTTACATGAGTTTATCATATTTCAGATTTATTACAGTTGATTAATTGTATTTTTTACTAATATTCTGAATGTTTTAATTTTGAGTCAAAAACATTAGTATTTATGTATATTGGCAGTCGAAATTTTCATTTCTTGTCGAATATCTACAAAATTATTGGGCAAATTTCAATAAAATGAAGCAGTGTGTAAACGAAGCGTGAAAATTACCTTATAAAGCCTGTTTCTCAGTATATGCTAACGTATACGATACTAGAGATTTGCATCTTTATTTAGAAGCATTAGTTTTACCTTCATTTTGAGAAAATTGACAAAATATGCAAAATTTCATAATTTGAAATCTAGTGCACAAACCAGTGAATAAATTGAATAAGCAACACGTTAAATATATTCCATATTTCTTCTATTTACAATTAGTTTTTCTCTCCAATTGAAATTCTGTTGTTTCAATTTATTGAACATATTCAAAGTATCAAAAATATTTTTAATAAACCATATAATTTACCTGGAAATATTCTTGTAATTTAATTAAATTTTCTATAAAAAGTTCAATACAATCAATACTTATAATGAAATTAGTGTGTGTGTGTGTCTAATCCTCAGTGTCTGCAGTACTGGACGGATACCTTATGAGTAGTCAGGCTACTCATGGATGGAAGAAAAAGGGACAGCTTCTGTTGTGATGGAGCATCCGTAGGTAGAAGGCTCCGTGTCGGTGAAAAAGGAGGGAAGTGCCTTCCGGGATGACTTTTAAGGGGAACTACCCCGCATTTGATTATCCTATGGGAGAAAACCCGTAAAACTGCCACCAGGTAATCCGACTCACGAGGCAAGAGGCTGAACATCACAAACGCCATCGAGGATTCTCCTTTTTGAAACAGTGTCTATAACAAAACCGGAAGCGGATGCTTACCCTAATGCTTATGTTGCCACTGAGCAACGAGTCGGACATGAAATTTGTTTTCTAAATCTACATTTCGAATACGAAGTTAAGCATCATTGGGCGCGGTCAGTACTTGGGTGGGTGACCACCTGGGAACACTGCGTGCCGTTGGCAAATTTGGGACCTGAATGGCCGAGTGTCTAGCGCTCTGGCACTCGGTGCCACAGGTTTCGGGTTCGAATCCCGGCGGTGCCATGGATGTTTGTAGTGGTTCGGAATCCACTTTAAGCCGTAGGTCCCGGTCTTCTATGACTGTAAGAGCGTCACGGAGCAAAAGTCAGGCTTCTACCTACGGGTGCTCCATCACAACAGAAGCTGCTTCCTTCCCCTTCAATCATGAGTCCATATGGGCTCGTGGGCTTGGCCAGCCAAGTGGGATAAGAAACAACAACAACACATTTCGATTTATTTAAATATATCTATTTTAAATGCTAAATATAATTAATACTCAACCTAAATTAATATAAAAAATTAATTAAGTATTAAATAATATTCAATATTTAATCTAAATACTATTTATAATTAAAATATTTTAAGTTTAATTTCATGATTACAGTTATATTCAAATGGCAGTATTATAATTCCTTTTAATCGATATTTAAAATAGAATGTTTTATGATGCGGATATTTTCCTTGGTGGCTAATTTATCACACACAAAAAGAAATAATAAAGAAAAAAAAATAGTAATGTACGACAGAAAAAGAAACACAAGCAAAAATTTCACACAAATTAATACATGCATAATTTAATACTCTTCTTTTTTTTTTTTTAATAGGATGTTCTTTGAGGATAACTTAAATTTCCTTTTTTATGCCAACCACTGGAGAGCAATCAATTTGGAAGATGAACATCTTTTTCCCCGCTGGCATGTAAAAAGGGATAAATTTCATCCCATTGACATAAGGTTACGTCATTAAAAAAAGAAGCAGCTCTCAACGTTGTTAACATGTTCTAATTGGAACGAACCTATGACAGCTTTCAGGAATTTGAGAATCCCCCCAATAATTTTTTTCCCCTTAGCTACTACCGTTCTGGATTTAATTTTGTATACTTTAGAAAATACATTTCTTTTTTCAGAATCTAATGGTTTTTAAAAATAATTACAGCTTTGTTGTAGCTTATATTTATTTATAGGAGAGCATATATAACCTGGTGTTCTATGTCTTTAGTGATATTCTATTTTGGTATAAAAATACAGTGTGAATTAAAAAACGTATAATACGGGATGGCCTATTTAAACATCTATGATGTTATAAATAACAAACTATTTGCACAAAAATGTATATATGTGTAAGATTGTGTTGTTAATTTTGCAAACTGCTTTTATAGAAGTAAATGTTCGCTATATCCTTCATTTTCTTGTAAACACAACGAAAAACACCTTACCACAATCTGTGCTGTTTTAGACAGAACAGAAATATTTACCCTTTTAACATCTTTGAATTGCTTTTGAAAGAAAACAATTCTGTTCTTACACTTTTTTTTTTTTGCACAAACACTATTTTCGTGAACCACATTTAAATGAAAAAAAAAAATCTTGTAAAGAAAAAAACTCATCATGATAAACATCTAAAATATGTTGTATCTCAATACCATTTTGGGCAGATTTTTTGAAATTGAAGTCTTATAAAATACAATTAGAAAATGAAGTTCGGTATTAAAAATAAAAACATTATTTTAGACATATATTTATTTAATTAAACTTTAAAAATAAATATAATGAATACAGAAAAAAAAACTTCAATGTTGGTAAAAAAATTATCGATTTCGTATTAAGGTGCATTCAGAATAGCACCAGGTCAAAAGAGGTCTTCTAGTAGGACAGTCTTCGGTAGAATTGTGCAATGATATTTTCGACTAATTTTTTAACTGTTAAAGGGGATTATAAAAATCACCAAAAAGTATAGGATTAATAGTGAGAAAAAACGATCGTTGTTTGTTTCTTATCCCACTTTTTCGACAGCAACATCTAGACCATGTCCATGAACCCCTGTGTTCTTATGGAAGGAAGGAAAATCTATGGATTAGAAAAAAAAATACATATTTACAGAAGCCGTGTCAATTGAAATTTCTCAGAAGAGTTTCTCACATACTTATTTAGATCTTCTTCATTGGCGCTACAGCCCCATGGTGGGCCAATGGCTTCTGCCTACTGCCTGATGTTCTAAAGCCATATGAGACCGGGACGTATGGTTATAAAGTGGATTCTGAACCACTACAGACATCCAGTCGGGACTCAAACTCAGAACCTGACACAGAGCGCTAGTCACTAGGCCATCAGACCCCATTTATTTATTTTCGTTATTTAAACCAATGATTTTTAATATTAGAAGCATTTATATTATGTTATAGGCGCAGTTTTGCTCAGTTCTAAGAAAAATATTATTTCTCAACACAGTCTTCAAAAAAAAAAAAATTTTTTTTTATAGACCTTTTGATAATAATTATTTATAAAGACTATTATTTCTTTTACTCACTAAAACTTGAAAATTATTTTCATGTAATCAATGAAATAAATTGTTGTAATATTTAAAATTACTACACCACAATGTTTGCTATTTTTAAGTGTTTAGAGGGTACAAGTTTTCTGAAGTAAAACAAAATGTTTGTTTACAATTTAATTATTGTAATTGTGTTTCATCTATTGTAAGTATGTTTGTACTAACAACAATAAACTGTTGCCTGAAATCACGATAAACTACACTAGTTACATTTGCGTAGAAAAAAAACTTAAAAAAGCGTTGCCACATGCCGATGGAACGTTCTGTTGTCCATTACGGGTTCTTTTCTAAAAAAACACAAACACAATACAAAACGTGCTATCGACACAATACTACATAATGAATGCCAACACGAGGCTGACTCGTGACCAATTCATGGTTCACGGTGGTAGTTATCCTTAATCATTTGATATAAATTGTAGTATAAAATGTACCAGAGTAAACGTTTCCTTTTTTTTAGAGTTGGATCTTCCTTTAATACTTTTGTTATCTTAAACCATGTAAGTTTACACTGTAAACAAAAAATAATGTTTGTTTACGCGATAATAATGTTTGTTTTTTATTGCTGTTATCCTGGTTTGTCTGTATTTGTATTTATTGTGATTTAGACACTAAAATACTGGTAGGTCTAAAAGTTTATAAACCCATTTTTTTATTCCGAAATTAAAATTCATGAAAAAATGTTACATATTTGTATTTTAATTAAATAAAATCTATTACATTTTGGTGGTCCTCGTATTCTAGGAACTGCCGATAAACAATGATGGGAGAATAAAGCTTCTAAGGATAACTTCCCCACATTTTTTTTAAGGACACCTTCTAGGAATATCTGACCTGCATTTTCGTGTCGTGTGGGACACAACACGAAATATTCCCACTGGGAGCTCAAATGTCGATGCTAGATGCTTACGTAAACTATCGTCACAATCGTCATCGAATCTCCTCAATGACTACTAACGAATTTAAACCTAAGCCCTACTGCTCGCTAGCTGTACCCTTTATCATTGTGCCATGAACTAGGCCAGTTGTAGTTAATTTGTTTGCTAATTGTAGTTTAGTACGAGTCAGAATTTCATTGTGTGAATGATACCTTCTATGAAGGATGTAGATTCTCCGAAGTTTTTGAGACAACTTCTAAGAAGATACATTATCGTGAGGAACAGCAAGACAACTCCAATGTAGTCAGTTCGCAAAAACAAAACATTTCGTCAAATTATACACCCTAATTAAGAGAAGAGAGATAAACCCCTATAATTTTTCTTTAGAAGAACCAGAAACCAACCTTCCTTGCTCTATCTAATCAATGGGCTTAAACTTAAGAAAATTCTCTCATTCACAAAATAGAGGACAGAGGTTGCTATGCAGCCAAGGTTCTCCGTCAATCTGGCAAATCGTCGTTGGACCTAACTTCTATCGAAATTTTTAACAGCAATTTCAGAAGGGAAGAAGTGCAATCATATTCCAATTAAAATATCAATACAATAGCAATGAAAATTCAGCAAAACTTTTTCCCATGGTCTCTTGATCACTTGTATGCAATTTGAGCATGGATTCACCTTTTTTACCCTCTTATTTTTTTTTTCTTCTTCTTTGTTCTTATACAGAGACCCTAAATAGGAGGTATTCTGATAGGTTCCTTTCTTTCCCTCTACTTCCGCTAATCATATAACCTAGAGATGGTTATCTTGTTTTTTGTTTGAGATAGACTTCCTGTAAAAAAAATATAAAAATTAGCCTTTTAAGTTCAAAATTACAAAAGACAGTATTTTCACTTAAAAAATAGTAGCTGTCAATTTTACACAGTCAAAATTATGATTTACAAATTAAATAAGCAAGATTTAATAATCACTTTAAAACCAGAACAAATAAAGTTTAACATGTAGTATAACGCGCATAAAAAATACCAATAATATATAGAAAAAAAAATGTTTTTACATAGGTCAATGTTTTTACATTGGTACTAAGTTTTCATATAGTGTTAAGGACGACAGAATGAACTCAATGAATCTTTAATAAAGAATAAACAAATAGAGAATCAGAGACAAAATTATTTCAGTTATTCTACGTTTTATACAAAAGGCAGCAGTAAATGATCCTATATTTCCTTGAGGGCTAAAATTTCAAACCACATTAGAAACTTTTGCAATTACATTCTGTTACAGAAATACTATCATCAAGAATTTGACATACTTTTCTATCTAACAAGTAGGTCAAATAAAAACCGTTACTATGAAACACCACAGCAAGAGGCCTCTCTACGGAAGCTGTAGCAGAAATTCACTAAAAGCACTTGGCTACAATAAAACTTGAATTAAATGCTGAAATAAGTATATGCAGTGTCATACTTCAAGTCCTTATGGACGAGTCCACTTTAAGCCACAGGTCCCGGTCTCATATCACCATAGAGCGTCACAGAGCCCAATCAGATTTCTTCTCACCCACATCATTCCCAAACTGTAAAGGGGCAACTTAGCTCCAGGCACAGTGATGTGGTATGGTATAATAGTAGTGTCTTGCCTCAAATGCAAATTTTGTAAGAGTTTCTCATTAACTTTTTTAAAACGTAGATAAAAACACATGACAGATTAATTTTAATTTTTTTAGTAATCTTTGAATAGTTACAGTGAATCTGAGTATCCCCTACTAACAAATTTGAGTATTGCTAATTGCAATTTGCTAACCTAGACCAAACTTGCAATATGCAGCATATAGTTTTCTTGAGTGCTACCAATTCAAACCACCTTAGGAATTTCTACTATTACATTCCACTCCGAGATATCATCACTATATCATTTGACATATTTTGCTCTCTAGCAGATAAGTCAAATAAAATTTCATGAATTACAATTAATCTGTATATTTCTTACTACCAAAGCTGTGTATCCCTAACCTAGGCTAAGCCTGCAAATACAGCATATAGTTTTCTTGAGTGCTATCAATTCAAACCACCTCAGAAATTTTTACCATTATATTCTGTTACAGAAATAACCAAGAATTTGGCATATTTTGCTATCTAGCAGGTAAGTCAAATAAAAAACATTACTTAGCCGTAACAGAAATTCTCCAAAGCTCTTGACTACAATAAAACTTGAATTAAATATTGTAATAAGTGTATGCAGTATCATGCCTCAAAAGCAATTTTTTATGAGTTTCACATTAATTTTCTTAAAACGTATTAAAGGTTAATTTTTGTTAACCCTTCATCAATTACAATGAATCGGTATATCCCTTACTAACAAATCTGTGTATCCCTAACCAAGACCTGCTATATGTATCATACAGTTTTTTTTTAGTACCATGCATTCAAACCATCCTTAGGAATTTCTACGGTTACATTCTGCTCCAGAAATATCATCAGTATATCATTTGACATATTTTGCTCCCTAACAGATAGGTCAAATAAGATTTAATCAATTACAATGAATCTGCGTATTCCTTACTAGCAAATCTGTGTATCCCTTACTAACAAATCTGCGCATCCCTAACCTAGACCAAACCGGCAATAAGCAGCATATGGTTTTCTTGAGTGCTGCGAATTGAAACTACCATAGGAATTTCTACTATTACATTCCGCTCCAGAAATATCATCCCTATACCATTTGATATAATTTTCTCTCTAACAGATAGGTCAAATAATAATTTATCAATTAAATCTGTGTATCCGTAACCTAGACCAAACCTACAATATACAGCATATAGTTTTCTTGAGTACCATGAATTCAAACTACCTTAGGAATTTCTACTATTACATTCTGCTCCAGAAATATCACCACTATATCAGTATACCACAATATCATCAGTATACCATTTAACATATTTTGTTCTCTAACAGATAGGTCAAATAACATTTTATCATTTACAATGAATCCTTATATCCCTTATTAACAAATCTGTGTATCTATGCTATGAATGCTATACTATGATCTATGCTATGAATTCAAACATTTAACATGTTTTGCTCTCTAACAGATAGGTCAAATAAAATTTCATCAATTACAATCTGCGCATCCCTTACTAGCAAATCTGTATATCCCTAACCTAGACCAAACCTGCAGTATACAGCATATAATTATTTTAAGTAACATACATTTAAGCTATCTTAGGAATTTCTACTACTACATTCCGCTCCAGAAATATCATCACTATACCATTTGATATATTTTGCTTTCTAACAGATAGATCAAATAAAATCTCATCAATTGCTATGAATTTGCATATCTCTAACTAGATGAAACCTGAAATATACAGCATATAGTTTTTTTGAGTACCATGAATCAAACTACCTTAGTAATTTCTACTATTACATTCCGCTTCAGAAATATCAAAATATTTGACATATTTTGCTCTCTAACAGATAGGCCAAATAAAATTTCATCAGTTACAATGAATTTGTGTATCCCTAACCTAGACCAAACCTGCAATATACAACATATAGTTATCTTGAGTACCTTGAATTCAAACCATCCTTAGGAATTTCTACTATTAAATTCCGCTCCAGAAATACCATCAATATATCATTTGACATATTTTGCTCTCTAGCAGGTAGGTCAAATAAAAACCGTTCCTTTCGGAACAAGGAAACACCACACCGAGGGGCCTCTCTAATGGGGGAGCCAAACCAACCACCAACCCACTTTTGGTTTTTATTGTCGTTTTTAATTTCTCACTGCCAGAGGTCATCCAACCCGAAACTACCGACGCCAGCTGGAAACCGAAAGTAGGTCAGTGGTGTTAGAAGAGGATCCGGATCCTTCAACGAATGACGTCAATGCTTTCCACCCCTCCCCTTCTCTGTACATCAAAAGAAAAGAAATCGTTTTCTAAAACAGAGATCTGCCCCCCACACTTTCCAACAGTTCGTTGCGGATGACGTAATTCGGAAGTTGGAAGGGGAAAAAAAGCAAGCAAAAGAATGCAAGAGAAATTGTAATCCGTTCGAAATTGCTGGTCGGAAGTGGATTAATTCTTTCTTTTTTTGTATGTGTGGGAAGAACTTTCTTCGGTTGGATAATGGTCAGGTTTGTCAGAGATTAGTTGTCGCTTTCTTCTTTTCTGAAACTGAAAATGGTGAACAGTGTATTGTTAGCGTCACCAAGGTCATCCGAGATACACTGGTATAGCCACAACATTCTGAGGCTTATAGGTAAAAATGCATTTACATCCAAACCACAATTTATTTTATGTTGACTATATCAAACTGAATAAAATCGAGTCAAATGTTGTAATTTTTATAAAGTATCTTTTTTTTAAAAAGAGATCTGATATACTTAATATTCATCATCTAAAAGTGATTTAAATATAATCAAATAGCATTTACACGCATTAGCATATTTATATCAGATCAAAAATGGTAATGCTATTTCTTTTAAAAGAAATAACTGGATAGCTGATAATATGAGATAGATCTGATAGATCTGATATATCTCAATATATCTTCTATCGATTTTTTAACAAAATATCTGCTTTGAAAATAAATAAATAAACAATAAGTGGAAAACAAATAAATAAATCATAAGTGGAATATAAATCTCAATATATCTTATATCGATATTCATTTTAACACTGTAATAGACAAAAGGTGCTCTGGAAATAAATAAATAAGTGGAAAACTAATAAATAAATCATAAGGGGATTATAAATCTTAATACATCTTATACTGATATTCATTTTAACACTGAAAATGAATATCAGTAAAGATATGCTTTGAAAATAAATAAATAAACAATAAGTGGAAAACAAATAAATAAATCATAAGTGGAATATAAATCTCAATATATCTTATATCGATATTCATTTTAACACTGTAATAGACAAAAGGTGCTCTGGAAATAAATAAATAAGTGGAAAACTAATAAATAAATCATAAGGGGTTTATAAATCTTAATACATCTTATACTGATATTCATTTTAACACTGAAAATGAATATCAGTAAAGATATGCTTTGAAAATAAATAAATAAACAATAAGTGGAAAACAAATAAATAAATCATAAGTGGAATATAAATCTCAATATATCTTATATCGATATTCATTTTAACACTGTAATAGACAAAACGTGCTCTGAAATTAAATAAATAAGTGGAAAACTAATAAATAAATCATAAGGGGATTATAAATCTTAACATATCTTATACTGATATTCATTTTAACACTGAAAATGAATATCATTAAATATATGCTCTGGAAATAAATAAAAAAAGTGGAAAACAAATAAATAAATCATAAGTGGAATATAATTCTCAATATATCTTATATCGATATTCATTTTAACACTGTAATAGACAAAAGGTGCTCTGGAATTAAATAAATAAGTGGAAAACTAATAAATAAATCATAAGGGGATTATAAATCTTAATATATCTTATACTGATATTCATTTTAACACTGAAAATGAATATCAGTAAGTATATGCTTTGAAAATAAATAAATAAGTGAAAAGCAAATAAATAAATCTTAAGTGGCGTAAGTCATCTCAATATATATTCCATCGATATTCATTTTAACACTGTAATAGACAAAAAATCTGCTTTACAAATAAATAAATGAAATCTTAAAAGAATGGGCGACGACATTTAAAAAGCATTCTTTTTTTAAAATTCACAAGACACAAAGCCGTTGTTAAAAATAAAACGTGAACTCACCCAAAATAGAAGCGTCCAGCGTAGTGCTTACATCACAGCAAACTGTCTCATGAAAGACGCTTTAATTACTATTATATAAAACTGTCATTAGCTTCCAAATGAATTTTCTAAGGAGACACCATTATTCTGGGCAGCACTCCCGATTCGGCCAACAAAGGGCGAAGCGATGCTTCGAAGCCATTTTGAATGGAGGCTTTTATGGAAGAAAAGAGGCAGGCATTCGCGACTTTTAATGAGCCCCGTTTCATGGAAAACGGTCAATTTCCTGACGGAATCATGGGCATCTAGTAATCTAGGTGTTCACTATTTTTAGATACTTTATTCAGTTGATGTGCATCCAAGTGTACCATTGTTTTGGATAATTTTTAAAATAGTTTTAATGGAGAAAATATTTGATGGAATTTGATATGGTTTCAGTGAGATTTTGTTATGATCAAAAATAATTAATGAAACATTAAATACAGGTAATCCTTTATATCAATGAAATAAAACTTGTATGAAATTTAGTGTTTTATTTTTGAAAAGTTAGGAGCCATATGTTCCACTAACGTATGCCGTAAAATATTCACCAGAAGGTGATGAAAGAAATTCATAGCTTTCCACGTAGACTTTTAGGGATACCTGTCAGCATTTGTGTATCGAATGGGAGACACCACAAAAAGCACCCACCAAGCAGCCTGACTGTGGAAGCTCAAACGTCATAGATTCTTTTCATTTTGGAAAGCAATAAAAAATGTACAGCAGATACGCCGTTAGTGGATTCGAACCTTTAACCTGAAGCTCTCCAGCTGCGCACGTTACCACCAAGCCCCGCTTTGTTAGAAAAAGTCATTTATTTACTTTCCCAAAAGAAACTATTCTTGATTATAAAGCTAATTAAAAAAAGGACATTAAACACTACTAACAATGAATATTAAGCGAATAACAGGATTCAACAATATCTGAAATCCTTAAACTTCTAGTCCATTTAAATATACTGTAACAAAAATCTTAAATTATATTTTACAGTCCATTTAGCTAACTAACTCGCTGGCAGTACACCATGGGAGTATATTGGACCATGTTTACTGCCAGATTCCAAACATGAGATGCCTTTTTTTTAAGGGATAGGGTTTGTCAGCCCTACGCTCAACGCTGTACTGACATATTAGACCGGGACCTATGGTTTAAAGAGGATTCTGAACCACTACAAACATCCATGGCCATCGACATGATCGGGGATCAAACAGAAAGAAAAGTGACAGAAGAAAAGAGGCAGGCATTCGCAGCTTTTAATGAGCCCCGTTTTATGGAAAACGGTCAATTTACTGACGTAATCGTGGGCATCTAATATAGGTGTTCACTATTTTTAGATACTTTATTCAGTTGATGTGCACCAACCTACCTGTTGTTTTGGATAATTTTTAAAATAGTTTTAATACAGGAAATATTTGTTGGAATTTGATATGGTTTCAGCGAGATTTTATTATGTTCACAATTAATTAATAAAACGAAATTAAATACAGTTAATTCTTTATATCGGATAGATTTGATAACAGAGTGACTAACGCTCTGGCGCTAGTGCCACAAGGTTCAAGTTTGAGTCCCGCTGGTGTCATGGATGCTTGTAGTGGTTTGGAATCCACCTTAAACCGTAGCTAATATGACTGTTGGGCGTGGGGCTGACAACCTTACCATTGGAATCTGCCAGCAGGCAGTTGTCTTGATCCACCATGGGGATGTTGCGCCATTGAAGAAGAATCTATCAAGGCCATAATGTCTGTACAAAATTCCGTGTTATATTTTTAAATTTTTATATTTGAAGAGTTAAGAATCACTTATGTATGCCACTAAATGTGACGAAGGAAATGCATTGATTTTCAGAAAGAATTTTAGGAATAACTGTCCACATTTACGTATCGTATAGGAGAAACCACGAAAACCACCATGCAGGAGTCTGTGGAAGCTCAAACGCCATCCATTCTTTTCATTTCCAAAAGTAATGACAGCGACGGACGCCGTTAGAGGATTTGATTAAACAAACAGTTTAGAATTTCACATGTCTCGTATTATTAGAAACAATTTAGTTTTAAACAAGCAGTTTGGCAATTAACACGTTTGCGTATAATTAATTATTCTTAAAAAACATTTCACAGAAAAGCAATATAATTTTTTTATGCATCGCCAGTCATCGTGGTTCATTGATGCATAATGACCCGAACACACCGACGGATGATGATGACAGGGCATTATTTGCTGTGTTTAAGGTGGAACAGTCTCACATTTGAGTGTCGTATCGTAGAGAACCTGGAAAACTCCTACTACGCTGCTTGGCTATCGATGCGAGGTACTTTACATTTGTCACAATCCTCGTCGAGTCTCATCATTTCCGTAAGCAGTAACCTGAATTTTAATCTGAGCATTTGATCCTCTTTGAACACTAGCTGTTTACGTTAATATCAATAATAGAGCAAAATGTATTTTAAGAGTTTATTTTTACACATAGTATATATATATATATACTCGTTAAATGACCGCGTTTTATAGTGCATAAGAATGGTGGTGTAACGGATGTTAATTATATTTTAAGATTAAAAAATTTTTAAGAAAATGAAACGAAAGTTGTTATGTGTATGCGAATTCAATTATTCAAATTATTATATTGTTAATTAACTAATTATTCAAATATATAAAAGAAGTCTGCTTCAAGAAATAGTAAAATTAAAAAAAATTTCGCTTTTGGTATAATTTTTCTTTTATATTTCATATATAATTTTAGATTATTTAAAAATTTCATAATGAAAACAATTATTATTACAGCATCATAAATTTAAAAGGTTATAAATAATTAAATATTATGCAATACAGCACCGTGTATTATATCTAATACCTTTTGAAATGATATTAATTTAATTAACAGTTTATCGCCTTTCTGAATGAGTGCTGTTCTCAAGATGACTTTTGTTATAGAACTTAATAAAGCGAGTGAGGACAGCAGATCAGGTTATTAAAATCTGTATATTTCAATAAACTACATAACCCATCTTAACACATCTAACCAGTAAAATGTATAGAGGACTTCGCCCATATTAAATATTTAATGGACAAAATAATCCAAATTTATATGAATGAACACAAACATGGAGCTGCTTGTTTAAGTATTAGATTTCTCACTTGATCGTGATTATGAATAACAAGGCTGACTTTTGCATAATGCAGGACGTAAAGTTAGACTCCATTTTCAAGCACAATAGAAACACAAGCTTTATGGCTTCCACCTATGTGGTCAATGTACGATCATGCTTAATTTAACCTGTGTGATAAGTACTTATAACATAGTATTTAAATAAATAAGATAATGATTGGTGGCAAATTTTAATTGCCTATACAGTTCTCAGAGCAGGAAAGTTTAAATCAATGAATGCAGGATAAAATAAACGTATATATTTTATAATTAATAAAAAATTGGCAGTAAAGTTTGTAATACGTAAATTGCAGTATTTTTTAATTTGATAAAAATAAGTATTGCCTGACATCTTAACCTCCCGACTGAACTATTGTCCAAATCATACAATCACCATAAATATCATAGATTATCAATGGAATGGGTGTCAATAGTTTTTCTTAATCTGTGGTCCCCCTCCCTTCTCATCTCTAAGCTGTTTATAGCATACATAAATAAAACACAAAGTCCAACGATATTTTTAAAAAAAATATTGAAAGATTCAGAATATTGATCAGAAAATTATTATTATTAGTTTCAATTAACTAATTTGTATTTAATGTAACACTAATTAGCTGACACATATTTTATTGCCTACTACTAAATATAGGGCATTTAAAGGTCAAGGATTATAAAGGGAATGGATGCTCTGTTTAAGGTTTTGTTTTTCTTAACCAGAAATGTTTTTGTAGCATAACTAAACGTAAGAAACTTTTGGTGATTTGATAAAAGCCAAATAATTAGGATTTTGAATATGCTCAAAATCGGAAATCCCTTGTTAATTCTAGAATGATTTATTAATAATTTTGAAATTCATGACAATTAAAATCTGTGTTTATCCACAAGGTTCCTTTAGGGATCAGTTTGAGAGCCATTGATTTAAAAGGAATCCAGAACTTTATTATTCTTGTAAAATCAACATAAATATTTAAATAACCTAGTTAAATATCTTGCCTTAAATGCAAAAAAAAATATATATATATATATGTCTTAACAAAGTTTACATTCTTATCAGTGGACATTAATTACTTCACCGAAAGTTTGCTTGCGGTCTTCTTCAGATTTCCATACAATAGGCTATTTTATATTCACAGCATACAAAAGGTCGCAAAACAACAAAAAATACCTTAAAAAAGATTCAAAAGCCATTTAACTTGTTTTCAAAGAAATCCACGACCATTTGCCAAATGGGCTGCAGTTTATGGGATGCTAGCGAGGAGAAGATGGATGATTCTTGACCATGCATAGTGACAACAAGAGGAAAATGCGTAGACCTTTTCAACCCCTTTATCTAAATGGACCCAAATGAGTCGACAATGATCGTTTATCAAGTGATAATGATCGTTACACAAACTTTTGTGTTTGGGGTATCTATTCCAACCAGCATTTTGAATATTTGTTTATTGGAATACAAGAGTCTGATGATTATTTTAAGATAGTATTTAAGTAATGTTTTAAAACAGGACTGTGGAGATTCATAACGGTGAGCCCTGGTACATAGCGCGTTGAGCTTCCGAACAAAGGAGCAGAGTTCGAAACCTGAAATATGAAGCTCCCAGTTTATTTTTAGGTTGGCACATTAAATCCGCAGGTCTGGAAGTTCTTTTAAATTGAAGGAAGATTGTGTGAACTCTTCAGATACCATGTCTTGGAGCCTTCATTCATAACTGTGGTGGTAAAATGTGAATGCTGTATAAAAGGCCCTCATAATTCATTCTGATTATCGCTGAATAGGTGGCAAATGATGGCAAGTTAAACTACTCCACCTCATTTAATATTCTGCGAACACATAAATTCATTTTACGTATTTTGTAATTTTAGTGCTGTAATTGGGGCCTGATGATAGAGTGACTAAAGCTCTGACGCTTGGTGCCACAGGTTTCGGATTCGAGTCTCGGCTGGATGTTTGTAGTGGTTCGAAATCCACTTTATTTCGTAGATCACGATATAACATGACTGTTGAGCGTAAGGCTGACAACCCTATCCGTAAAAAGAAAACATCTCCTGCCTCGAAATCTTCCAGTAGGCAGAAGGACTTGGCCCACCATGGGGCTGTTGCCCCAATGAAGAAGAAAAGTCAAGGATTAACATTGGAATGAATGCTCTGTTTAAGGATTTTTTCTTAACCAGAAGTGTTTTTGTAGCATAACCAAGCATAAGAATCGTTTCGTGATTTAATAATAGCCAAACAATTTTTATAATACAATTTTGAATATGCTGAAAAGCTGAAATCTCTTGTCAATTCTATACTAATTTATTAATAATTTTAAAATTAATGATAATTAAAATCTGCGTTTATTCAAAAATTTCCTTTATGTATCACATCCGTCAGTTAGAGAGCCATCGATTCAACAGGAAAACAGGATATTATTTATTATTGTAAAATCAACATAAATATGCAAAATTTCCTAGTTAACTATCTTGTCTTAAACGCCAAAAAAAAAAAAAAAAAAATGTCTTAACAATGCTCTTAGATTCTTAACAGTGGACGTTATTCACTTCACTCATCACTTTGCAGTCTTCTTCAGATTTCCATACAACAAGCTAATTTATATTCATAGCATACAAAAGGTATCAAAACAACCAAAATATATAACGCCTTAAAGAGATTACCTTGTTTTCAAAGAACGGGCTGCAGTTTATGGGATGTTAACGAGGAGAAGATGGATGATTCTTGACCATGCTTAGTGACACCAGGAGGAAAACGCGTAGACCTATTCAACTCCTTTATCTAAATGGACCCAAATGAGTCGACAATGGTCGTTCATCAAGTGATAATGATAGTTACACAAACTTTTGTGTTTGGGGTATCTATTCCAATCAGCATTTTGACTATTTGTTTATTGGATTATACAAGTGTCTGATGATTATTTTAAGATGGTATTTAAGTAATGTATAAAAACAGGATTGTGAACCTGAACATCGCGGTGATCCCTGGTACATAGCGCGTTGTGTTTCCGAACAACAGGGATCGGTTCCGAAACCTGAAATGTGAAATTCCCGGTCTATTACTAGGGTGGGCATGTTAAATCCGCAGGTCTGAAAGTTCTTCCTTTAAATAGAAGGAAAATGGTGTAAAATCTTCAGATACCATATCTTAGATCTTTCGTTCATAACTGTGGTGGTAAAATGTGGATGCCGTACAGAAGGCTCCCATAATTCATTCTGATTATCACTGAATCAATTATTAATCTCTTTTCTAGTGGCAAATGATGAGGTTAAAAATGCGGCCCGCTAAATGAGGCGCGGAAAATGATGAGGTTAAATTACTCTGCATCATTTAGTATTCTGCTGCCCGACTCATAGCTCGACTTTGTTGAAGACACTGTTTCAAAACACGAGGAGGCTCGATGGCGTTTGTGATGTTCAGCATCTTGTCTCGTTAATCCGACTACTTGGTGGTTTTCTCCCTTACGATGCGAAAAAGCTGGGTAGTTTACCCTGAAATTCCTCCCAGATGACACTGTCCTTCTTCACAGTCACGGAGCCAAGCCAGACTTCTACCTATGGGGGATCCATGACAACAGAAGCCGCACCCACTCTAAGATCTAAGAGTAAAATGCCATTTACGTATTTTGTAATTTTAGTACTATAATCATTTCCCTGAAAAATGAGTAGATTCAATGCCGTTCGTGATTTGTAGACTCTCCAGTTTAATTTTCAAGTTTTTTGCAATAAAAGAGGAAAAAAAGATAGATCTCTAATCTATTAAATCCCCGCCTAAAAATAGAACTTTTCCCCAGATCTTGCTGGTGTAGTGTAATAGATCCGCCTTTGTGCATATACTGTAATTTTTCAGATTCATTGAATGACACAAATCAAATTATAATCCGTCCAGCTGTTACAGGAAAAGTTGGCAGCCTATCAAGTCAGCTTTAAATACAGCTTTGTTAATAATAAAGAAAGGTTATTTCGGAGGGGTTTTAAAAAATAATTTGAC